>CAJHNH020000123.1:321910-421910 GCA_905116865.2 Candidula unifasciata | reverse complement strand
TTGAGCGCAACTCGTTTTGCAGATTGGGCCTTTTTTGTATACAAACTGCTGGTTTATCGCCTCTTTAGGCTGATGTACTCCGATTTTGAAGCAACCCCCCCCCCCTTTCCCCGCCCCGCCACCCCCAGCAGCCTTTACGGCATGCTTGTAGCGAGGGCGGGTGTTGTATTCCAGGGCTTTTCAACTAAGTTTGCTGGGCGACAAAAAATTTTAAAAATGTGGATTGTCACGGCTCACATGTCCTAGTCGCAGCACAGAAAGCGTAGAGATTTCATTTTTACAATAGTTGACAATGACCTGCGGACATCTTGCTAGGCTTTCGCGGGCCAAATTTGGTCGCGGGCCGCCAGTTGAAAAGCCCTAGTCTATTCCCTCTTCCACACCGCCCCACCCCTCTCCCGAACAATACCCACACAATGGAACCCTAGAACCCACACGGAAGCACTTCATGTTATCGTTGGTATGTTTAGTGAAGATTTGACCAAATCATTTCAGTCCATTTGTTGAATTAGGTGAAGATTACCACTCTAGCTTTCCGTACATGCTCGCAGGTGCTCCGACTTTTCTAACTATACCAGCAGCATCCAGCTGGTCTTTCACCCCTGCCGACCTCTCTTGCTTCTGCAGTCAAGCTGACTCCATTTTCTTGTTTACATGGTGTCTGTCGACTTCCAATCACATCGGTCCGACCCTTTCGTGCTCCGTCTTCCGACGCAGCAGCTATCACAGTGTCTCCAAGCTCAACATACCCAGTAGGAGTTGCTTGGCGTACAATCTTTCTTTGTCCCATAGCCAGGTTCTGCACGCTTGTCCTCGTTCAACACCCATTTCCAACAGGCGTTTCATTATCTCTGAGACTTTCCTCTCAGCGTCTTTAGAACGTTGCGCATTCAGTATGACTGTCCTGTCCACACTTCTTCTCCACTAACCATAGCTGACACAGCCTGTCTGTCGGCTCTTTCCTTTCCCCTCACCCCATTGAAAGATTTACATATCAAAACTTTGTAGAAATTTCCCTTACAACGTAAATTCAATGTATAAGGTTATCTGACATGAACAAAGTCGACTGCAGTTTGCTGGTGTTATCTTTCATATATCGAGCAGAAGGTTAGTTTGACGCTTGTCTCCCCAAATAGAGTAGGCCACTTTTCATTTACAAGTTTGTTGGGCTGGTCGACTTTCATGAAGGTTACGGGTGAGTCCCGCTCTGTTGTTTGGTTTTTGCGATGACTTGCATTTACGTTTTCATCGAAGGTCACGGGGCTCGGGAAATACCAATCAGAAGTGAGATAGTGTGTATATGGGGGCGTGGCGGGGTCTGGGCAGTTACATGAGCAGAGTGCTAAGATCCCCCCCCCCCCACCCTCGAAAAAACTTAAGTATAGAAGTTTTCATTTGAAGTTTTTATTTATTATATTTATTTATCATTCACCACATTATTACTGAGTACTTAAACGAAACTTAGGTCCCCTGAGGTGTCCCCTACAAAAAATATGTGTTTGAAGTCATCCCCTTGTGGGATGCAGTTTTTTGTTAGTTCCAGTCCCACCTCGGCTTTTGCCGGGGGTTCTAAATAAAGCCGGGCGGTAAATTACCTACCTACCTACCCGACAAAATGTGTAAAGTACTTAAGCACCCCTCTCCCATTTTCTCTGTGTGTCGTTGCCTGTGACAGCGAGTAACGACCCCATGTGACCAGATGTGTACACGAGAGTCCCCAGCACGTCCCGTCTGCCTCTGACAGCGATTACCTCAAACCGTAAGAATAAATGAGACTCGATATCTATAGCAGTGTAGATTTTCCCCGACTCATAACCTCATTCGTGGTCTGATTAAAAAAAATAGCTATGTCATGGTGTGTGCGCCCAAGTGTACCTTATCTTACATGGAGCTGTTCTCAACTTTACATCTCGTTTGCAAGGTGTCACATGAGTTTCCATATATAGGACACACAAACATCACCAACGCGCTTGCGTAACAGCAGATGTGCGTAAATGTGTTCTGCAGTCAATAGCGGACCCGCATCGAAATATGTTTTCAAAACATAGGTAGTCACGTAGAGAGAACTAACTGTATAAACAAAAATGGTTTTCATTACAAGTTAATTTTTCAGTGTATGGAAATTTGTGGGACACAGTCTTACACCAGCTAAGCTTCGGCAAATATGTCTCTCTGCAGCGATCTTCCGACCCCATACAGCAAGTCTAGACTTTTGTGTAGATATATGATCCCGAATGGCATAAATGAATCCTGTCACCGTTATAATCAAAATAGCATCTCCACATTAAAGATTATGAGTCGCCTTGGCATAGCGGCTAGACGCTCGCGTGCGGATCGGAAGGTCTTGGGTTCGCTCCCTGGCGGAGCCGGACTTTTGTCAAAAATGACCTTGACTCCCAGGTCGACCCAGCCTTGAGTAGGTACCGGGTGCAGTCCGGGGAAGTAAAGACGGCCGGCGTGATGTTGACCACACCACCCATCTTGTGCCGATTGGTCTATAAAAAAAACAGGGCTAACACTAAATGCCCTATATGCCTAAAGACGTGGAAAATGGAGATTTACTTTACATTAAATATCACATGCAATGTCTCCAACGCTCGCGCGCTCTCTCTCTCCCATTCTCTCTCTCTTTTTTTCTTTCTTTCTCTTTCTCTCATTCTCTCTTTTTCCCTCTCTCTCTCTCTTTACCATTATCTCTCTCTTTCTCTCTCCCATTATCTCTCTATTTCTCTCTCTCTCTCTCTTCACCCTCTCTCTTTCTTTCTAGCTCTCTCTCTCTCTCTCTCTCTCTCTCCCATTCTCTCTCTCTCTCTCTTTCTCTCTCTGGCGGGTCCTTCCTGTGAACCCATGCAGTCTTCTTTCAGTCCACCTGTTCATATCGTTTACCTACAGTAAACATTTGCTTTCTTTCACACACATTTCCGGTGCAATATTTATAACGTACCCCAAACACGAAAATTCATGGGAATTCCTCGGGATCGCTGTACATTCTCTAATATCCGCGAGTGGCGCGCAATTTCACCCTCCGGGTTATCACCTGAGCGTTTGACATTATGTGGTTACCAAATCTATGGATGGCAGACCAAGAAGACAAATCACAGACACCCTGTTCAGCTTCCGAAGTTACAATTAAGATACAAAATCGAACGAAAAGTTGATCAGCGAGCTTTACAATATATAACAAGCGAAACGTGAACGTTGCGGTTTTAGAGCCTTCATCAACACATACATAAGTCAAACAAAAACACATTAATAAACAAAGTAACTTAACTGACATATCCCGAAGCAGCCACGTTGATGTCTTGTCAGTTGAATGACAGGACACACACACACACTCTCTCTCTCTATTTGTTGCTCACCAAGACTTCACACAAGCTGTAAACACCCGTTGACACAAAGTGCCACCATGCGGATGAGGATCACCTATAAAGAGGTCACAGAAACCCCTTTTAGCCATTAGGCCGTATTTATGGCCCAGCTATATTCAGGGCTCCCGGAAAGAGCCAGGGTAGGGCTTCAAATAATGACAAAATTGCAGAAAAGATTCTTGACAGTCTTGTTGCATGGCATGGAGATACGTCAGCACACGAACTGATACATTCTGCAGAATATCGTAGGTTGTGGAGAGGCATGATCGCCCACGCTAGTAGGCAAGGCATCTGATGATGATGATGAGATATGATGTATAAGAAATGTGATGAGAGAAACAAGAAGAAACGGAATGAAGAACTAAGAACAATGGAAGGCTAAGTACCGATAAATGATTTCAAAGAAAATTAAATATACAAATGGTTTGGTCATATAATCCGAGTGGATGAAAATCAGCCAGCATATAGAGCACACAATAAGAGAATAGCAAGCTACAAGTCAAGAAGCCGATCACGAATGAGATGGGTGGACGAAGTAAATGAGCCAGTATAGAAATATAGTATACCGGGAAGGCTAACCCGGTCAACAAATGCCCGCAGAAGTAGGATGTGTTGGCCGAAAGGTGCAAATATCGCAGCCACGCTGTAAACGGACACAACGCAGTTACATCTTCGGATAAAAGCAGAAGAAGAAGAAGGAGAAAAATAGTATAACATTAACACAACTAGTAAAAGACAGGAAGCTCCTCTCTTCGAAGCTTTAGGGGCTGCGTGGTCTCGAGGCATGGTGTCCGCCTCTAGTGCTAGAGGTTCCGGGTTCAATCCCCAGTGAAAGCTGGAGTTTTTTCACGTGGACTAACACCTAAAAAAAAAACCTTGGCACTTGGAAACCGAAAAGATTAGTCTACGGCTAGGAATATATGTCTTCTTCTTCTTCTACACGTTCACCGGCTGTGAACTCCAGCGGAAAGTTCTGGTTGTTCGTCCACTTCTGAACTGCAGTCCTGTTCCAGAACCTAAGTGTTGCGTGTGCATCCGTTTGACAGATCTGTATGCAGACTGTTGGTTGCTTGCCTCTTGGCAGATGCACTCCGACTTCGAAGGAAGCTCCCAATTAGTCGACTCTTACTGACATGCTTTGGGGGGGGGGGGTGGGTCTATTCTTGTTTTTCCCATAGTAGGGACCCCGGAACGGTCACGGGGGGGGGGGGGGGGGGATATATGTTAATTAAATTGTATTTGTCTTTTGAGTAAGGTAAAATGGCTTCAGAAAAGTCAGGGAGTGCACCGATGCTATTCTTACGTGAGGCGAGTAAGTGAGAAAACTATAGAGTATAACAACGAACTAAATGTTGCTTTCATTGATCAAGAAGAAGCCTTCGACCAACAAACTAAGATATGGTCAGTGCTCTAAGTGTCTGTTGTAAATGGACAGGACAACATCAGAGCTATGTATCACACAACCGAATGTGCTATAAGAGCAACTATAGCCATAACAAACTGGTTCCAAGTTTTATCTGGGGTGCCCCAAGGGTATATACTGTCGCCACTCTTTTTTTGTTATCTATGTGGATATGATAGCTAAAGAAGCCATACCCTCCCCCAGCTGAAGGATTTTAATGAGCTGATAATTGCAAACGGTCATGCCATATTCTTAAAAGATAAGGGTTAACAGTCGCATGACTAGTGCTGTCACCACAGACTGTAGGTTAGGACTGTATTTTTTACCAGACAAAAACCCCCCTCCTCCAAAATTTACAAGGATTTGAACCTAGTCTCCTGCATAAAAGCCCAGTGCTCTTGTCCGATTAGACAGCTACCGCCCTTGGTAAAATTATAACACCTACACAAATAGCTTGGCATGGTGTTTTGACAATGAAATACTGTCTCCAAGTGCCAAATTTTGGTACTCTGTACCGTTACTAGCTGTCTCCAACTGCCAAACTTTGGTACTCTGTACCATCATTAGCTGTCTCCACATGCCAAACTTTGGTACTCTGTACCATCTTCTGCTGTTTTCAAGTGCCGAACTTAGGTACTTTGTACCATCATTAGCTCTCTCCAAGTGCCAAACTTGGTTACCCTGTACCATCATTAGCTCTCTCCAAGTGCCAAACTTGGTTACCCTGCACCATCATTAGCTGTCTCCAAGTGCTGAGTGCCAAACTAGTGTACTGACCGTCTACCATCACAGCAGTCAGACTCTCCTGCAATGTGGTTGGATGCATGAATACCTGTTCCCATGTGGAATGAATTTTTCGTTATTCTGAAGCCCCACCTTGGTTGTTGCCAGGGCCCTAATATAACCTAAAGGTAGAACAGGGTTTCTGGAACCTCTCCATGGATGATCCTGATTCGAACAGTGGCACTTTGTGTCACCAGGTGTTTATCAATCAATGTGATGTCCTGGTGGGGGTAGAAAGTCAGCCGTATGCAGATTTAAAGGCCTCACTAGGGGAAAACTACAGCTGGTAATCTTTATGCCAACTAGTGATCTTGTGAGATGCAATTTTTCGTTATTTTGAAGCCCCCACCCTGGCTCTTGTCAGGGGCCGCAATATAGCCCGGCCATAAATATGTTTAATAGCTGAACGCGGTTTCTGGGACCTCTCCATGGATAATCCTCATCCACATGGTGGCACTTTGTGTCATCAGGTGTTTATCGTTCGTGTTATGTCCTACTGGGGTAAAATGTACTACTACTATCCAGGTTGACCAGCGGCTGCAGCGGGAACCACCCCTCCTTGACTTCCGGTCAAAATGGGCGCTAGGCAGGGACACTGTTCGGAGCCGAGGCAAATTGTTTGCTTCTGCCAGACGGTGGCCGATGCATTTTTGCTCCATTTGTAGACTGGAAATAGTTTTGTCGTCCAGCTTCTGAGTTGAATGCATGGCATGACACTGTGAGCTGCAGATTTAATTCTGAATGTTTTTTTTCGACTGACCAACGTGGTGGTGTGAATTGTAGATTCAGAAAATGGCGCAATGCCTATTGTCGCAATGTTGGTGGTGCCCGTATGTGATTAAAATTGATCGCTTGGGCAAATGCTGATCTGTTGGTGACTTCTGTTACCATCAATGATGAACTGCATTTCTAATGTCGGACTGTTTGTGTTAGCACTTCGAATGGCTACCATATGCTTTAATGCATGTGCATGCTAGATATTGCTGCGACAGTAGTCTGCCAATCTTTTCACAAGGGACTGTGATAAACATTCTGTGTGTTTTTCGTTGGCACAGGAGAGGAGCAAAGATGGGGTGACCCGCTTTGTTATGAAGCTGAAACTAAGACTACCAGACCAGATCAACCTACCGTGCCCTGTGACAAGTGTCAGGACTGTCCTCTGGACAGCTGAATTCTGACACAGTCACAACATATAAATAAGAACAAAAACACATCGCATATTACAACTTTATGTTGGTATCCTTGTCACACAGACTAGACATGTTCACATAAATAACAAGTATGATCACGCAGAACAACAAATCATGACAAAATGTAATCACAAACATGAACAAAAATCCTGACTGGATCCTCTACAACATCCCTGAGTATGTTAAAACCTTCCCGGCTAAAGTAGGTCAAAGGTCAGGTACCCTTTGATGTATACAGAAATTTATTTTTAGACCAGTGACCACTTGTGTAATGGTGTGAATTTCCGGGGAAATCCCAGAGAGTTCCCGATGGGGAGGACCCGGTCAGAGGACCAGTGATACAAAAGGAAAACGAGATAAGTGGGTCTGGAGTATCCCATGGTGAGCGAATAAGGGATACAAAAATTGCGTGAGACTGGAACGAAGACGTGAACCGAGAGACAATAGTAAGACAGTTTAAGTTCGGACCTGGATGAGTGAGGTCATCTGTGAGAGAACAACTGATGAGAATGGAGAACTTGTGACCACGTAAAATTGTTCAAGACAAGATATGAATGTTTCCTGATTGCCAGTTTTCACATATACTAATACCAGGTACAAGGCTTTAGTGTGATTCGAGAGATACGAACCGAGCAAAGCAGTGTGCAAGAGATTTGGCCAGGTCATCAGAAATCAGCCATGCATAGTGATGAAAGAATGCGCTGTCAGTGAGATGTTTGATTCAGCGAATAAAGCTCTATAACTGAACATTCATTTCTGGTGTGTCATAGCAACTAAGTGTTTGTCAATACAGCAATGTGGCGTGTAGAAACAAACCCCTAACAGAGCACATTGCACTTGATGAATCAGGCAGTCAATATCACCCTGTCCACCTTTACTTCCCCTGCACCCATTCTTCAGCTTGGACAATCTTGGTTGCAAGCAATTAAACAAAAACAAAAATTTCTAGCTTTTGTGGAGACTTGAGTGCTACAACAGTATTATTTTTCTAAGAGAGCACCATGATCTGTTTGCCCCTGTCAGTCATGAGCCCTGCCCAGATATCTCAGCCATCATGTAATTTGAGAAGTAACTATTTATATTTGGCTAGAGCACAGTTGAAAAATCTGGCATCCTCAGAGCTCACATCTAATGTGTGTACCTCCTGTATTTTATATTCGGTTAGAGCACAGTTGAGAAATCTGGCATTCCCAGTGCTCATATCTAATGTGTGTATCTCCTGCCTTTTATATTCGGCTAATATGACTTACGCTAATATGACATACTGTATATGCGACATCACTGTTGAGTTGAAATGACATCACTGTTGTGCTGATATGACATACTGCGGATGTGTCATCACTGTTGTGTTAAAATATACAACAGATATCACAAACAAAAGACAGACAACTCTGTACAGAAATATCTCAGCAGTATGTTTCAATCAAAATAATAATGGCAAGACTTGAGCTAAGCTAAATGGAATCAGATGTAAAACATCAATTACAGGCTGGCTGTACACAATTTACAGTCACTGTATATCCAAAGGATGCTGTGGCGACAAGACTTCATCAGCAAGCAATGAGAAACAAAATCCACAACATCAAGAAGGAAACAGCATGAATGGGGCACATTCAAGCCTTGCAGTGGTGACCAAACATATTTTTCTACGCCTTTAAGATGTATTGGGTATATAGGGCTAGACCTATATTTAATAGACCAACGGCACAAGATTGGTGACGTGGTCAGCATCACACCGGCCGCCTTTACTTCCCAAGGCTGCACCTGGTACCCACTCAAAGCTGGGTCGACCTGGAGGTCAAGGTCATTTTTGATCCGCAGGTAAGCAACTAGCCACTACCCCGTGGCCACTCCCTAAACATTTTAGATCACCTAGTAATCAATCAATCTTTCCCTCATGCAGTTACAGAGTATTGCATCCATACAACTGCAAAGCCCACAACAGACAACTGCGTAGATTTTTATCTAAGCATGGGGCGTCGCAGATCAACACAGCCTAAAATGGGTACCAGGATGTATGTCCTGGGGAAGTAAAGACGGCCGGCGTAATGCTGACCATATTACCCACCTAATGCCGATTAGTCTGTAAAAACATGGGCGCTCTTCCCATATGCCCGCTGCACCTAAAGGCGTGAAAAGGGATCTTTACTTTTACTAAAGGCAATGTCTGAAATCATTTTTCTGCCCTATGATGGTAGTTAATGCAATACTCTGTAAGTGTAGAAATACCAGTTATTTACAAGGAGGGGTATTAAACTACTAGCTACCACTATAGGATACTGGACTGCCTGAATGAGGTTTGTTTCAGTGTCCTTGCATTCTCTATGTTGTCTTTCTGATAACTACTTGCTGATGAAACTTGTCCAGTGGTGTCCCTTTCTGTGTGTTGTGTGTGTGGGGATACTAGCCGAGAGACAGGTCCAGAAGACCTACACTGGAAGATAACGGCGTCATGCCGTGATGCTAAGGATGCCCATTTAAGTCAAAATAATGTGAAGACCTACTTATAAGATGCTAAAATGATGTTTTCTTTCCAAAAAAAAAAAAAAAAAAACTCAAAATAACCCGATGACCTATTTATAAATGTCAATATAACAGGAAGATCTGGACATAAAATGTATGGACATATTTTGCGAGATCTCAAAATAAAGCAACAATCTACTTTAAAATGGTTTGCGCATATTTAAAAGATGTCAAAATAATGTGACGACCTACTTTACAATGTTTACAAGATGGCAAAACAGTGTGACAACCTATTTATGAATGTCAAAATATTTAATTTGCAGTGTGCCAAAATAATGCTACATACGACCTATTTATAAAATGTCAAAATAACATGATGACATATCTATAAAACATCACAACATGTCCTATTTAATAAAGCTTCTAAAATATGATGGCCTGTTTATAAAATGTCAAAAAACCTCGACATAAAATGTGGAGACATATTTGAGTCAAACAAGGTTCATACATTCTTTTAACTATATCCATGTAAAACCCCGACACCATGTTTTCAACCATCCATTCCTTCCTCGCATGCCTACACACAACTTCAACACCCTCCATCTTTCCATTATATTTTGTTTTCCTTTTTGAAACACATTTTGTAGTATAACAATGGTGATAACATACCTTCCGTTTTTATGAACTAAAATAAACATTGGCTATCCTCCAAATAACGGGCACAAAATATGGCAGCCACGATCAGGGCCTCAGTCATGTGCCACTTCCGGCGACTTAATTTGCGAGCTTTTGGCGACTACCGCCACCGCCGAGAGTATCCCCCACACCGCGTGGATTGGGGCTAACCTAGATGGCTGGGACTCACAAGCAAAGCTGCAAATGACACGTGACTGAAGCTCTGTTAGGTGTTTTTTTTGCGGCCGCCATATTTTGTGCCCGTTATTTGGAAACATCTAACGGAGAAATAAAAATTAAACACACACACAATCTGCCAGTCAATAATATCAAATGCACACCTGATGTGTAATCCACACCTGATGTGTAATCCACACCTGATGTGTATCCACACCTGTGGATCTTCCCGCTCTCTGTGAAAATATAATGCCTCTTCTGTACAAGATAAAAGCAGTGTTCGCTTCTGGGTGATGATGATGATAAAATATTCACACTAGATAGATCATAATTTACGTCTTGAACACATCGCAAAATATCACAAGTCCAGTGTATACACGCCAGCAGGTTCTTCAATGTCCGCACATTCTTCTTGTCCTGCCATCAACGAAACCGCAAAGAAGAATGAACTATCAACATCCTGCGAACTTTGCCTGTGACATCATTCAGGCCAGGATGTCAGGCAATCTCAGGTAAGCTGATCAACACACCCAGAATGCTATTAATCCTGACATTGTGGATCTGTTTGACCGCAGGTGCTTCCATCTCCCAGGAGCCCAGTGTGCCTCTAGTCCAATGAGATGATCAATGCTTCAGTTAGTACATGGCCTTCAGCTGTTCGTAAGTCATGAAGAACTGCCAGAAGGTTAAGGTAAATCGCTGACCATAATCACTGAGAGGACACACACCTTGCACCACTGTTCAACACACACACCTAGTATTGTTTAACATAGGCGCACACACACACCTAGCACTGTTAACACACACATCCAGCACTGTTCAACACACACACACACCTAGCATTGTTAAACACACACAAACCTAGGACTGTTTAACACACACACCTAGCACTGTTATCACACACACCTAGCACTGTTCAACACACACACACCTAGCATTGTTAAACACACACAAACCTAGCATTGTTCAACACACACCTAGCACTGTTTAACATACACACACACCTAGCACTGTTCAACACATACACCAAGTACTGTTCAACACAGACGCACACACACACCTAGCATTGTTCAATTCACACACACCTAGCACTGTTTAACACACACCTAGCATTGTTTAACACACACACACACCTAGCACTGTTAAACATACACACCTAGCACAGTTCAACACACACACCTAGCACTGTTTAACACACCACACCTAGCACTGTTTAACACACACACACACCTAGCACTGTTAACACACACTCACCTAGCACTGTTCAACATTATGCCACTCTCTCAGTACACAGCTCTACAACTAATTTCTCTAAAGTTTGAAAACTGATTACCTAATCAACACTCCATACAGCAATTATTTGACACAAGCAGTAAGAATACAATGATCCAAGCAGAAAGAATACAATGATCCAAGCAGTAAGAATACAATGATCCATAGAACAATTCTCTGACATAAGCAACAAGAATCCAATGATCCATACAACACACAAAAATTCTCTGAAACAAACAAGAAAAATACAATGATCCATACAACATACAATAATTCTCTGACACAAGCAACAAGAAATACAATGATCCATACAACATACAATAATTCTCTGAAATAAGCAACAAGAATACAATGATCCATTCAACATACAATAATTCTCTGACATAAGCAGAGAGAATACAATGATCCATACAACATACAATAATTCTCTGACACAAGTAACAAGAATACAATGATCCATACAACAACAATGATCCATTCAACAATTCTTTGACACAAGTAGCAAGAATACAATGATCCATTCAACAATTCTCTGACACAAGTAGCAAGAATACAATGATCCATTCAACAATTCTCTGACACAAGTAGCAAGAATACAATGATCCATTCAACAATTCTCTGACACAAGTAGCAAGAATACAATGATCCATACAACAATTTTCTGACACAAGTAGCAAGAATACAATGATCCATACAACAATTTTCTGACACAAGTAGCAAGAATACAATGATCCATACAACAATTCTGACACAAGTAGCAAGAATACAATGATCCATACAACAATTCTCTGACACAAGTAGCAAGAATACAATGATCCATTCAACAAATTCTCTGACACAAGTAGCAAGAATACAATGATCCATTCAACAATTCTCTGACACAAGTAGCAAGAATACAATGATCCATACAACAATTCTCTGACACAAGTAGCAAGAATACAATGATCCATACAACAATTCTCTGACACAAGTAGCAAGAATACAAAGTAGCAAACAATAATTCTCTGACACAGCAATGATACCATGATCCATACAAACAATTCTCTGACACAAGTAGCAAGAATACAATGATCCATACAACAAATTCTCTCTGACACAAGTAGCAAGAATACAATGATCCATACAACAATTATCTGACACAAGTAGCAAGAATACAATGATCCATACAACAATTATCTGACACAAGTAGCAAGAATACAATGATCCGTACAACAATAATTCTCTGACACAAGTAGCAAGAATACAATGATCCATACAACAATTCTCTGACACAAGTAGCAAGAATACAATGATCCATACAACAATTCTCTGACACAAGTAGCAAGAATACAATGATCCATACAACAATTCTCTGACACAAGTAGCAAGAATACAATGATCCATACAATGATTCTCTGATATAACCAGCAAGAATACAATGATTCATACAACTTATATCTGACACAAGTGGCAAAGAAACATGCTACATATATAACAATATAAGATCTATGAAGACAAGCAAAATTTCTCCAACACAAGAAGAAAAGGATACAAAGATATTCCATGGTCCCAACCTCAGCCAATTGGGGATGAATACTTTGTAGAGAGCCATGATTCCTTCCATCTTCCCCCTACAAAACCAAACAAACAGACAAACAGTGAGCCAACATGTGAACACGACAGTGATGGGACTGCTGACTGACATCACAAGTTCTATATTCTGTCCCATGCTACATGCCTAAAATATGGCCATCAAGATCTGTGAAGACATCACAAGTTCTATATTCTGTCCCATGCTACATATGTAAGACATAGCCATCAAGATCTGTGAAGACATCACAGGTTCTATATTCTGTCCCATGCTACATATGTAAAACATGGCCATCAAGATCTGTGAAGACATCACAAGTTCTATATTCTGTCCCATGCTACATGCCTAAAACATGGCCATCAAGATCTGTGAAGACATCACAAGTTCTATATTCTGTCCCATGCTACATCCCATGTATGTAGCAACATAGCCATCAAGATCTGTGAAGACATCACAAGGTTCTATATTCTGATCTGTGAAGACATCACAGGTTCTATATTCTGTCCCATGCTACATATGTAAGACATAGCCATCAAGATCTGTGAAGACATCACAGGTTCTATATTCTGTCCCATGCTACATATGTAAGACATGGCCATCAAGATCTGTGAAGACATCACAAGTTCTATATTCTGTCCCATGCTACATATGTAAGACATGGCCATCAAGATCTGTGAAGACATCACAGGTTCTATATTCTGTCCCATGCTACATATGTAAGACATAGCCATCAAGATCTGTGAAGATCACTGTTCTATATTCTGTCCCATGCTGATATGTACAACATGGCCATCAAGATCTGTGAAGACATGAAATCATGGGTGTTTTACTTACTGTAAAATATTGTAAAATAATCCTATTCCTGGTGACAAGCCCCAGTCAGCTGGGTATTAATCACATGAAGAAGGCAAGGAGGTTTAAATGGCTGATGGAATCTTGGCCGTGACCCCGGTTGTGCTTGCAGTCATTGGAGAAGCTAGCTTCTCTTTCTGGTTCCTCTGTGATGTCAGAAAACAGACAATATATGTTTACATGTTTTCTGCTGTAGAATTAAACAATGTCTGACATTTTGGCTCTGCATACAAGAGAACTCATTCCTCTTCTCCCTACACTCTGGCTGCTGCATACAAGAGAACTCATTCCTCTTCTCCCTACACTTGGCTGCATGCATTCAAGAGAAATTTCCTGTTTACACTGTTTTTCTGCTGTAGAATTAAACAATGTCTGACATTTTGGCTGCTGCATACAAGAGAACTCATTCCTCTTCTCCCTACACTCTGGCTGCAGCATACAAGAGAACTCATTCCTCTTCTCCCTACACTCTGGCTGCTGCATACAAGAGAACTCATTCCTCTTCTCCCTACACTCTGGCTGCTGCATACAAGAGAACTCATTCCTCTTCTCCCTACACTTGCTGCAGCATACAAGAGAACACATTCCTCTTCTCCCTACACTCTGGCTGCTGCATACAAGAGAACTCATTCCTCTTCTCCCTACACTCTGGCTGCTGCATACAAGAGAACTCATTCCTCTTCTCCCTACACTCTGGCTGCTGCATACAAGAGAACTCATTCCTCTTCTCCCTACACTCTGGCTGCTGCATACAAGAGAACTCATTCCTCTTCTCCCTACACTCTGGCTGCTGCATACAAGAGAACTCATTCCTCTTCTCCCTACACTCTGGCTGCTGCATACAAGAGAACTCATTCCTCTTCTCCCTACACTCTGGCTGCAGCATACAAGAGAACTCATTCCTCTTCTCCCTACACTCTGGCTGCTGCATACAAGAGAACTCATTCCTCTTCTCCCTACACTCTGGCTGCTGCATACAAGAGACTCATTCCTCATCCTCTCTCTCTCCCTACACTGGCTGCTGCATACAAGAGAACTCATTCTCTTCTTCTCCCTACACTCTGGCTGCTGCAGCATACAGAGAGAACTCATTCCTCTTCTCCCTACACTCTGGCTGCTGCATACATGGCAGAGAACTCATTCCTCTTCTCCCTACACTCTGGCTGCTGCATACAAGAGAATACATTCCTCTTCTCCCTACACTGGCTGCTGCTACATGAGAACTCATTCCTCTTCTCCCTACACTCTGGCTGCTGCATACAAGAGAACTCATTTCCTCTTCTCCCTACACTCTGGCTGCAGCATACAAGAGAACTCATTCCTCTTCTCCCTACACTCTGGCTGCAGCATACAAGAGAACTCATTCCTCTTCTCCTACACTCTGGCTCAAAAGATTACTCATTAGCTATTAATCTGGCTATGCATACAAGAGCAACTCATTCCTCTGGTTAGGCACTGCTGCATATTGAGAACTCACTTACTCTTCTCCCTACACTCTTGCTGCATACAAGAGAAACATTCCTCTCCCTACACTCTGGATGCTGCATACAAGAGAGAACAGATTCCTCTTCTCCCTATTTCTGGCTGCTGCATACTTGAACTCATTCCTCTTCACCCAGTACTATGCTGCATGCATACAAGAGAACTCATTCCTCTTCTCCCTACACTCTGCTGCTGCATACAAGAGACACTCATTCCTTTCTCCCTACATCTGGCTGCTGATGAGAGAGAACTCATTCCTCTTCTCCCACTCTGGCTGTTTGCATACACTGAGAACTCAGTTCCTCTCTCACTACAACTGCTAGCTCTACAAGAGAACTCATGCCATTCTGAGCATAACATACTTGCTCACACCAGCACTACATTCCTCTGTACCATTGAATCATGAGACTCATTCCTGACTCCCTGAAGGCACCTGTCTTCACTGTGCATCCTCTATATCTTTACCACTGAGTCTGCTATTGTCTTGACCACTGATCCAAAGCTGTCTTCACACTGAGATAACTTCCTCTTGATCCACTGAGATAACTATGCCTTGACCACTGAGATAAACACTGTCTCTTGACCACTGAGATAACACTATACATGACACACTGAGACTAGTCTCTTTCCATGACCACTGAGGAGACTGCTGCCTTGACCACTGAGATATACTGCTTGAACACTATGTCTTGACTGAGATACTATGTCCTTGACCACTGAGATAAATGTCTTGACCACTGAGATAACTATGTCCTGAACCACTGAGATAACATGTCTGTCTTGCCTCACTCTGAGATGAATGACTGTCCTCTTGACCACTGAGATAACATGCTCACTGTCTTGACCACTGAGATAACTATGTCTTGACCACTGAGATAACTATTCTTGACCACTGAGATAACTATGCCTTAACCACTGAGATAACTATGTCTTGACCACTGAGATAACTATGTCTTGACCACTGAGATAACTATGTCTTGACCACTGACTGAGATAACTATGTCTTGACCACTGAGATAACTATGTCTGACCACTGAGATAACTATGTCTTGACCACTGAGATAACTATGTCTTGACCACTGAGATAACTATGTCTTGACCACTGAGATATATATGTCTTGACCACTGAGATAACTATGTCTTGACCACTGAGATAACTATGCCTTGACCACTGAGATAACTATGTCATAACTGTGTCTTGACCACTGACTAACTCCTTCTTGACCACTGAGATAACTATGTCTGACCACTGAGATAACTGTAACTTGACCACCTGAGATAACTATGTCCTTGACCACTGAGATAATAATGAATGTCCTAACAGGCCCACTGATAACTATGTCTTGACCACTGACTAACTATCTCTTGACCACTGAGATAACTATGTCTTGACCACTGAGATAACTGTCTTGACCACTGAGATAACTATGTCTTGACCACTGAGATAACTATGTCTTGACCACTGAGATAACTATGCCCTTGACCACTGAGATAACTATCCTGTCTTGACCACTGAGATACTGGCCTTGACTACTGAGATAACTGTGTCATACCACTGAGATAACCATGCCCTGAAAACATCCATGACTATCCTTCAGGTCTGTAACATCCTGAGATAAATATGTCTTGCCCACTGAGATAACATGACTGTCTTGACCACTGTAATAACCATGACTATCCTGAGAGTCCACTGACCACTGACATGACTATCTTCCAGGCCCACTGTAACATCCATGACTATCCTCCAGGCCCACTGTAACATACATGACTATCCTCCAGGCCCACTGTAACATACATGACTATCCTCCAGGCCCACTGTAACATCCATGACTATCTTCCAGGCCCACTGTAACATACAAGACTATCTTCCAGGCTCACTGTAACATCCATGACTGTCCTCCAGGCCCAGTGTAACATACATGAGTATCTTCCAGGCCCACTGTAACATCCATGACTGTCCTCCAGGCCCACTGTAACATACATGAGTGTCTTCCAGGCCCACTGTAACATACATGACTGTCCTCCAGGCCCACTGTAACATACATGACTATCTTCCAGGCCCACTGTAACATCCATGACTGTCCTCCAGGCCCACTGTAACATACATGACTATCTTAAAGGCCCACTGTAACATCCATGACTGTCCTCCAGGCCCAGTGTAACATCCATGACTGTCCTCCAAGCCTCCATGTCCATGACTCTCCTCTAGGCCCCCTGTCCTATCCATAGGTGTCCTGCTTTGTTGTGTGTCTGTCTGGCTTTACTAGTCAACTTTATGTTTAGAAATCAGCCATTGCTTGTTGGAGGATCGGCATGCTACACCATTGCTGACATTAACACAAAACCATCCAAAGACAAATGAGGCAGAAATAATTCTGACACCTTTCAGTTTTTCCAGATCACAGTGTTATTTATGCAGAAATAAACATTGACATACAGTAAGGAAGCTGCCGTGGTCTAGTGGCTAGATGTCACCTGCAGGCAAGAAAGTCTTGGGTTCAGGTACTGACTTTTTTCAAAAATGATCTTGGCTTCCAGGTAGACCCAGCCTTCAGTGGGTACCAGGTACAGTCCTGGGAAGTAAGGGCGGTCGGCGTGATGCCGACCACATCACCAACGAAGTGCCGTAGTATAAAAAATATAGGTCTAGCCCTATATACCCAATACACCTGAAACGGATGGAAAAGGATCCCTTACTTTAACTTTATACAGTAAGCTAAAAAAAAAAAATAATCATCAAAAACTGACCTTGCAAACGTCAACAGGATTTGAGGCAAGAGCTCCAGCAAAACCAGCAAGAAAGCTGGCACTGAAACAGAGAACATGGTGTCTTTACTGGTAATGTTAGAGAACATGGTGTCTTTACTGACAATGTTGGAGAACATGGTGTCTTTAATGGCAATGTTGGAGAACATGGTGTCTTTACTGGCAATGTTGGAGAACATGGTGTCTTTACTGGCAATGTTAGAGAACATGGTGTCTTTACTGGCAATGTTGGAGAACATGGTGTCTTTACTGGCAATGTTAGAGAACATGGTGTCTTTACTGGCGATGTTAGAGAACATGGTGTCTTTACCGGCAATGTTAGAGAACATGGTGTCTTTACTGGCAATGTTAGAGAACATGGTGTCATTACTGGCAATGTTAGAGAACATGGTGTCTTTACTGGCCATGTTAGAGAACATGGTGTCTTTATTGGCCATGTTAGAGAACATGGTGTCTTTACCGTCAATGTTAGAGAACATGGAGTCTTTACTGGCTATGTTCTGGGAATCAATGTCAAGTCAAGTTTCCAGTAAACATCTTCCGTCTGCTGTTACCAGGGCTGCAAAAGACTTGCCCCAGACTAAGTTACATTACTCTAAGCCAAAATTGCAGGTATCTGGCTGACAGCAGCTGAGGCACTGAAAGTTACTTGTTTCCAGCTATGTTCTGCTGGTGCACATTTTCCATTTCTGGACTGAGAGCCCAAAGGTTCCATTGCCCAGCTACTGAGCTGAATGCTTGGTGAGATACTGTTAGCTGTGGAAATGTTATGTCCTGTTATGCCGTGGGTTCTGCCGACTGACCTAAAATATTTATTTTCCCCCTTTATGATGTACAGAGTCCCATTGTGGAATAAAATAGACCCACTACCCGCAAGCTTGTCGTAAGAGTTGACTAATTAAGGATGTTTCCTTTAAAGTCGGAGTGCATCTGTCTGAGAGGTAAGGAACCATCAGTCTGCATACAAATAAGCAAGATCTGTCAGGTACTGCACTGTCACATTAGTGCAGGTACTGTCAGGTACTGCACTGTCACATTAGTGCAGGTACTGTCTTCTGTATACAATACAGTATCAACATGACATGACTGGGGGGCTGTGTGGTCACGAGGCATGGTATCCGCCTTCAGTGCTAGAGGCTTCGGGTTCACTACTCGGTAAGGGCTGGGATTTTTTCATGTGGATTGGTCTCTGGGTAGTGAGATCGGACGCCCGTTTGCATTGTTGCGCACACAAAAAATCTCTTGGCAGTTGGAAATCCAAAAGAGTAGCCTAACTGCGTTGCCCGGGCAAAATTTTGAGTTAAAAATCTACCTAAAGTATTTCAGGATCCTCGCCGGGGCACTGTGCTGAGTTTCTTCAAACTAAGACTTGAGTTAGACGAAGAACGGAGCACTTTTGTGTTACTACCCGTGTGCCATGATGTTGATCCGTTGTTCAAACCTTCATGACATGGCCATGTTGCCATCAGAGCTGGCAGAACGAACGAACTTTATTTTCAAAGGGTAACAAATTGGGCACGCAGGCCTGTCTTACATTCGGCCCTTCCAGTCAACCATCTTTCGCACAGCAGTTGTATTTTACTAATAAAGCATGTTATCATCACATGATGATATGCATATTATGAATATTATAAAAGAACAAAGCATGAGTTGTAAACGCATGCAAAAACCAGCGCGTGCATGACACAAGGAGACAATTACATCTCAGGCACTCACAGAAAATGTGTTTCCTTTGTATCCCCGAAGTAGCCGGAGAGGATAATGTGCTTCTTGACAACATCGTACGCTGGCAGCTCCACACCACTGACAATAGCTGCCCGCTGGGCTGTGGGACCAACACCCTGCACATAAAACATATGTCCATAGAAATGTGTCACTGAACTCAGCCACATAATATATATGTCTGTAGTTTAACAACTCAGTATTACCTATTCTGTTATCTGTACTGCTAATTCTTTTTAGCGCTCTCCTCTCTATTATTTTTTCTGTGGGTCTGCGCCCCCACCCCAGCATGTTTTACTGCTACACCACATGGCTGCAAATGTATTATTTAATTTCTAGTTTATTTGCCTGATGCCATCACTAAATTAAACAAAAACATTGACCACTCTTTATTAAATTAACTGGCTGTGGAAAGTTGTTTTGACAAACCTTTTGTTATATGTGAAACATACGTCTACAAGTGATGTTACTGTTATATGTGAAATATGTTTAAAAGTGGTGTTACTGTAATATGTGAAAAATATGTCTACGAGTAAAGTTAAAGTTACATGTGAAACATAAGTCTACATGTGATGTTACAGTTATATGTAAAACATATGTCTACAAGTGGTGTTACAGTTATACAAGGTAAACCAAGTAATGAGACTGATTTGATTATGACAAAGACAAAAGGACCATCTATGAAGTAAAACATAGAATCCAAAGAGGCAACATTCACTTATGATCTGGCAACTTTTTATCGCCCCCTGATAAGCAGACAGCAAACAAGCCGCCATTATGCTGACCTAGTCAGAGGTGCATTGTTACGTAATCAGCATTGAGCAAAAAGCCAACATTAAATTATGTTTCTTCTTCTACGTTCATCTGAAGATGTAATTGCGTTGTGTCCTTTTACAGCATGGCTGCGATTTTTGCACCTTTCGGCCGAAACATCCGAGCATTTGTTAACCGGGTTAGCCTTCCCAGTAAATTATGTTTAAAACTCTGAAAAAGCGCCACTGAGACAGCTGAATTGATGCAGCAAGTTTATGGGGATAACTGTTCATCTTGTGCATAGATTTTCAGGTGGTATTCACGATTCAAAAGTGGTGTGGAAGTGATTACTAATGCATCTAGACCTGGATGCCCAATTTCTGTTCATAATGAGAATCTCACTGCAAAAGTCAGAGAACGGATATAAGAAGAAGATCATTTTTTTTAACTGTAAGAAAGATGGTAGATGAATCTGGTGTTAATAGAGACCATTCGTAAAATTTTTAATGCAAGAAAAAGTTGTCTGCTGGTTTGTACCTTCTTCACGACAATGCACCGGCTTACAGGGCAGTAGTTATACAAGAACTGTATGCCCTAAAATGAGTGTGTGTTCTCAACCAGGCACCCTATTTCTCAGAGTTGTCTCCCTGTGATTATTGTCTATTCCCAAAATTAAGGTTACACTGAAAGGAGGCTTCTTTGACGATATTAATAACATTCATCGACTTCAATGGCCATAACAACAACAAAAAACTACAGGGGTCGTTCCCGTGTTTGTTAGATCGAGCCACTCACTGCATCAATGGACAAAGGGCTTACTTTGAATAAAATACAGGTTATATCTTCAACTGCTGATTTTAATTTTGATGGAATTAGTCTCATTACCTAATTGTCAGACTTTGTATGTAAAACATAAGTCTACAAGTGGTGTTATATGTGAAAGATAAACCTACAAATGCTGACACTATCACATGTGAAATGTTATCAGAACTTACCCTCCACAAGCCAGCCACACCCTCCTGCTGGTAGATCTTCACAAATGAACAAAACATGTTATCGTATGAGGCATGGCTTCCTCGGGCTTGCATTCTCACCTGAAACACATAAACATACAAACAGTCATTAATGAAACCGTTGCTACAGGGACTGGTGCCCTCATCTGCCCCGACAATGACCCAACTTCCCTCCTTTAGCAGTGGCAAAGATGTTTCACCCACTGCTGGTACAGTCCTGGTGTTGACCCACTTCATTAAAATCAACAACAGACAACTGACAGAACTGTCTGGGAAGTCAAGGTGGAACTATCCACATCCTTGTGGCACAACCTATAAAATATGAAGGCCAACAATTCACAGCCCATGATCAGGATCTGTGTTATCTGCCATTATCTTTCCATTATTAAACAAGGCCTGGTCTTTACAGTTTTTCAGCCAGTCTGATCCCCAACCCAACCAGAGGTCATCACTGGTATCCACTACACTTTACCCATGAATCCAGTCATCACATGTGTCCCTACAGGGTCTCTTCTAACATCCTCTCCTGGGAAGAAGTTTCAGCTTTTACAACCAGTAAATTTTCTAGAGAACCCTTGTTTGTCCTGATGAGTTAGAGCAACATTCATTTTGAAATACATTTCTAATAAGTATCCGGTAGGCTAAGTTGATAACAGCATGTGAGCAGAACAAGGTACTTTTCCTGACAGTAAAACATTGCTATTGAAGGTGAAGATCACAGGCCACCCATTTGAACACAGAAGTTCGGGAGAAACCATAATATCTTCCCAAGATTTCTTCCTTTGCCAAATTGGCCTCGAAGACACAGACATATACTTGCCATGTACTGAGCAGAGATACACAGCAAACAACCCTTCACAACACACCCTATAACAATGTCCAGATTCTAATGGAAAAGAGGACAGCTCAGGATAATCTACAGCAAGCACGCTGTCCAGAGGGTGACCCATACTAGAACGGTCATTGAAGGAGAACAAATTAGCAGACCACGTCACAAATAAAGTTTAGAAGTGATGAGTCAAGGAACTTACACAGGTCTTGAGACTGAACTGAATCACTTGACATGGCCCAGCATCAGTCGACAGCTCAGAAAACAAACAAACAACAAATTCATGAGAGAACAGACGAAATGCCAGAGTTTACAGTGAAACAGTGAATACCAAGAAAAAAGAAAACAACATGCCATGATGAAAGTGTCAAAATGAAACTCATGACAAAACAGTGTCACAGTGAAGTAGTGTACTATGATGAAACAGTATTACACCGAAGAAGCAGGCCATGATAAAACAGTGTCACAGTGAAGTAGTGTACTATGATGAAACAGTATTACACCGAAGAAGCAGGCCATGACAAAACAGTGTCACAGTGAAGTAGTGTACTATGATGAATCAGTATTACACCAAAGAAGCAGGCCATGACAAAACAGTGTCACAGTGAAGTAGTGTACTATGATGAAACAGTATTACACCGAAGAAGCAGGCCATGACAAAACAGTGTCACAGTGAAGTAGTGTACTATGATGAAACAGTGTCACAGTGAAGTAGTGTACTATGATAAAACAGTATCAGACCGAAGAAGCAGGCCATAACAAAACAGTGACATATTGAAGCAATGTAAACCAGACCCACCTTGAGTACGTCTGTTGGGTTTGCTATAGAGCTGGAGGTAATTCCGGCAACCACCCCACAGAATACATTAATGGCCAGAGTTTCATCTGCAACAAACAATCACAACAACAATGAATGATGTAAAGCAAACAACTGGATTATATGCAATGGTAAGATCTACAGAGCTACACAAAGCTACTGTTCATGCCGTGTGGCATTTGTAGTCACATCTGTCCACAACCTTCTGTCTCGATCATTGACACAGATGATCCTCCATGCGTCGGTGTCAAACTGTCCGGCATCTTCTCTCTTGGTCTCCCTCTGCCTCTTTCTGATGTGCGCCATCACTTCTCTTCGTGAGGTAGTTTTTTTTTTTTTTTTTTTAAACATCTTCATTACTCTTTTACACACAACTACACGGACTTAAATGCAGGCTAAGATCACAACATGACAAGATAGTTCACAACTGCTCCCAATGACATGACAGCTGACAAGCGCCACAACTGACATGACAGTTGACAACTACCACCAATGAAATGAGACAACTACCACCAATGACATGACAGCTGACAAGCGCCACCAATGACATGACAGCTGACAAGTGCCACCAATGACATGACAGTTGACAACTGCCACCAATGAAATGACAGTTGACAACTACCACCAATAAAATGACAGTCGACAACTACCACCAATAAAATGACAGTTGACAACAACCACCAATGAAATGAGACAACTGCCACCAATGAAATGAGACAACTGCCACCAATGAAATGAGACAACTACCACCAATAAAATGACAGTTGACAACAACCACCAATGAAATGAGACAACTGCCACCAATGAAATTAGACAACTACCACCAATAAAATGACAGTTGACAACTGCCACCAATGAAATGACAGTCGACAACAACCACCAATGAAATGACAGTTGACAACTACCACCAATAAAATGACAGTCAACTACCACCAATAAAATGACAGTTGACAACAATGAAATGACAGTTGACAACTACCACCAATGAAATGAGACAAGTCCACCTGACAGTCAACTACCACCAATAAAATGACAGTTGACAACTGCCACCAATAAAATGACAGTCGACAACAACCACCAATGAAATGACAGTTGACAACTACCACCAATAAAATGACAGTCAACTACCACCAATGACAGTCAACTACCACCAATAACAGTTGACAACTACCACATGTGAGACAACTGCCACCAATAAAATGACAGTTGACAACTGCCACCGACACGAACAACCACCAATGAAATGACAGTTGACAACTACCACCAATAAAATGACAGTCAACTGCCACCAATGAAATGACAGTTGACAACTACCACCAATGAAATGAGACAACTGCCACCAATGAAATGACAGTCAACTACCACCAATAAAATGACAGTTGACAACTGCCACCAATGAAATGACAGTTGACAACTACCACCAATGAAATGAGACAACTGCCACCAATGAAATGACAGTCGACAA
The DNA here is from genome assembly GCA_905116865.2 of Candidula unifasciata. Taxonomy (NCBI): domain Eukaryota; kingdom Metazoa; phylum Mollusca; class Gastropoda; order Stylommatophora; family Geomitridae; genus Candidula; species Candidula unifasciata. The sequence goes on along the minus strand of CAJHNH020000123.1, from coordinate 397,311 downwards.
CTACCACCAATAAAATGACAACTGCCACCAATGAAATGACAGTCGACAACTGCCACCAATAAAATGACAGTCGACAACTACCACCAATAAAATGACAGTCTACAACTACCACCAATGAAATGACAGTCTACAACTACCACCAATGAAATGACAGTTGACAATTGCCACCAATGAAATGACAGTTGACAACTGCCACCAATAAAATAAGACAACTATTACCAATGACATGACAGTTGACAACTGCCACCAATGAAATAAGACAACTATTACCAATGACATGACAGTTGACAACTGCCACCAATGAAATAAGACAACTATTACCAATGACATGACAGTCAACAACTGACACCAATGAAATGAGACAACTATCACCAACGAAATGACAGTTGACAACTAGCACCACTGAATGAAATAATCGACAACTACCACCAATGAATTGACAGTTGACAACTGCCACCAATGACATGACAGTCGACAACTGCCACCAATGACATGACAGTCAACAACTGCCACCAATGACATGACAGTTGACAACTGCCACCAATGAAATGAGACAACTGCCACCAATGACATGACAGTTGACAACTGCCACCAATGACATGACAGTTGACAACTGCCACCAATCACATACCAGCTGTTAACTACCCTCAATGACATGACAAACCAGCATTCCAGAACATGTACTCACTGGCAGGGTCTGAAATCAACGATCGCTTGAGTGTGTGATAGACCCCAATCTTGATGGTACCATACGTTGCCTGGCGCAGTAGAGCAGGGCCCAGCCTGAGTGGGAAAGAAAAACCAGTCCAAAATGTCAGAGTTGCAACACTGTCTTCGGTTATTACACAATCTACCATGCCGTTCGTCTACACTTACCACCAAGTCAACATTGTTGACAAAATGTACTGTACAGTGGCTATTAGTAAAATGTTGACAAAATGTACTGTACAGTGGGTATTAGTAAAATGTTGACAAAATGTACTGTACAGTGGCTATTAGTAAAGTGTTGACAAAATGTACTGTACAGTGGGTATTAGTAAAATGTTGACAAAAATGTACAGTACAGTGGCTATTAGTAAAATGTTGACAAAATGTAGTACTGTACAGTGGGTATTAGTAAAATGTTGACAAAAATGTACTGTAAAGCGGATATTGGTAAAATATTGACAAAATGTACCGTAAAGTGAATATGTAAAGTAAAGTCGTCACATTTACTCTTGACTGTTGAAAACTTTAATGAAAAAGTGTGAACTCTGTAGAAGTGTCTTTCTGTTTAAGCTTGTCAGTTAACAGTGTGGCATTACTACATTCATCTTATTTTAGATCATTAGCTCTCAACCCAGATCGACCCTTTTTTGGGTGGAACGACCCTTTCACAGGGGTCGCCTAATACCATTGGAAAACACAGTCATTGAAGTTATGAAAGAAAATAATTATTTGGGGGTCGCTACAACACGAGAGAAGTGTATTAAAAGGTCACGGCATTAGGAAGTTTGAGAACCAGTGATCTAACATAAGTTAAATGTAGTAATGCCACACTGTTAAGCTCATGAGTTGTTACAGAACTGATCACAAAGAGAATATTTCTACATGTCTTAGTGTTAACATTTACACAAGCTTTCCTCAGTCACATGGCTTGATTCAGTTGCAAATAATCTGACAGAAGACCACTCTGCATGGATTTTGACAATGGTATGGAGAGTCAGCCGTTCAGAAAGCAAGTGCAAACTACTAAACGAACAACTACTAAGTAAAACTACAAAAAGCAACACACACATACACACACACAAATGGTGTGGTTGCTTTTTCAAACACCCTGTAAAGAATAGTCTACTCACTTTTACTCTCTCTCTCTCCCCTCATTCAGTCGACATATTATCCTCTGCACATCGAATCATTCAGTCCATAAGTGCTCGGATCCCCTCCTCAGTAAATCCTGCAGCTGTGTAACAGCTGAGAACACCATTTCTGTGATGCTTTCAAATTCTTCTTAGGCTTCATACATGGTGCTCTTGTCTGACTACACTAATTTTAACTTGCTGTTCGTGCGGCCTGGTCATAGTTGCAGATTCAGTCACTCTGCCTTCGCAAAAGAGATACTTCTCATTGATCATTCAGTATATCAGCTGGCTCCATGGCTCATCTGATATTTACAGTAGTTTTACCTGCAATCCTATCAGCCTGTTAATTTCCCTGCACACCTGTGTGCCCTGGCATGAATATGAAACTGTGTCAGCCCCCGACTGCCTCAAAGACACCAACCACTGTCTTCAGACCCAGCCCATCTTACTTTCCTGAGCTTACTCACGGAGTCATTGAGAAAGCATGACATCAGACAAACCACATTCCCAAGAGAACATCCCCAATGACTGCTGAACCCTGAACCTACCCTGAGTACAGAGCATGAGCTCCCTCCTCCCGGAAGATGCGAAGGAAAGCATGCAGCATCCCCCTGTACTTGAGATCACGGAGCCGAGCATCAATCACCTGTCCTTGTATCTGTAATCTGGTTTTTGTTGTATCAATGGGAAATGTTCCTGAAAACAACAGCAGAATTTCCAAGGTGATTTCATTGTCTGCTGTGTCATTCTTCTCTTCAATGACAGTTCGCACAAGTAGTTCTTCTTCTTCTTCGTGTACACCGGCTGTAAACTCTGGCGGAAAGTTCTGGCCTGCAGTCCTGTTCCAGAACTGAGTGTTGCATGTGCACCCATTTTACAGATTTGACTCATTTGTAAGCAGACTGCTGGTTCCTTGCCTCTCACACAGATGCACTTAGACTGAAGGAAGCTCCAAATCAGTCGACTCTTACGACATGCTTTTGGGTAGACAGTGGTTCTATTCTTGTTTTCCCTGTAATAGGGCCCCGGAACCCACAAGGAGAACAAGTGGTTCTAAACTAAACACAGCCATCAGAAATAAATTAACTGTATAAAAGGGCAGCCCGTATGCTGTGTTGTGCATTACAGCTAGGCAGCAACATCTGTGCTTTTCATTCTAACCCATCAATTTCAGCGACTCGTAATAAGTTGTATATTATGGCATATTTATTGAGGGCAGTGGGTCAGCACAAAAGAAGTTAAATATGGGACCCTGAAAGGGGCCTTGTGAGTGGCGCAGAGTGGGCGGCTTATCAGCTTCAGGGTGGCAGAAACCAGCTCATTTACCAGTGAAATGTATGTATCAATCAGGAATGGTCAGGCGTACCAACACGCCACAAGAGAAAGTACAATTAAATCCCCAAAGAAACAACGGACCCAATTGTGATGAGGCCTTCAGGGCACATTGAAGAGTCCAAGTTTTTTTTTTTTTTCACATATCAAGTCAAGGGCAGGTAGTCAACCCAGCAAATATAAAAGAATAGAATCCTATTCCTAACAATTCCCAACGCTAGCAACAATTGTTTACTGTTTATTTAACGAATCAACATCATAGCCCACGGGTGTAACGCATAAGTGCTTCGTTTTACTTCTAACTCAAGCCTGAGTCTGAAGAATCTCTGTGCAGAAATACTTTGGGTAGATTTTCAACTCCAAATCTTGCCCGGGCAGTGCCGTTAGCCTACTCTTTTCCACATTCCAACTGCCAAGGTATTTTTTTTACATGCGCAACAATACACACGGGCATCCGGTCTTACTATCCAGAGACCAGGAGACACTACTAGAAGTCCATGTGAAAAAATCCCAATCTTCACCGGGGTAGATTTGACATCACAGGCATCCAGGACAAGTCCATATCCGACCCATCTCCCTCCATAAAAGCCACTGAAGAGTCTTCCTACTGATCTAATTGGTGTCCTTCCCCACCCCCCACCCCATCCCAGTACTGAGCGGTTTCCAAGAACCCATAAAAACTCTGTGTTGCATCGCTTTCTCCAGGTTAGGATTTTCAGTATCTTCCATTTTACATGTTACTTCGACCCACAGGTAAGAGATCCCCTCTGCCTTGTGCAGTTGCCTCATCACCCCTTTCCTTTACAAAAACAGTCCAACCAACCTGTCCACCTGCTCTTCCCAAAATGTCTGCAGATAAAATCATTTGTCCTTAAAACTACATTTCCGGCGCTTCCACATAACGGGCTGCCTGTCCATGGTTCACTTCTGTAGATCAGCACTGGCTTTAAACATGTCTAAAGATTTCTCACACCTCAGCCTACAATGTTTACTAATAAAGAACACACACTTAGCAAAGAGAACCAATTCTAGCAGAGACAGAGGAGAGACAATCTACCTACCACACTCAGCCGTGATGGAAGCCAGGCCACCGTACAAGAAAGGCCGCCAGTCGTTCATCCTGTGTTGTGTGGCTGCCGTCTGTGCAGGCTGGGGAACCTCTGTTTCTGGCACTGGTGTAGCAAAGTGGTGAGCTTGGGTGGAAAATTCACTTCTGGAAACAAAATGACAACAACCAATAATCACAAGTATCAGAACAAGCGGACAGAGTGAAAGTGTTATGTAGAGACTGCGACCTCCAACCATAAAAGCTTTTTCGTTGCTACTTCATAACTTCAGTGTATATATGTATTCTGATGGTTTGAGGCGACCCATATGAAAGTGTTTTTTTTTACCCCCAAAGGGGTCCGCGACCCATAGGCTGAGAACCACTGGGTTAGAGGAACTGAAGAATCAAAATTTGCTGCAGGCAGGGCAGGAGGAACAATTGGACACTTTATGACAACGGGCAAACTTTATAGAGGAAAAGATCAACAGACAGAGGTGGAAATATACACATAAAGAGCTGGGGATATATAGGTATGTGTCTGTATGTATATATACTGTTTATTTAAGTCAAGTGTGACAGATTTAAAAAAAAACCAACAACTCAGAACACCAAGTAATTTTATAGTCCAGTCTAACCCCCGTGTGGGTTTCGAGGCCCCATTGTGGGGAAAACAAGAATAGACCCACTGCCTCCCCAAAAGCATGTCGTAAGAGTCGACTAATTGGGGAGCTTCCTTTGAAGTCGGAGTGCATTTGCCGGAGAGGCAAGGAACCAACAGTCTGTATTCAAGAGAATGAGATCTGTAAAACTGATGCACATGCAGGTTCTGGAGCAGGACTGCAGTTCAGTAGTGGACGAGCAACCAGAACTTTCTGCCAGAGTGTACAGCTGGTGAACGCGAAGAAGAAAAAGAGTCCAGGCTAAGACAAATAGATGCTGGCTTTTTCTCTACTATCCCAGAGCTCTGCCTTGTGGGTTGGTACTGTCTCTGATCAACAGAGAGAATGATTTCTAGACTAGAAAATGAATGAACTAGTGTGTGCCCAACTATCATGAGCGATAAGCATGTCCAGCTTTCCCAAGATATAAGCATATCCAACTGCCTGAAGTAATGAGTTTATCCAATTGTTGTTAGTAATGGTGAGCTGTGGTGCCCCAGCAGCTAGATACTAACCTGCTGTCTGAAGGTCTAGGGTTCAAATCTGTACTGAGGTAGATTTTTTTTTCTTCAAAACTGACTGTAGTTCCCAAATTGATGGTTGGTAATGAATATGCCTCATGTGTTTATTGATGCATGCGCGTCTTCACGATATATATATATATAAGTGAATGCATTATGCAAAGACCAACATCTCTATGCTGTATTAACTCTTTGTGCAGAACATGTGCGAGGCTGGTTGACCCTAGCTATACCAGTGACACAAAAAACTCTTACATAAGGCAAATACACACACACTGTCATCAAGTAAGCTTCAGTGCACCAAATCACCCTGGAGTGTTTATGCTACTGTCACCCTACAGGTGGTTCATGGGGCTACAGATGCATCAATTACTCTAGGTTTGAATCCTATCCCAGTTTCACAAGAACTACTGATCTCTATGGATATGCTACATCAGTGACATCTCCTATATAGTGAGATGGGACACCCAGGTTTCCCAGATAAGGAATTAAAAATAAATAAACACACACAGGAAAATGGTTACATTACAGATCCCGAGCAGTTACTAATGACAAAGAGTAGGTCACAATGACAAAAACCCTCCAGAAAAGAGTGCATCTAATTTTGGATCTATAGTGAACAGATGCATGCCAAAGCTGGACACAAGTTTCATGCTTAAATCACTGTCTAGCAGTAGGCAGCAATGACAACTCACAAATATCCAGGTGATCGAATGACTCACCTAATCCATAACTACAAACACACGTCCCCAGTCAAGAGAACATCAAACATTGCCATGTGACAATGTTAACCTTATCAAACTGCTGACTTCAACAATATCTGACCACTGTAAGAATGCGGGTCACTGTGTCAGTATGTGTCATATCAGCAGGTGTCCTACATAAATCCCTGATAACTGTCACCAATACTGTCTGTAATGACTGATGGTTAGTTTCACTTCAGTCTCCCCAGAACCCGCACATATACACACTAGCTCACTTCTGATTGGTAGTTTCCGAGCCCCGTGACCTTTGTTCAATTACGGAGATGTTCCGCAATGCGATTGATATCAAGTATTGCATATTTTAGCACACCCAGTGCTTTTAATACCCTAAAAACATGGAGAAACTGGGTCTAACACAACCCCCCTAGAGAGTTCTGCAACCTATGTCACAGGCATTCTCCTTCTCCTAATGAAAACACCAATGCAAGACATCGCAGAAACCAAACAAACAATAGTGGGACACACCGCATAACCTTCAGGAAAGTCGACCAGCCCAACAAACTTGTGAATGAAAAGTGACCTAAGCTATTTGGAGAGACTAACGTCAAACCAACCTGACTGGTGTGTTCTAGGTTGAGCGAAGAACCAGAGCCTAAAACTGCTAAATATAAGATGGTAACATCTTGACAGAGACGATGTACAGTGCTTGGACACGATTAGTCTTTTTTTTGGCTCTGTCCTCTTATGCCCTGCAGGATGGACGTTACTTTCTTTTTTACTTTGATGAAAATGGAATGGATGTGTCAGGTTTTAAAAAAAAAGTTCAGATATCACAGCCTATGTGTAAACCACAACACCATGTGCCAACCACCCCCTAAAGAAGAAGAAACAACATTATTCTGGATAGTCTAAGACATAGCTATTCAACTGGCGGCCTGCGACCAAATCTGGTCCGCTGAGACCTAGCGAATGACCCACGAATCAATGCCAGTTGTATTGTATTTATTATCTTTCTACAGTGGGGCTCAGGCCTGTGACGATCCCCACTGTCATATTTCGGCCCCTGAGTAAACTTAGTTAAACAGCCCTGGTCTAAGATTAGACGGAGGAATGTCATCAAGAGAACTGACCTAGAAGTACTGAAGGCTACGAGGTGAGGCTCCCACTTGATGACAGGGCACCCCCTGATGACAAATTTCATGCCATGTCACTGTTACCATGACAACAATGGGGCACACCACTTTCTCTGTCTAAATTGTTAGTTTGGTTATTTATTAACATCTTACCCCAGATGACGTCACAGGACAGTCCAACATTTGCGAGTGGTAAGACTGGGTTTCCGAGCTTTATGATGCTTTTAACAACCCCAAAACATTATAGAACTGGCCCTAACCCCAACCCACCTACGCCCCACGAGAGAGTGTAGCCTAGGTCCCAAGACTGCATGCAGCCTATCTACCTCGACCCTGAAATATTAGACTGTCCCGTTACCTGTGGATTTCTCTGCTTGGGGTAGGATATTAATATTGCACCGTTAGTTCTATATCATCTTGAGGATGTCACAAACTAACCCCTAGCATCTGTAAGCTGGGCAATTTTATGTTCAGTAGTCATTGCTCTCTGAACAGGATGTTCCTAACATTGACAAAAATCAATGAAAAGCAGTTAGCTACATAAAGCCTGCAGTTGACTTTGAACAGAGTGTCAGAATTATAAAACCTAGTAAAGAAATAAGAGATATATCTGGGCAACCACTAGTAACAACAGTTATAACACAGAGAAGATGGCGCTACATCAGACACATCCTGAAAATAAATCAGCAGAGAATCACTAACAGGCATTAAAATGGGAAGTAAGTGAGTGAGGAGGCCCAAATGAAACCCTAAGACGAACATTTGATGAGAGAGGCCAAAGCTGCTGACTAAATTCCATCCATGATATTAAACTGATCACACAGGATAGAACGGATTGGGGGACTGGACTGCCAGCTCTGCGTGGCAAGTAATGGCACAACAGGATAACGAAGACGTTATACTTTAGCAAACATGAGCAAAACTTTTTTTATTGTTTGTATAACTGTATAAACATTTATTTATTACTGTTTAGGTTTAAACAACAGATCAACAACGTGGCACAAAGGTAGTAAACTCATTAGTGCTCCGCTCTACTTCTAACCCAAGATGGAGTCTGAAGAATCTTAGCACACTGCACGAACTCCACAGCACCGGCGAGGATCCTTAAATACTTTGGACAGATTTTTAACTCTAAATTTTGCAGACAACTGCCAAGGGATTTTTTACTGTGCAACAATACACATGGGCATTCGGTCTTACATTGAGACCAGAGAAAATTACTAGAAGTGCAAGTGGGGAAAAAAATACCAGCCTTCACCGGGGCCTGAACCCGGGACCTTCGGCACTTGTGGCGTACGCCATATGCCTTGAAACCATGCAGCCGCCTAATTTTTTTATTTAATACATGAATCACTGTTTACCCAAGACTTGAAACCAAAAAGAACCAACAGCAATCACATGAATTAGATAAATTAACGTGACCAAACTAATTAAATCTCAGAAATGAAATGTTTACACACTATGCTAGGTGTAGGGAGGAAAATCAATTTAGGGACAATGATATCAGGAGAGCTGGCATAGAACCAACAATGAACTTTATACGTAGACAACAAATCAAATGGTCTGGCCATGTAACAAGATTAGCGTCAGACAGGGCACCACAGAAAGAAATGCTATACAAACACAACAGTATCAGAACCAGAGGTCAACCACACAGAATATGGACTGCAGAAATATCAGAAACATTGAAAAGTACCTTATACGAAGCTAACAGAAGGTCCTGTTCCAGGAGTAGAGGAAAGAAAAAGACCTAACTAATTAAGCAGCTGATTAAATTACATATTAAAGTAATTTTTGTAAATGTAGGAGGTATCTGAATTTGAAAGAACTACTTGCTGTTAACTTTACTACTATCAGTTTTTCCTAGGAACAAAATGTGCTGGTACTTTTGCCTTAACTCTTTAAAGACTAGTCGCCAGCTGACTGGCTTTACAATTTATCCCTATCAGTTAGACTAGTCAACAGTTAACTGGTGTTTCATAGAGACACTCTAATTTTGTTCCGTTTGTGGGGAAAACCAACTCTCATAAACAAGTTTTTGAAAAATTTGGAGTAACAACATGAAGTCCTTTCATTTGCAATGTTCTGCATGGCTTTTGCGCCATTTTCTGATTTTTTTTAAATTATTCAGATGCGATACGATTTTTACATGATTTTTGTTTACTAAATGATCAGGGAAAAGGTTTGATATGATTGATATCTAACTAACAAACCTACTGGCGATGATTTAGTTTAGGAATTCGATATAAAACTGAACAAAATATTTTAATGGGATCAACGTTTTGATCAGCTGTTTTCCCGATTTTCAGTTGTGAAATCTGACATGTCATACAAAAATGATCATAACAGCCATCTAGTTAAGCCGCACGTAGCGGCGTGTGAGATACTCTCCGCGGTGGCGGTAGTCATCGGAAGTCCGCAATTTACATGTTAGGATATATTTTCGGCCTCGATAATTTGGGACCCTTACTGAGAGGATAGCCTAGTTGAGATTTATTCAGCACTTATTTATCTTTGATTTTATATATTTTATGCCCCCATACAGCCAATACTTGTTCTTCCGAAAGATTTTAGCTTTGTCGTGTTGCAGTTTAAAAAAAAAAAATGCCCTCAAAATGAATACTGTCCAAAACCCAGAAAAAATGTGGTCCTGAAAGAGTTAATGCCGAACTAACTAAAAGTGGCATTGCTGCCTAAGTAATGTAACAAAACAAGCCCTGTTACCAGATGCAGTTTATAATATATATATATATAATTAATATATAAATATATAAAACAACTAAGCTACATCATTGGTCTCAATATTATTTTAATATTTAAATTGGATGGATGATTAATGGATTTGAATTAGGTAATTAAACAGTGGGTGACTACTAAGAGCTCTGGGAATGTGCCTACCATTATCTAGTATTAACTTATTAACTACCAATTTAATTATATGTATATAGCTACTAGTCAGTTGGTGGCCGAATTGCTAATATCTTACTTTAAGGCCTGATACACAGTGCCACCATCTAATAACTCAACTTACTATTATAATTTATATAATAAGACCAGAACTAAAACTAGAGACAATTATAAGAAATAATTACTGGGATCCAAAACAGCGGCAGGATCAGGGGGATATTTATTTGGATTTCAGGATTTCTTATTGACATACAGACTTCATTGATTGAGGTACCGTTGGTCCCGTTGGACTCGGGTTTTCAACCTCTATTCAGCTGTCTTGGCCTTGGTTAAAAAAGTAAAAAACCCAATATATAAATTTTGACCAAAATCACTAATAGTTAAAATAGTTATTTAATCAATTAATAATGCTAATGTTCACTGACAGTATAAAATAAAAACCCGATTCAAACTCAGCAAAATAACTGTCTGTCCACGTCCAGCAAAAAAAAAAAATTAATTTTAATTTTATTCAATTTCCCAAATCAAATCAAATCAAATTTGAACACTAGTTAGAAATCGAAAGTTAAAGCTTCATAAATAATATTAATTTAATGTAAAATGTAAATGTTTCGTTCAAAATGAAAACAATGTTTCACTACTGGTAAACCGCAACATACATACGTCAATAATTCGTGCCGGTGATTAAATGTGAGCGTGTCCGAGCGATGAAAGCGTGACCACAAACGGTCAGCGACAGTCAGGAGATGGATGGAGTTGTGAGAGAGAGACACAGAGAGAAGTTACATCATCACAGCCTCGGACATCATAGACCGACAACCTCTACACGGGGCTGCCAATGGGATTGTCTTTTTTAAACCCAGCAAAGCTAACAAAAACCCAAGCAATTCAGAGGCAAAGAACAGTAAAAACCCAGACTGTTAAAAAGGACAAATTTTATAGTCACGAAACAAAACATCCACTCACTTTAATATAAATATTTATTTGAAAAAAAAAAAAAAAAAAAACACAGATTTCAAAATTTGAATTATTATCATTTTCTATCGTCCTTTTCAGGATAAAATTTTTTATTTGAAGCTCCACCCTGGCTTTTGCAGGGTGCCGCAATATAGGCAGGCCATAAATATGGCCAAATGTCTGAACGCGGTTTCTGGGACCTCTCCACGGCGATCCTCATCCGCATGGTAGCACATTGTGTCATCAGGTGTTTATCGCTTGTGTGATGTCCTGGTGGAGTAGAAAGTCAGTCAGTCAGTCAAAATTTGAATCCAAGGCATCAAATAAAAACCCAGATCTGGAGGTAAAAACCCATCATTGGCAGCCCTGCCTCTACGTCGTCTGCTGCAAATACTTCCGCCTGACTGCCTCCTCTCACTGGATCCTTGCCCGCACTTTTTTCTTTCATTTAGACACTCCAACAGCCTCAGTTACTGGGTCCAGCATATTAAATCTGTTCATTTAATATTATTTATCAACTGAGAAATGCGGTAATTTTGTTTTGTGGCCCACAAACAAAAAGTATAAAAAAAATTATGTCGATAAGGTCTGGCTAACCTATTCATGCGCCAACACACGATCAGCCACCCCTCTCCCTGCACTAGAGATTCCATCATCATCATCCTGTGTGATGCTTTCACTGATGCTACACGTGTGCTGGGTTCACGGTCCTTATACATCTGATGATAAAGTCAACGACCTTGTTATCTATACTTCTTCAAGATAGTGGAGACGTTATTCCGGAAACGGATACCCTCATACCGCTACACAGTACATATAATCACACATAGAAAGAAAGACTATTGAAGTGATACACAGAACCTGTGTAACTGTACACGTATGAGAAGATATGGACAATAAGCAGACAAAAGTAAAAACATTTACTCGCAATGGAGATGTAGTTTTTGTGAAAAATGCAGACATATCTCTCATTCGACATGCGTATTTGTCTGGTGCGAGTACTGAATAATATGACTATAGTGCATTACATAAATAGTATATATATATATATATATATATATAAAGTTAAATCCATAATAACGAGAAGAGTAGGATAAGAAGGGAAGAAGTAGAAAGCGGAGGAGGAGGAGAAGAAGACGAAGAAGCATTAACTTACAAACATAAAGCCTAAATCCGTTACGGTCACAGATTGAGGTGGTCCCCGAAGAAGCAGAGAAACTTGATAGATTGAACAAACTCTAGGACTCACACGACTAACCCTTACGTCTGGTTCTTCCAAAGAGTCAAGTCTTATAAACCCGGCTAAACCTGTTGTCTCATAAACCAACAGTACCGGACACAATTCAGTAAAAGAACAGCGAAGTTCTTCAGTTGTTTGTTGCTTTTGCTAAAAGGTTGGTAAACATTGAACCCCACGATCATTCTTGCGTAAAAACCTCACTCACCTCAGACAGTACCGTGCTTCAAGTAGTGGTGAGGTATCCCAATGATAACCATTCTCTAGAACTGAACCGGATATTTAAAACTGGTTCCCTTTGGACTGACATCCGAAATGTGACACTCCAAGTCGCAGTGGTATTCAAACCTTCAGGTAGAAGTCTTAGATGAGGCATACATCCGACCCGAACCACACGATCGTGCAACCATTGTGAGACTACAAACCACGTCAACTGGAGGCAGTATTTATTATATGTTTGTGCCAGACATAAATCGCCTGTCCGACATTCAAAACTGTACTAAACTGACAAATCAGAGCGAGAATTTCGTCAATAAAAATAATCGGTTATCGTCCTCAAATCTGGGTCGCTCTCAGCTGGGACGCCAAACTCGGCGATACAAGGTCCAGCAGAAAGTCAACAATGTTGAAATAACAACATGCAGAATCCGTGTTCATTTAAAGAAAGTACAAAATTAGTTTTCAATAATTGGGGCACACTGCGCGTCTGCGTGCTAGTCGCGTAATTGAAACAGTTGTATGGGGGCATGCTGGTTGATGTGTTCTTGATCAATCGTCATAAACATGCATCCCCTGTATTCTGGATCAATCGTCATAAACATGCATCTCCTGTGTTCTTGAGAAATTGTCAGAAACATGCATCTCCTGTATTCTGGATCAATCGTCATAAACATGCATCTCCTGTATTCTTGATCAATCGTCATAAACATGCATCTCCTGTATTCTTGATCAATCGTCATAAACATGCATCTCCTGTAATGTTGATCAATCGTCATAAACATGCATCTCCTGTATTCTTGATCAATCGCCATAAACATGCATCTCCTGTATTCTTGATCAATCGCCATAAACATGCATCTCCTGTATTCTTGATCAATCGTCATAAACATGCATCTCCTGTATTCTTGATCAATCGTCATAAACATGCATCTCCTGTGTTGTTGATCAAACGTGATAAACTTGCATCTCCTGTATTCTTGATCAATCGCCATAAACATGCATCTCCTGTATTCTTGATCAATCGTCATAAACATGCATCTCCTGTGTTGTTGATCAAACGTGATAAACATGCATCTCCTGTATTCTTGATCAATCGCCATAAACATGCATCTCCTGTGTTGTTGATCAATCGCCATAAACATGCATCTCCTGTATTCTTGATCAATCGTCATAAACATGCATCTCCTGTATTCTGGATCAATCGTCATAAACATGCATCTCCTGTATTCTGGATAGGTGCTACAAGTAAAGGAGCTGTCACTCAACATCGTCTCACCCGTCAACATCTGTCTTTCTGGATGGATGTACGGACGGACGGGAGCACAGGCATCTAGACAAGCTGACATACAGAGAGGCTAGGAACCAACAGTTTGCTTACAAGTAAGCCAATTCAGCAAAACGGATGTGCACACACAACTCAAGTTCTGGAGCAAGACTACAGACTAGAAGTGGACGAACTACGAACAACCAGAACTTTCCGCCGAAGTATACAGACGGTGAAAGCGAAGACGAAGAAGAAGAAGAAAAAGAAGAAGAAGAAGAAAAAGAAGAAGAAGAAGAAGAAGAAGAAGAAGAAGAAGAAGAAGAAGAAGAAGAAGAAGAAGAAGAAGAAGAAGAAGAAGAAGAAGAAGAAGAAGAAGAAGAAACAAACAGACAGGAAGACGGACACGTACAAAGATGGACGGACGAAAGCATGGACAGGCTTGCCAATGGACAGACAGACAGACAGACAGACAGACAGACAGACAGACAGACAGACAGACAGACAGACAGACAGACAGACAGACAGACAGACAGACAGACAGACAGACAGACAGACAGACAGACAGACAGACAGACAGACAGACAGACAGACAGACAGACAGACAGACAGATAGATAGATAGATAGATAGATAGATAGATAGATAGATAGATAGATAGATAGATAGATAGATAGATAGATAGATAGATAGATAGATAGATAGATAGATAGATAGATAGATAGATAGATAGATAGATAGATAGATAGATGAGATAGATAGATGGGGTAGATAGATGGGATAGATAGATGGGATAGTTGGGATAGATAGATGGGATAGATAGATAGGATAGATAGATAGGATAGATAGATAGGATAGATAGATAGGATAGATAGATAGATAGATAGATAGATAGATAGATAGATAGATAGATAGATAGATAGATAGATAGATAGATAGATAGATAGATAGATAGATATAGATAGATAGATAGATAGATAGATAGATAGATAGATAGATAGATAGATAGATAGATAGATAGATAGATAGATAGATAGATAGATAGATAGATAGATAGATAGATAGATAGATAGATAGATAGATAGATAGATAGATAGATAGATAGGATAGACAAACAGACAGATTAACAGGCAGACAGGCTAACATACATATCTTCATATTTGTATGCGTATAAATACACAACCTTTCCCGCCCTAGAAAACATACATGTTAGTTTCCTTGACACAAAAGAGCTCCACACAGAAACTGCAGGTTATCAGCTTATCTCTCCATATCTCTAAGACTGAAAGGGGGACACACACAACATTCACACACACGCGCGCGCACGCGAGCGTGTATTAAAAAAAAACCGGTCAGTCAAACAGCTGATCTGAGTCGACAAAATAACTTTAGTGCTATTTCATGGGGATTTTTTGGTCGCTGGTCCTCGAGAAACTATCAGTTGGGGGAAATCGGGCTCAAGTTCTAACCGATTTCACTTGTGGAAACAGGAGAGGTAAGTTTGGTGCTGGTAATGGAAATCTGGAAATCAAGATTAGGTGTTTGGCTGGGTGTTTGGCTGGTTGGTTGTTTACTTGGTTGGTGGCTGGCTGGTTAGCTGGCTGGCTGGTTGTTTAGTTGATTGGCTGGTTAGTTGGTTGATTCGATTATTGATTAGTTGCTTGACTGGATGTTTGGTTAGTTGATTGGCTGGTTGGTTGGTTGATTCGTTGATTAGTTGGTTGACTGGATGTATGGTTGGTTAGTTGGTTGACTGGATGTATGGTTGGTTAGCTGGATGGCTGGTTGGTTAGTTGATTCGATGATTAATTTGTTGGTTGACTGGATGTTTGGTTAACTGATTAGCTGGTTGGTTGATTGATTCGACGATTAGTTGGTTGACTAGATGTTTGGTTAGTTTATGGGCTGGTTGGTTGATTGTGTGGCTGGTTAAGTGCCTGGTTAGTTGGGTGGTTGGTCGGTTGATTGGTCGGTTAGTTGGTTGGTTGGGTGGCTGACTGGTTGACTAGCTGGTGGTTGGTTGGCTGGCTGGTTGGTTGGCTAGGTGGTTGGTTAGTTGGCTGGCCTATTAATAATGCCCTGGAAGACTGAGACCTCCCACTCAAGGCGTTCGGCTAGAAAACATTGTGGGAACTGGAAATGACCAGCAGTGTACTATTATTAACACGATATCCTGATAGTGAATTATTCTATAGAATTGTACGGATCTATCACCGTATACCCAGTAGGTACCAAGAGGTAGAAACGAATCCTTGATTTCTTTCCTTATTTGGGGATCAGGTCGTTCCTGGCCAGTAAGATATGTACCGGGACTACTTACAAGGCAACCTGGCTTACAATGTTGGTTAGTTATCTTTCGCTTGATCTGCTTGCGATCTGCCATGGCCGGACATTAAGAAAAGCATAAGGGAGAAGGATGACGCAGGAGAACTTGGAATATAGCATTACCAATCTTGCATGAGAATGGAGGTTGAGGCGGTGAGTGCGGCGTTCCCCGATGGGTGGAAAAAATCTCAAATACAGATGTTGTTATAGTATCGAATTCGTAAAGCCTTCTGGACTTCTAGTAATTCTCCCTGGTCTTTGGGTAGTGAGATCGGACGCCTGTGTGCATTGTTGCAAACATAAAAAATCCCTTGGCAGTTGGAAATAAAAAAAAGTAGCCTAACGGCGCTGCCCGAGCAACAAATTTTGAGTTAAAAATCTACCCAAATTATTTCAGGATCCTCGCCGGTGCTACAGAGCCTGTGCACTACGCTGAGCTACTTCGGACTCAGGCTTGAGTTAAAAGAAGAACGGAGCACTTATGGATTACCACACGTATGCCATGATGACTGACTGACTGACTTTCTACCCCACCAGGACATCACACAAGCGATAAACACCCGATGACACACAATGTGCCACCATGTGGGTGAGGATCACTGTGGAGAGGTCCCAGAAACCGCGTTCAGCCTTTAGGCCATATTTATGGCCAGGCTATATTGCGGCCCCTGGCAAGAGCCAGAGTAGGGCTTCAAAAAAAAAAATTTCGTCCTAAAAAGGACGCAAAGATACAACAAACAGACGCATCGTTGGCGACAGCTGTTATAGAAGTTAACGTGTCAAAAACTGTGAACGAAAAGACTTCAACAAAGGGAGATAACTGTGAGATGTGGGAAGCTTGCAGTTTTTCAAATGATGAAACAGCATTTCAAGGCTGTACAGTCATACATAACGCGGTGTCGTCTTTTCAAACTTGGAGTGATTATGTTTCGTTTTGACCTCCCCCGTGAATGTTAGTTCTGCTCTGAATCAAGTTAGGGAGTTTAACATTTCTAGAAAGTATGATCATAGAAGATGGTAGAATTGACAGAGAAATAGAAACCATATGTCAGAAAGCAAGTGCACTTATATATCACTTGTCAACATTATTAAGACATCCAAGCATAACTACGAGTGCAAAGAGACAGATTATTAACAGCATATTCATTCCAACATTAAGCTACCAGTGCCAAACATGGACACTATCTAAAGCCCATATACGCAAAATCACCACTTGCGAGATGAGGTGCCTGAGAAAAGCAGCCAACCTAACCATCCGAGATCGCGTTAATAATGAAACTATCAGGCAAACTGTGGGAACGACACCTTGTACTAGATTCATCGAGAAACAGCAGATCAAGTGGTTTGACAGCAAGGTACTACATGTCAGAAGATCAGCTACAAGAGCAAGAGGACGGTCGCGAAATCATGGATCGACAACATTAAAGACACTCTACGCCTTTACGGCATGACAATAGCCAGTGGCAGCCAGCGTGTACTGGATCGCAAATCATTCCTCCCCACGCCGCTTAACGGCAGAAGTGGTTTATGATGATGATAATGATTATGTAAATGGTTTATCCTAACAGGCGACCGATTACAATAATTTAGCTGTGTAGATTCACCGATAAGCCAATAACAAGTTGCCGTCCATACCTGTGTGAATGACCTTGGCGCAATTCAGTCAATTTTTACTACACACCGAATAAACAACGTGTTGTTGCTTTATTTTGTTTTGCACACCGATAGGTGACCGGGTTTATGTACACAACAATAAAGGAGCGAAAGCATTGATGGGGTAGGGATAGGTCTCGTAGATCTTCGGACATG
This sequence comes from Candidula unifasciata, assembly GCA_905116865.2. Classification (NCBI taxonomy): domain Eukaryota; kingdom Metazoa; phylum Mollusca; class Gastropoda; order Stylommatophora; family Geomitridae; genus Candidula; species Candidula unifasciata. The sequence goes on along the minus strand of CAJHNH020000123.1, from coordinate 379,359 downwards.
GGTTCCAGCCCCAGTGTATTATTTTTTTGTGTGAATTTAATAAACACGGCCTTCAATTATAAAAACAAACCAAGTCTTTTTTTTTTTAAAAAGTATCCAGAAGCTTTATGCTTGGTATAATGGATATCGCAACCTTTCGGCCTTTCCATGATAAATACCGTAAATCTGGGAGAAAATGTGGCTTTTCTGCCTACTCCCGGGCGCGAACCCGGACCACAAGGAGTTCGTCACCCGGACACCGCGCAGTCCGGTTTAGCCAACTGAGCTAGCGAGCCGGGCAACCCTAGTCTATAAATGGGACACACGCCCAATCCCAATCTGCTCTGGTATCTTGGCACGTACCCACCACAGATGTCAAGTCCCAAATGTCAAGTCCCAGATATCAAGTCCCAGATGTCAAGTCCCAGATGTCAAGTCCTAGATGTCAAGTCCCAGATGTCAAGTCCTAGATGTCAAGTCCCAGATGTCAAGTCCCAGATGTCAAGTCCCAGATGTCAAGTCCCAGCTGTCAAGTCCCAGATGTCAAGTCCCAGAAGTCAAGTCAAGTCCCAGATGTCAAGTCCCAGATGTCAAGTCCCAGATGTCAAGTCCCAGATGTCAAGTCCCAGATGTCAAGTCCCAGATGTCAAGTCCCAGATGTCAAGTCCCAGATGTCAAGTCCCAGATGTCAAGTCCCAGATGTCAAGTCCCAGTAACGTTTCAACGTCTTTAGGTGCACTGGGTATATTGGGCTGGTCCTAAATATTGTTATGCTGAATGGTAAACAAATAATAATAATAATTCGTAATTGTCTTCGTCTTTGTCGTCGTCTTCGTCGTCGTCTTCGTCGTCGAACCCGGCACCCCGGCATTACGAACCGTTCGCATCGACTTAGCCACAGAGACGACAAGTTTGTTTATACACTTCGCATTATTTCATGTATAGTAATATATTTATTCATCATTCAGTGTAATAATATATAGACCTAGCCCTATATGCCCAGATTGGCTCTATTCTTTGTTCTCCAAAATGGAACACCTGAGCCTACAAGGGGGAAGGAGTTGCCAATAAATCAAGTTGTCAGTTACCATTTGAGCCACAAAATTTAATTTTTGATTACCGCAGACTTTACATCAATTCTGCACTAGAATCACCTGGGGTGGGTGAGTTTAACGTTGTTTAATCCTGGACGCCAATGTCAAGGGTGCAGAAAGATCGTTCACACAGATATATACACAAGGTTGTGAGTAGACGTCGGCTCTGTGGCTAAGTCGATGCGAACGCTTCGTAATGCCGGGACGCCGGATTCGATCCCAGCTGCGGGCCATGCGCCTTGCGTTGGTTTCGACAGTGGTATCAAGAAAGCCGACCGTCCAGTAAGCAAATGACAAACTACTGGACGTAAATGTGCCTAGAAAAACCACAAACAGCCAGTGGCAGTTCGGGTTGGTTCTGCAACGTCCTGTAAAGGATACGCAACTAACCTTTGTGAGTAGACGTCAGATAACGCAAGAAAGCAGCTGGTACAAGGCCAGGCGAGATCACCAGGGAGGTTGGAGGTTTTTAAGTCACCTGTCACAGATGGCGCACACTGCTACGTGAACTTTTTCTTCTTCAGCGATCTCTGGTCATGCGCATAATCCACTGTGGGTCATAAACTGGGATTTCTTTTCAAGGTCTTCTAGGTTTCCCCAAAGCTTAGTTGACAGTTCTACTGGGTGTTGCCATATGTCGCTCCGCAGCTCCGCCAGGAGAGGGCAGTCTTGCAGGACATGTTCTGGAGTCTGTTCAGCACGAAGGCACTGGCAGAGAACTGTTTGGCTCATACCTAATTTATATGAGTGTTTACTGAATCTGCACTGTCCAGTACGTAAGCGAAAAACTGACTTGGTGGACAAGATACAATTATTTTGCAGTTAGCAGTGTATCAAGTTTGGATCGTCGAAAACTGCGTTGAAAAACCAACCAATTCACATCATCGGTGACCGGGTCGCACACTGGCTGGCCAGTGGACGACTTTGTCGTCGGTGGGGAAGTATGTTGATCTGCTTCCTTTATTCACACCAACTGCAGGAGGGCTACTTGATGGCGAGCAATATTAAGCCATTTTATATGGCGCACATAGCCACAATTATAACCTAAAGCTTTCCCTTTGGGGATACTGGTTAAACGTGACGTGATTAAACTGCAAAATTATTTAGAAAAACATAAGATTAACTGGTTTGGTTATCTAGTAAAAATGCAGCCAGAACAACTAACAATGCAGAAGCTACACGTGAAAAGATCTAATATGAAAAAGATCAAGAGGTCGCTCCATGAGACATGGACTGATGTCATTAAAAAGCTTCTACATTGACACGGAACGCAATGGCCAATGCTGCCCATCAAGCAATGGATCGCAAACTGTTCCTCCTCACGATGCTTAACGTCAGAAGTGGAAACTAATGATGATGGTGATTATGGCAGTACTCAATGAAAGGCAGAACCGGCACTTGTTGTAGGCATCATCGTTTCTCAGAGCCACTGCAAGTGACACGTTTTGGTGAGTATCAGCACCTTCGTTAGGAACTTTCATGGTAAGTACCGGCACTTGTTTTTTTTTTAGGAAGAGGAACATTTTACGAAGTCCGGCCTAAATACAGCGTAATTGAGCTTTCATTCATGCTTTCTCAGTCTAGTCTATGCTAGAGGGGTGTCACGTTATCTTGTGTTCGCGAGGCGGAAAATGACAACAATTCTGAAACCTTGGGACATACTCTGCATTCTCTCGTGGAACCTAGGCTGAGGCTGTGGGATAGGGAAGTTGTGGTTAGGCCAGTTCAAAACCGGCTGCAGTTGGCGAGCCATGCTGCTGACGTCGCCAAACCGAGCTAACGATACGTTATAATGCAGCGATCCTCAAACTGGGTGCGGCGGCACCCAGGGGTGCCGCGAGCGTATGTCAGGGGTGCCGCGGCAATAATCAAGAATTTTCAAAATCTGCTTGACATTAAATTTGTACTGTTTTTTTTCTTCTTCTTCTTTACAACTGCATTAAGAGTAGGTATGCCGCGAATTTTTTTTTTTTTAACCAAAAGAATTTTTTTTTTTTTAAACGCGGCGTTAGCGGTTTGGTAACGTCAGCAGCATGGCCTGTCAGCTGGAGCCGGTCTTGGTCAGTTCTAGATGTTCTGAGGTATTTAGAAGCGGTGTCGTTGTATAGTATATAACATGCGTCATCGCCGGTGATAGCAATACAACGTGACACCCCTGTAACGTAGACTAGCCTGAGCAAGCATGATTGAAAGGTCAACCAGTGTGTAAATGGGCCGGACTTCGTTAAAAAAAAAAAAAGCCTAGAGGGTACAAAAAGCGCTGGACGTTCACACACAGATACCCACCGTGGTCCAAAGGTAGTGGATGGGACGTCCGACCTTCTCGGACAAGGGCGAGAACTCAGATAACCAAGCCTGCATGTTTAACATCCACAAGACGCTTCATTAACCAACACAAAACTAGTGTCATCAGTCGTTTTACACTTGTGGAGCTTTTGAGGAGGAGATCGGAGCAGCTATGGATCTGTCCGCAGTGCTGTTATGATAATCCTTTCTAATCACTAATGTAGTTTAAATTCGTAAAACCAGGCCAATAGACCGCAGCCCAGTTAGAACTATAATCCGTACCAAAAACCATGACGAACTTTAAAAACTGTAATTCAGTAATTGTACAAGTTGTTGAAATTTGGCATATAGCCTGTTAACAGTCATCTCCTTTAGGAATTTTTTTTTTTAAAATTCTGCTTTATTTGCGATACATGAAAAAAACATACACTGATTCAAAGGAAACAATCAGCATGCAATAACTTGAGTAAACTGGGTAAGAAGAACTGTTAAAATATCACATTGCACGATTTCATAGCTGTTTTACTCTCCTGTGAGTTGCGGATTTTCTCTTGAGTGGGAATAGGCTATCAAAGGCTAGGTTAAAGTTAGTCTCCCCAAACAAAGCAGGTCACGTTTCATTCACAAGTTTTTTTGGGCTGGTCTACTTTCCTGCAGGTTACGGGTGTGCCGCTCTGTTGTTTGCTTTCTGGGTTGTCTGGCATTTACGTTTTTATTCTGAGAAAGAGAATGCCTGTGACATAGATTGCAGCACTCTCTAGGGGGGTTGTATTAAACCCAGTTTGTCCATGTTTTTGGAGTGTTAAAAGCGCTAACGTGCTGAAATATACAACACACGATATCAACGGCATTGCGGAATTCCCCTGTCACCTTGAGCCAAGGTCACGTGGCAGAAAGTCTACCAATCAGAAGTGAGCTAGTCTGTATATGGGCGGGATCTGGGGAGCGAAACATTACTTTTAGCCTATCAAAATAAGCAGCACGCATCGCTGCACGTCTGAAGTGATTTCCAAACAATATCCACACATGCCTCAGTTACTGCGTATTCTTTTTTTCGGGGGTAGGGGAGACTACATGGTCTGGAGGCATGGTGTCCGCCTCGAGTGCTAGAGGTTCCGGATTCAATCCCCGGTAAGGGTTAGGATTTTTTTTCATGCAGACTTCTAGTAATCCCCCCTCGTATCTGGATAGTGAGATCGGACGCCCGTGTGCATTGTTGCGCACGTAAAAAATCCCTTGCCTGTTGGAAATCGAAAAGAGCAGCCTAACGGCGCTGGCCGGGCAAAATTTGGAGTTAAAAATCTACCCAAAGTATTTCAGGATCCTCGCCGGTGCTACAGCGCTTGTGCACTGTGCTGAGCTTTTTTGGACTCAGTCTGGAGCTAGAACTTATAGGAGAACTTATCGGTTGCTTCCCGTGTGTCATGATATTGATCCGTTGTTTAAACCTCAAACCTCTGTTTTTCAGGAATACATACATTGTGAATCAAGCAAAGATCATAGAGATTCACCACATTAGGAAAACAGCAGCATCTGCGCAATTGTAAATTATAGAATCATAAGAACATGGAAAATATAAGCTGATGAGCACCGATTCGTCTTGATCCGTTTTTGAGATATTTGTTAAAGTGTGAAAGCTTGGGTTTTGAAACGCACTAGTTTAGTCGATGGATCAACGTCACGGCACACGGGTGTAAATCCATAAGTTCTCCGTTCTACTTCTAACTCAAGCCTGAGTCTGAGGTTTTGCAGCGCAGTGCATGAACTCCGTTGCACCGGCGAGGATCCTGAAATTCTTTTTGGGTAGATTTTGAACTCCAAATTTTGCCCGGACAGCCCCATTAGGCTACTACTTTTGGATTTCCAACTGTCAAGGAATTTTTTTTTTACGTGCGCAACATTACTCACGGGCATCCGATCTTACCACCCAGAGATCATGAGAAATAACTAGAATTCCACGTGAAAAAAATCCCAGTCTTCAACAAGGGTTGAACCCAGGACCCCAAGCACTCGAGGCGGATGCCATAACTCGAAGACCACGCAGCTCTCTCTATAACAGTGATAGTTAGTTTTAGTTAGTTGCGTATCCTTTACAGGACGTTGCAGAACCAACCCTAACAGCCCCTGGCTGTTGTGTGGTCTCTCTAGGTAAATTACGTCCAGTAGTTTGCCATTGCTGTCTGGACGGTCGGCTTTCTTGATACCACTGTCGAAACCAATTGTCCGCAGCCCGCAGCTGGGATCGAACCAGGCATCCCGGCATTACGACGCGAAGAGTTCGCATCGACTTAGCCACAGAGCCGACTAACAGTGATAGAGAAGTGTAATATATACATACCTTTTAATGACTGGGATTACCTGTGACAGAAAAAGGGGATGGTGGAAAAGGGGAAAGGAGGGGGGGGGGCTGTGTGGTCTCTAGGTAAGAGCTGGGATTTTTTCACGTGGACTTGCACTTCTAGTAATTCCCCCTCGTCTCTGGGTAGTGAGATTGGACGCCCGTGTGCATTGTTGCGCACATAAGAAATCCCCTGGCAGTCGGAAATCGAAAAGAGTAGCATAACGGCGCTGTCCGAGCGAAATTTTGAGTTAAAAATCTACCCAAAGTATTTCAGGATCCTCGCCGGTGCTTCAGAGCCTGTGCACTGTGCTGAGCTTCTTCGAACTCGGACTTGAGTAAAAAGAAAAACGGAGCACTTGTGAGTTACTACCAGTGTGCAATGATGTTGATCCGTTGTTCAAACTTCAAACTACCTGTGACACAGAAATTCAACAAAAGACTAGATAAAACAACACACAAACACAAAGACTTACTCCGCTTTTTCCAGCGCCTCCTCCTCTGTAAGCAGGGCTTTTGTCTCCATGAGAGCAACGCCCGACAGGGAACGAGATATTCGGCGCACTTCCTACAGGGGCGGAGATCCAATCTATAAAACGACGTCTTGCAGCAACGATGACTGGATTTGTTACAGACAGCCAAGTAATCCAACTTCTGCTAGTCCCAGGTTTCTTCTTCCCGACGACGACGGAATAAAAACTGAAGTTACCACTGGTTGTCACAGACAAACAAGTAACTGCAGTTACTATGAGTTGTTTCAGTCAAAGAAGTGGAGTTTACTAGAAGTTGTTACAGTTAACCATCCAAGTTATCCAAGAAAACAGCTGGCCCCCGGATTTTTTTCACATTTACTGCAGCAGCTCTGAAAGAACCGGGAGAAACTTCGATCTACAATTTAAGTACGTTATAATTCTAACTTGTTCAATAGTTAACAATGGGATTAGTTATCTGGGTAGCTATAAAGTCGAGATAGCATTGGTCCGCATGCTTGCCCAGAGAGAGGAGAGAGAGAGAGAGAGAGAGAGAGAGAGAGAGAGAGAGAGAGAGAGAGAGAGAGAGAGAGAGAGAGAAAGATACCAGTATCACTGCCCAGACAATAGGTCCGGGTCAATGCCCAGATAGTGTGTCTGGGGTCACTGTCCAGATAGTGGGTCTAGAGTCGTTGTCCAGACAGTGGGTCTAGGGTCGTTGTCCAGATAGTGGGTCTGGTGTCACTGCCAAGATAGTGGGTCGGGGGTCGCTGCGCAGAAAGTGGGTCTGGGGTCGATGCCAAGGCAGTGGGTCGGGGGTCGCTGCGCAGTAAGTGGGTCTGGGGTCGATGCCCAGGCAGTGGGTCTGGGGTCGATGCCAAGGCAGTGGGTCTGGGATCGCTCCCAAGATAATGGGTCTGGGGTGGCTGCTCATGCAGCGGGTCCGGGGTCTTTGCCCAGGCCATGGATGAGTCCGCGGTCGCTGCTCACTCAGTGGGTCTGGAGTCGCTGCCTAATCAGCGGGTCTGGGGTCGCTGCCTAGACAAAAGGTCCAGTCGCTGCCTAGACAATGGGTCCAGTCGCTACCTAGACAATAGGTCCAGTCCCTACCTAGACAATAGGTCCAGTCGCTGCCTAGACAATAGGTCCAGTCCCTGCCTAGACAATAGGTCCAGTCCCTGCCTAGACAAAAGGTCCAGTCCCTGCCTAGACAAAAGGTCCAGTCGCTGCCTAGAAAATGGGTCCAGTCCCTACCTAGACAATAGGTCCAGTCGCTGCCTAGACAATAGGTCCAGTCCCTGCCTAGACAATAGGTCCAGTCCCTGTCTAGACAATAGGTCCAGTCCCTGCCTAGACAAAAGGTCCAGTGGCTGCCCAGACAGTGGGTCTGGGGTAGCTGCCCAGACAGTGGGTCTGGGGTAGCTGCCCAGACAGTGGGTCTGGGGTCGCTGCCTAGACAGTGGGTCTGGGGTAGCTGCCTAGACAGTGGGTCTGGGGTAGCTGCCTAGACAGTGGGTCTGGGGTAGCTGCCTAGACAGTGGGTCTGGGGTAGCTGCCTAGACAGTGGGTCTGGGGTAGCTGCCTAGACAGTGGGTCTGGGGTAGCTGCCCAGACAGTGGGTCTGGGGTCGCTGCCTAGACAGTGGGTCTGGGGTCGCTGCCTAGACAGTGGGTCTGGGGTCGCTGCCTAGACAGTGGGTCTGGGGTAGCTGCCCAGACAGTGGGTCTGGGGTCGCTGCCTAGACAATGGGTCTGGGGTCGCTGCCTAGACAGTGGGTCTGGGGTAGCTGCCCAGACAGTGGGTCTGGGGTCGCTGCCCAGACAGTGGGTCTGGGGTCGCTGCCTAGACAGTGGGTCTGGGGTCGCTGCCTAGACAGTGGGTCTGGGGTCGCTGCCTAGACAGTGGGTCTGGGGTAGCTGCCCAGACAGTGGGTCTGGGTCGCTGCCTAGACAATGGGTCTGGGGTAGCTGCCTAGACAGTGGGTCTGGGGTAGCTGCCCAGACAGTGGGTCTGGGGTCGCTGCCTAGACAGTGGGTCTGGGGTCGCTGCCTAGACAGTGGGTCTGGGGTCGCTGCCCAGAAGCGAAGGATACGTATTTCATTTGTACAGTTTTATTTGTGTGGGTAAATTGTCCACATTTGCACTTTGGGAAATAAAATAAAAATATTTCGTTCTAAGTGACAGCCTTTGGTTACACAATGACCGTTTTCCGCGCCTGCATGCGTATTGGGCATATAGGGCTAGACCGATATTTTACAGACCAAACGGCACTCAGTGGTCAACATCACGCTGGTCGCCTTCACTTCCCAGGACTGTACCCTAGTACCCATTCAAGACTGGGTCAACCTGGAGGCCAAGGTCATTTTTTTCAAAAAAGTCCGGCTTCGTCAAGACCCGAACTCACGACCTCTCAACATGCAGGTGAGCGTCTTATCCCTACACCACGGCGACTGTCTTACATGATTATACAGTATATTATATTTTATGTGATTTTCCAAACACAATCTTTGTTATTTGTTTTGGTAAACACTGAACGACAGTGTTGGTAAACATTAAACAACAGTGTTGGTAAACATTGAACGACAGTATATTTTCCTTTATCAAGATTCCAGAGGAAGACCCAGGAAAAAATGGATAGATGGAGTAGCTGAATACGGCCAGAAGATCCAGAAAACTGTCACTCAAATCACGCGAGAGGCACAAAACAAATATTTTAAACCCTGGGCTGCAACCCGGTAAAAGTGAAGAAGACAATAGATAGATCCATATCTTAAAGGGTGTAACATATTTTAAAGTTTTATGAGATTCATCATCATCATCATCATTATCATCATCACGATCATCATCATCAGCATCCTTTGTGTTCCGTCACACATATGGCTCACATTCGATTCACCCACTCCGCTCTGTTGCATGCAACTTTCTCGATTTCTGACATGGAGTTCATCCCAGCAATGATTGCCTCTCGTAATAATGATCTTCTTAATGTGTTTCTCTTAGACGCCCTCTTGTTCTCAGACCGTCTGTTTCCCATTTCAGCGCCTTTTTTGTAATTCTTTGCTCATTTCGTTTCAAAGTGGGGCCGGTATATCTCCACCTTCTTTGACTTATTGCAGTCGATGCAGCTAGTTGTACGGATATTTCTCTGATCTCCTCACTCTTTCAATTCCTCCTATTTTAACGTTCTCTTTTAAATTCAGTTCCACATCTTTGGTGGTTCTACAACTTTCGCTGGCACGTGTCCCTGAGACTGGCTGGTGTAACGTTGAATGGAGCAATCTTGAATGTTAAATTAATAATCGACATCATAGCACTCCGGACATTCCCATAAGCGCTCCATCCCCAACTTCAGCAGCCAGCGAAGAGTTCCAGTCGGATGGTACCAGTAACTGTCTGACTGTACATCAGTCTCGCCTTTACTTTGAGTGTTGAGCGTCGGTGAGATCCCGTGGTAACTCTTCGCAGTGCCATTCTACTCAAACCGTAATGATCTATTTGTGTGCCTCTGCATTGTTCACTCGCTCCCACAGGGTCATCACAACATCCAGCTTGTCATACATCTGTTCACCACCTAGTTGTGTAGAACCTGCAGAACAAGCCAGTCTATCTGCCGGCTGGTTTTACAACACACAGGCACATGCAAATTAACACGGTAAGGGTCTCAGGGCTTTAGATAGCTTAGTGCAGCGGTTCTCAGCCTTCTTAATGTGGTGACCCTTTAATACAGCTTCTTATGTTGTGGTAACCTCCCAGCCGTACAATTATTTTCGTTGCTACTTCATAACTTCAGTGAATATGTGGTTTTTTTTCGATGGTCTTAGACGGCCCCTATAAGAGGGTCATTCGACACACAAAGGGGTCGCGACCCGACATTTTGAGAACCGCTGGCTTGGCGTCTCATTAAGTCTAAATCCGACCCAGTTTTATTTTATAACTGACTGTCACGTGTTACAGTGATAGCTTACATATGCAAATACGGGCAACTGCAGTCTACCACAAGTGAGTAACACTAACGTTGGTCTCCCCCTCTACACAGCGCTACACACAAGCTCACTTCTGACTGGTCGACCTTGAGCCACGTATACTTGGCACAAGGTTACAGGGGTTTTCCGCAATGCCATTAATATCGCGTGTTGTAAATTTCAGCACGCCAGCGCTTTTAAAACTCCAAAAAATGGACAAATTGGGCCTAACACACAACCCCCCCCCCCCCCGCCCCCCACCATTTAGAAGAAGCTGCAACCTATGCCATAGGCATTCTCTTTCTTGAAAAAAAAAAAAACGTAAATACAAGACAACATAGAAAGCAAACAACAGAGCAGCACACCCGTAACCTCCAGGAAAGTAGACCAGCTCAACAAAGGCGAAGGAGAGGCATGGGCGAAGTTACGGGACCAGAACAAGGTTAGGCACTGGCCACGACCTCGACCTTCCAAAGATGGTGTGTCAGTCCAGAGATAGGAAGTTCCAGTAGCGGTTGTATACCCCGTGCTGGTTTCTAAGATTGAAGACGGGAAGGGAGATGGTCAACAGCATTAGAGTAGGTGGTTAACTCAGTCTCGGGGGAGATGATCAATGCAGTCATGGGGAGACTGTCAACGCAGTCACGGGGAGAGGTCAAAGCAGTCATGGAGGGATTCTCAACACAGTCATGGGGAGATGGTCAATGCAGTCATGGTGAGATGACCAACACGATTATGGGGAGGTAATAAAAGCAGTCTTTGGAAGATTACCAACTCAATCATTGCGAGATGGTCAACACAGTATAGGAGAGATGATCAATGTAGTCATGGGAAGATTCAACACATTCATGGTAGATGGTCAACACATTCACGGGGAGATTGTCAACACAGTCATGGGTAGATTGTCAACATAGTCATGGGCAGATTGTCAACATAGTCATGGGCAGATTGTCAACACATTCATAGGTAGATTGTCAACATAGCCATGGGTAGATTGTCAACACATTCATAGGTAGATTGTTAACACAGTCATGGGTAGATTGTCAACACATTCATAGGTAGATTGTTAACACAGTCATGGGTAGATTGTCAACACAGTCATGGGCAGATTGTCAACACATTCATAGGTAGATTGTCAACACAGTCATGGGTAGATTGTCAACACATTCATAGGTAGATTGTCAACACAGTCATGGGTAGATTATCAACACAGTCATGGGTAGATTGTCAACACAATCATGGGCAGATTGTCAACACATTCATAGGTAGATTGTCAACACATTCATAGGTAGATTGTCAACACAGTCATGGGTAGATTGTCAACACAGTCATGGGTAGATTGTCAACACATTCATGGGTAGATTGTCAACACATTCATCGGTAGATTGTCAACACATTCATGGGTAGATTGTCAACACATTCATGGGCAGATTGTCAACACATTCATAGGTAGATTGTCAATACAGTCATGGGTAGATTGTCAACACAGTCATGGGCAGATTGTCAACACATTCATGGGTAGATTGTCAACACAGTCATGGTAAGATTGTCAACACATTCATAGGTAGATTGTCAACATAGCCATGGGTAGATTGTCAACACATTCATGGGTAGATTGTCAACATAGCCATGGGTAGATTGTCAACACATTCATGGGTAGATTGTCAACACAGTCATGGGTAGATTGTCAACACAGTCATGGTAAGATTGTCAACACATTCATAGGTAGATTGTCAACATAGCCATGGGTAGATTGTCAACACATTCATGGGTAGATTGTCAACATAGCCATGGGTAGATTGTCAACACATTCATGGGTAGATTGTCAACATAGCCATGGGTCGATTGTCAACACAGTCATGATAAGGTTGTCAACACATTCATAGGTAGATTGTCAACATAGTCATGATATAGATTGTCAACACAGTCATTGGTAGATTGTCAACATAGCCATGGGTAGATTGTCAACAATCACCATTGTCAACACATTGGGTAGATTGTCAACAGTCAGTCATATTGTCACAACATTCATAGTAGATTGTCAACACAGCCATGGGTAGATTGCCAACACATTCATGGGTAGATTGTCAACATAGCCATGGGTAGATTGTCAACATAGCCATGGGTAGATTGTCAACATAGCCATGGGTAGATTGTCAACATAGCCATGGGTAGATTGTCAACATAGCCATAGGTAGATTGTCAACATAGCCATGGGAAGATTGTCAACACAGTCATGGGCAGATTGTCAACACAGTCCTGGGTAGATTGTCAACACAGTCCTGGGAGATGGCACTTCGAGTCCAGATAGAGGGGTAGATCTTTGCACCAACCCTACTCTGATCAATGTCCCAGTCTGAGGTCAGGGGTAAGCATCCACACTGAGATTGAGGTCCATGACATGTCAAGTCAAAGGTTTCTTTTCACACCTAGAAGAGTACTGGTTACATGGTGCTAGTCCATAATTCTTCTAGACGAATCGGTGCTCGAAATGGTGATTTTGTCATTATCAGATTGAGCCGACTTCATGTCCCAGAACGCTTCCCGCTGCAGAGCTACTTTGTCTGCCGATGATAGTCTCACAGGGTCAGTTTCACGTTACACACTAGCACACTTCTGATTGCTCGACCTTCAGTCACCCGACCTTCACACACCGATAGGGGGGTGTTCGGAAATGCCCTTGATATCGCGTGTTGTATATTTAAGCACGCAAGCGCTTTCAACACTACAAAAACATTTAGAAACTGGGTCTAACTCACAACACCTAAGAGAGTGCTGCAACCTATGTCACGGGAATTTTTTTTTCTAGGAAGAAAAACGTACATGCAAGACAAACCAGAAAGAAAAAAAAAACACAGCCGTAACACCCCCCCCCCCCACCCCCGACAGCAGAGGAGTCTAAAAATGTATCAATGGAACGTGACCTAGTTCGGCTGGGTATATTATCGTGGAACTAACCACTGACAGAGTTGTCATAGAGATTAAATCGGCACTAATGTTTAATAAATAATAATTTAAAAAAAAAAAGATTAAACACGGAGCAATGCCAGCCACACCTAAGAATATAAACAGAGCTATCCAATCTGTCTTCAGGCCTCCTACATCACATCTGTACAACACGAGAATTACCTTGCACTGTGTCCTCTGGTTGGAAAACTACATGATCTGCGGTGTGCGTAATGTACCTACAGCTACAACACCGGAGTAGTTAAGATCGATTCCGTGTTTAACCGACAGAACCGGGTCGCAGCTAAGAAAGCGCTTTCACACCAATGGGGCTCTGGCCAGCAAACGGCACAAGAAACTATAACTAAAACACAGATCTTGTCCTCTGTACTCTATAGAGTATCGACACTAGTCTGTGACAGATCGGCTACACAATCAGCTAGTTTTGGGCTTCATGGGAGCTGTCTGGCTGCACTGCTAACACAACACAATACATGCCCTTCCCGGCGCTGACATTGTCGACAAAGTTCACGTCAGGTCACGCAAAAATGCAGACATAATAGCAGCTCGCAGATCGGATTTTTTAAAACACCTATTTGGCACATCCCGACACGTAAACGTGCCAACGTAATACTGGTTCACGGGTTTACAAACGCTTGGATTAGCACATCAAAACACACACAGCACAAACACACATCTCTGTGCTGGCCTGTCAGGTGTCAGCTGGCGACGAAAGCAAAAGAAACGCAAACACACTTTTCAATAACAGCCCGCCGCTTCCCAATTTTTTTTTTTTTTTCCATTTTCTGATTCTTCGGCAAAACAGATTCCAGACATTAGGAGTGTTTCAGCGTCTGGTAAATTGGTTATCCCGGACAGAGATTATCTGACGGTCTTATAACAACCTCACAGTAACCATAAACTGAATGAATGAATGAATTTCTACCCCACCAGGACATCACACAAGCGATAAACACCCGATGACACAAAGTGCCACCATGCGGATGAGGATCGCCGTGGAGAGGTCCCAGAAACCGCGTTCAGACATTTGGCCATATTTATGGCCTGCCTATATTGCGGCCCCTGGCAAAAGCCAGAGTAGGGCTTCAAATGACAAAAAATTTCGTCCTGAGAAGGACGAAACTGGATTAATATATATAACCATAAACTTTAAACGGGCCTTTTATATAGAGACACTGTGCCCTGTCCTTATTGTCTTAGACTCTTCCGGGCACGTATTGGACTTATAAGTCACCTCCGGACTCACAAACATTCAACTGTAGTTTTATGACTGATTAAAGAAAGAATGGGGTGCTTTATTAATACCCTGCCCCAAAAGGGGAAATCCACAGGTCACGGGACAGTCTAATATTTCAGGGGGTGGTAGATAGGCTGCATGCAGTTGCGGGGCCTAGGCTGCACTCTTTCGTGGGACGTAGGTGGGTTGGGGTTAGGGCCAGTTCTAGATGTTTTGGGGTCGTTAAAAGAACCAGAAAGCCGGAAAACCTAGTCTTTCCACCCTCTAAAATGTTAGACTGTTCTGCGACGTCATCTGGGGTGTGGGGGTAGGATATTAATAAAGCGCCAAGAGTAGTCATCATCACTTGGGATGGACAAACGAAGAAACGATAGTTAACCTCACGTTGACGAGAAAAACAATGGAACCTACCAATCAAATCTCTTTCTTAAATGTTTGTGAATTCTAGAAAAAACATTACGGTTTGCTGTGTTTGTAAATTGTTGCTGTGTTTATTATTCAACCTATGCTTCGTTAATATAAATTTCTGCAACCTATGTGCCATTTTCAGTGGTTTGAGATTAATTATGTCTGTATTCTGTAGTTGTGGATTTCAAGCTGTCCGATATATATGCTAGTTTGGACACTTTATTTAGGGTTACCTACTTTGCTATGTTCTTAGTACCCTTGTTTCCATAGCGAGACGCACACGCCATTTGGAGGTGACAGTTTAATTCCAAGCATGGTAACTATAGCTTTCAATTTTTAGGTTGTCTTGTGTGTCCTTCTATCTTTCTACTTCTTTCTATGAGTGCCAATCAGTACATTGTCTCTTTATTAACGTAGTGCTGATGTGATAAAAGGAGTCAGACCGCAGGTCAGACGTATAGGATGGCTAATACAGTCAGGAGAGCAGACGATGTAAACAGACGAGCACATATCGCTTTTTGTTGATGTGGTACGTGGGTAACAGTTTATCAGCCAAAACAACGACCTTCTTAGAAACTAAGCCAATTTTGTGATATTTTTCTTTTCTTTAATAGCTGCATCCGTGCCGTTAAACAAATAATTTAAGGTACAACTCACGTTTTTGGGCCAAAGAACACCGCGATTGGCCGTTCATTGGTGCATCTTAACCTTTCACACAGGCGACTTTCTCTTACAGGGGTGTCAGGTTGTATTCACCGCTGCGATCACGCCGACTTTCTTTTACAGGGATGTCAGGTTGTATTCACGGCTGCGATCACGTAGGTTCTATATTACAGAATGTCAGTGGTTTTAACGACCTCATAATATCCAGAACTGGCGCTAACACGCCCCCCCCCTCAACCTGCGTCACACAAGAGACTGCACTCTACAGAAGACAACCGGACACCCCTGCCACTTAAATTAAGGCATCTCAAACGTTAAGACGCATCAATGAACCTGAGCCCGAACACGTTAGTTGTTCCTAATTTATAGCAGTAAGCTGACGAGGGCTCGATAGCCGCAACGTTCGTTTCCTTACTCGTGAGTGTGTTATAGTTAAGCTGACATGTTCTACTGTCCATCTTTGTCGTTTATAAGTTTGGTTGTAACAAACAAGAAACAAGGAAACACAAACTATAGGTACTCTAAAGCCCAGAATAGAGACATCCAGTCATTGCACACCATATTAAACTGATGCTAAAAGGGTGGTTTTTACGAAGTACGGCCCAGCTACACTACTAGAAGTCTTACCTTAAACTTTGACCTCACCCCTAGAACAGAGCCGTCACCAACACACATCAGATGTGATTTTAGATACACGTAACGCTAGTCTCCCCACGCCCCGCCCATATACACACTAGCACACTTTTGACTGGTAGTTCCTGAACCTGTCACCTTGGCACAAGGTTACGGGGTGTTCAGCAATGCCGTTGATATCGCGTGTTGTATATGTCAGCACGCCAGCACTTTTAACACTCCAAAAACATGGAGAAACTGGCCCTAACACAACCCCCTAGAGAGTGCTGCAAACTATGTCATAGGCATTTTCTTTCTCGGAGTGAAAACGTTAAGTGCAAGACAACGCAGAAAGCAAAGAACAAAGCGGGGCACATCGGTAACCTTCGGGAAAATCAACCAGCCCAACAAACCTGTGAATGAAAAGTGACCTTCTCTATTTAGGGAGATTAACGTTACTTTAACCGTGATTTTAAACCCGCTTTCCTTTTTTTTAGCTCAATCACTTCAAAGCGAAATCTACAACTTTCACATCACCAATGCCTTTATCTTGAACTCTGACCTCGCCACTTGATCACAACTTTGACCTCACCAGCGCCTTGCTCTTCAACTCTCACCTGGACACTTGACCCTAACGTTGACTTTATCGATGTCTTGATCTTCAAAAGGAACATGTAACGAACTCAGGCCCAGCTTCACACTTATGAGTGACGAAGTCGGGCCAGGACACTCTGACTGGACGTTCATTCATTCGAGACGCTCAAGTTTAACTGGCATGGATGTCAGGTTGTCACGACTTTGTATTGTCGACGGTCTTAGCGACGACCACGCTTGCTCTAGATTACAGGATGTGAACGGTTTGATCCCTTGTGTGTATGTCTGACCTATGTGTGTATGTCTGACCCCTTGTGTGTATGTCTGACCCCTTGTGTGTATGTCTGACCCTTGTGTGTATGTCTGACCCCTTGTGTGTATGTCTGACCCTTGTGTGTATGTCTGACCCCTGTGTGTATGTCTGACCCCTTGTGTGTATGTCTGACCCTTGTGTGTATGTCTGACCCTTGTGTGTATGTCTGACCCTTGTGTGTATGTCTGACCCTTGTGTGTATGTCTGACCCCTGTGTGTATGTCTGACCCCTTGTGTGTATGTCTGACCCTTGTGTGTATGTCTGACCCCTTGTGTGTATGTCTGACCCCTTGTGTGTATGTCTGACCCTTGTGTGTATGTCTGACCCCTGTGTGTATGTCTGACCCCTTGTGTGTATGTCTGACCCTTGTGTGTATGTCTGACCCCTTGTGTGTATGTCTGACCCCTGTGTGTATGTCTGACCCCTGTGTGTATGTCTGACCCCTTGTGTGTATGTCTGACCCTGTGTGTATGTCTGACCCTTGTGTGTATGTCTGACCCTTGTGTGTATGTCTGACCCTTGTGTGTATGTCTGACCCCTGTGTGTATGTCTGACCCCTTGTGTGTATGTCTGACCCTTGTGTGTATGTCTGACCCCTTGTGTGTATGTCTGACCCTTGTGTGTATGTCTGACCCCTTGTGTGTATGTCTGACCCCTTGTGTGTATGTCTGACCTTGTGTGTATGTCTGACCCTTGTGTGTATGTCTGACCCCTGTGTGTGTACCCTTGTGTATGTCTGTGTGTGTGTATGTCTGACCCCTGTGTGTATGTCTGACCCTTGTGTGTATGTCTGACCCCTTGTGTGTATGTCTGACCCTTGTGTATGTATGTCTGACCCTTGTGTGTATGTGTGATGTGTGTGACCCTTGTGTGTATGTCTGACCCCTGTGTGTATGTCTGACCCCTGTGTGTGTATGTCTGACCCTTGTGTGTATGTCCTTGTGTGTATGTCTGACCCCTTGTGTGTATGTCTGACCCTTGTGTGTATGTCTGACCCCCTTGTGTGTATGTCTGACCCTTGTGTGTATGTGTGACCAGGTATTGTGTGTATTTCTGACCCCTTTGTACCTTGTGTATGTCTGACCCTTGTGTGTATGTCTGATTGGTCCTGGTATGTTTCACTTCATACCTATTCACCCTCTGCTCGTTCCTATGTTACACATGTTCTGGACTGAACAAGATACAACAGCACACTCAAGACAACCAGACAATTGTACATTCATCCTGTCAGAAATTATGCTCCAGCATTCAAGTAACCCTACCCTATCAATCCAGCATTATCACATACACACTACATCAATACAGCATTAGCGCATACACACCACATCAATACAGCATTATCACATACACACCACATCAATACAGCATTATCACATACACACCACATCAATACAGCATTAACACATACACACCAAATCAATACAGCATTATCACATACACACCACATCAATACAGCATTATCACATACACACCACATCAATACAGCATTATCACATACACACCACATCAATACAGCATTAGCACATACACACCACAACAATACAGCATTATCACATACACACCACATCAATACAGAATTAGCACATACACACCACATCAATACAGCATTAGCACATACACACCACATCAATACAGCATTATCACATACACACCACATCAATACAGCATTATCACATACACACCACATCAATCCAGCATTATCACATACACACCACATCAATACAGCATTATCACATACACACCACATCAATCCAGCATTATCACATACACACCACATCAATACAGCATTAGCGCATACACACCCCATCAATCCGGCATTATCACATACACACCACATCAATCCAGCATTATCACATACACACCACATCAATACAGCATTATCACATACACACCACATCAATACAGCATTATCACATACACACAACATCAATCCAGCATTATCACATACACACCACATCAATACAGCATTATCACATACACACCACATCAATCCAACATTAGCGCATACAAACCACAAGACTGTACAAATCATTTATGTAAAAGAACAACATATAGGCATATGAAGAAAACAAAATATTTAATGAGCACAACATATAAACTGTGTATAATATCAAAAAAAGAAATCTGCATATGGTGAAAATAACATATAAAATCTGCGTACATCAGTGCAAGACTAGCTCTGACATTTAAACAAAAAAGTGCCACATGTAATACTAGTATGCACTTAACTTTCTTGTTTAGTACTGGGTATAGTTAGCGAGAAAAGCAGTGAGAGAGTGAGTGATAGAGTGAGGGTGAAAGGCAGTGTAACAGAGATGGAGACAAAGGAAACGGGTAGAAGAGTACTAGAGAGTGGTAAAAGTGCGGGGAAGATGATAAAGACTGTGAGTGACATGGGGAACAGAAAAAAAAAGAGAGAATAAATGAAGAACTGATACAAGAAGCTTCAGATAAAGATGCAGGTTTAAGAGACAACAAATCAAGTGAGCAAAATTAAAATATAAAAATCTATAAAACAAGAAACAAACAGTGCTGCCAGAAAATCAAACAAATCAAAACAAGGTAGAAAAAATGTAGGTGTGTTGGGAAACGAGCAGGCTGACAGACTGGCTAGATGTTGTGAGGGCCCCTCACAGCACTTAGGACACTCCCAAAGCACTCCGTCATCATCTTGATTAGCAAGCAAAGAATTCCAGTTCTGACGGTACCAATAACTGTCTGACGGTATATTCATCTCACCTTTCCCCCAATCGTCTGGTGAAGTTGTGACAGGCCTAGCAAGCCGGCAATAGATTTATTATCGCTACAAAAAACACAATGAGATATAAACGGACTGATCAAACGGTATCTGACCATGGCTATGTTAAGGGACTACGAGACAGAAAAGCGAAATACAAGATTAGAGCAAGACGTAGACCAAGAACAAGATGGAAGGATAACATCAGAGAAGCTCTACAACAGCACAATGTGCCTATGGTCGAGGCGACCAGAATAGCCAGAAACAGAACCTTATATCTCCCTCGACACCCACAGCGGTAAAAGAGGAAGTGAAGAAGAAGAAGAAGAAGTTAAGCGTCGGCCAGATCCCCTAGTCACTCCACACAGCGCCATTCTCCTCAGACCGTAATGATCAATCTGTGCCTCCACACTGCTTACTCGCATCCAAAGGGCCCTTACAATATCTAGCTTGTCATATATCAAGTTCACCACCAAGTGATGCAGAACCGGCGAGTATTTCTGCCTGCTCATTTCCCAACACACCAGCATAACCTGGAGCAAATATCCAAAGGATGCTAACTACCAAAACATTTATTTAAAAATTCTGAAAAAGATAATTTTTTAACGATTTGTACAGGGTAAAAGGGTTGAAGTATGAGTCTAGCAGGTAAGCTGAGGGGAGTGGATTATTTTCTGTACTCAGCCATGAAGGATGTGGTAAGCCTTGAGAAGATGCCCCCTGTCACTCCAGAGATGACAGTTCATCAGTGACTGGGTCGCCCACTGGCTGGCCAGTAGATGACAGTTCATCAGTGTCTGGGTCGCCCATTGGCTGGCCAGTAGATGACAGTTCATCGGTGACTGGGTCGCCCATTGGCTGGCCAGTAGATGACAGTTCATCAGTGACTGGGTCGACCATTGGCTGGCCAGTAGATGACAGTTCATCAGTGACTGGGTCGACCATTGGCTGGCCAGTAGATGACAGTTCATCAGTGTCTGGGTCGACCATTGGCTGGCTAGTAGATGACAGTTCATCAGTGACTGGGTCGCCCATTGGCTGGCCAGTAGATGACAGTTCATCAGTGAGTGGGTCGCCCATTGGCTGGCCAGTAGATGACAGTTCATCAGTGAGTGGGTCGCCCATTGGCTGGCCAGTAGATGACAGTTCATCAGTGAGTGGGTCGCCCATTGGCTGGCCAGTAGATGACAGTTCATCAGTGACTGGGTCGCCCATTGGCTGGCCAGTAGATAACAGTTCATCAGTGACTGGGTCGCCTATTGGCTGGCCAGTAGATGACAGTTCATCAGTGACTGGGTCGCTCATTGGCTGGCCAGTAGATGACAGTTCATCAGTGACTGGGTCGCCCATTGGCTGGCCAGTAGATGACAGTTCATCAGTGAGTGGGTCGCCCATTGGCTGGCCAGTAGATGACAGTTCATCAGTGAGTGGGTCGCCCATTGGCTGGCCAGTAGATGACAGTTCATCAGTGAGTGGGTCGCCCATTGGCTGGCCAGTAGATGACAGTTCATCAGTGACTGGGTCGCCCATTGGCTGGCCAGTAGATAACAGTTCATCAGTGACTGGGTCGCCCATTGGCTGGCCAGTAGATGACAGTTCATCAGTGACTGGGTCGCTCATTGGCTGGCCAGTAGATGACAGTTCATCAGTGACTGGGTCGCCCATTGGCTGGCCAGTAGATGACAGTTCATCAGTGACTGGGTCGCTCATTGGCTGGCCAGTAGATGACAGTTCATCAGTGACTGGGTCGCCCATTGGCTGGCCAGTAGATAACAGTTCATCAGTGACTGGGTCGCCCATTGGCTGGCCAGTAGATAACAGTTCATCAGTGAGTGGGTCACCCATTGGCTGGCCAGTAGATGACAGTTCATCAGTGACTGGGTCGCTCATTGGCTGGCCAGTAGATAACAGTTCATCAGTGAGTGGGTCGCCCATTGGCTGGCCAGTAGATGACAGTTCATCAGTGACTGGGTCGCCCATTGGCTGGCCAGTAGATGACAGTTCATCAGTGACTGGGTCACCCACTGGCTGGCCAGTAGATGACAGTTCATCAGTGAGTGGGTCGCCCATTGGCTGGCCAGTAGATGACAGTTCATCAGTGACTGGGTCGCCCATTGGCTGGCCAGTAGATGACAGTTCATCAGTGACTGGGTCGCCCATTGGCTGGCCAGTAGATGACAGTTCATCAGTGAGTGGGTCGCCCATTGGCTGGCCAGTAGATGACAGTTCATCAGTGACTGGGTCGCCCATTGGCTGGCCAGTAGATGACAGTTCATCAGTGAGTGGGTCGCCCATTGGCTGGCCAGTAGATGACAGTTCATCAGTGTCTGGGTCGACCATTGGCTGGCCAGTAGATGACAGTTCATCAGTGACTAGGTCGCCCATTGGCTGGCCAGTAGATGACAGTTCATCAGTGACTGGGTCGCCCATTGGCTGGCCAGTAGATGACAGTTCATCAGTGACTGGGTCGCTCATTGGCTGGCCAGTAGATGACAGTTCATCAGTGACTGGGTCGCCCATTGGCTGGCCAGTAGATGACAGTTCATCAGTGACTGGGTCGCCCACTGGCTGGCCAGTAGATGACAGTTCATCAGTGACTGGGTCGCCCATTGGCTGGCCAGTAGATGACAGTTCATCAGTGACTGGGTCGCCAATTGGCTGGCCAGTAGATGACAGTTCATCACTGACTGGGTCGCCCATTGGCTGGCCAGTAGATGACAGTTCATCAGTGACTGGGTTGCTCATTGGCTGGCCAGGAGATGACAGTTCATCAGTGACTGGGTCGTCCATTGGCTGGCCAGTAGATGACAGTTCATCAGTGACTGGGTCGACCATTGGCTGGCCAGTAGATGACAGTTCATCAGTGACTGGGTCGCCCATTGGCTGGCCAGTAGATGACAGTTTATCAGTGACTGGGTCACCCAGTAAATTACTTTGTCACCGGTCGGGACAGTATCTGGGTCTGTCTCTCTTGGTGGCAAGCAGCTCTAAGCCATTTTATATGGTGCAAATAACCTAGTCACAATTATAACCTAAAGCTACCCCTTCGGGGATGCTAAGTGAATGTGACAATTTGTAATTTTTGTTGTTAAGCAAAGCAACAAAAGAAGACAGTTTCTAGAACTACAGGCAATCACTGATTGATACAGCAAGATCTCACGCAGCGAGACTCCATATGAAGTCTTCACCACCCACACCCACCTGGCAGACAAACCCAACAACTGAAACACACCATCAACCTATCCTCTGACAATAAATCTACTTTTATCTGCATCTGGTGACGTTTTATCACAACTTAAACTATCTCTGAATGTTATTTTTTTCAGAAAATGTAATGACTGACAAATGTGTGTGTGCGAGAACAGGAGAAAAAAACAGATTTTATCAGTATGAATGTGTGTTTACATATCAGTTTACTAATATAAAAAACACATAAAAACTACATCGTATTCAACCGAATAGGTGTGTTTATTGGTATTTCCGAATGTGAAAATCAATATTCGGTACAACACTAGTTATGAGACACGGCAGGTGCAATGTTATCAGACATGGTCAATGACGGGTGCAGATGTTTCTTTCACTCAATAACCCCAGAAACAGGTGCCAAAACGGGTGCAGATGTTATCTGACTGGCTATGAAAGTGCAGATTCCCTATGACATCACACTTCAAACATTCATGTTATACAGACACGGTCAATGACGGGTGCTGATATTATGCAGACCAGTACTGACTGGGAGCTGATGTTCCATCGACACAGAAAACGAAAAGAGTTGATGTTATGAGACACGGTCAATGACGGGTGCTGATGTTATGAGACACGGTCAATGACGGGTGCTGATGTTATGAGACACGGTCAATGACAGGTGCTGATGTTATGAGACACGGTCAATGACGGGTGCTGATGTTATCAGACACCGTCAATGACAGGCGCTGATGTTATCAGACACGGTCAATGACAGGCGCTGATGTTATCAGACACGGTCAATGACAGGCGCCGATGTTATCAGACACGGTTAATGACAGGCGCTGATGTTATCAGACACGGTCAATGACAGGCGCTGATGTTATCAGACACGGTCAATGACGAGTGCAGATGTTATGAGACATAGTCAATGACGGGCGCTGATGTTATGAGACATGGTCAATGACGGGTGCTGATGTTATGAGACATGGTCAATAACAGGCGCTGATGTTATCAGGCATGGTCAATGACAAGTGCAGATGT
The DNA here is from genome assembly GCA_905116865.2 of Candidula unifasciata. Classification (NCBI taxonomy): domain Eukaryota; kingdom Metazoa; phylum Mollusca; class Gastropoda; order Stylommatophora; family Geomitridae; genus Candidula; species Candidula unifasciata. The sequence goes on along the minus strand of CAJHNH020000123.1, from coordinate 355,471 downwards.
TATCAGACAGGTCAATGACAGGTGCTGATGTTATGAGACATAGTCAACGATGGGCGCTGATGTTATGAGACACGGTCAATGACGGGTGCTGATGTTATGAGACATGGTCAATGACGGGTGCTGATGTTATGAGACACGGTCAATGACGGGTGCTGATGTTATGAGACACGGTCAATGACAGGTGCTGATGTTATCAGACACGGTCAATGACGGGTGCTGATGTTATCAGACACCGTTAATGACAGTTGCTGATGTTATGAGACATGGTCAATGACAGGTGCTGATGTTATCAGACACGGTCAATGACGGGTGCTGATGTTATCAGACACGGTCAATGGCGGTGCTGATATTATGAGACACGGTCAATAAGCGGATACTGAATTTACAAAAAACAAACATAACCCATTGCTGGAGATGGTACAATGAAACTGACAAAAGTGATAATGATGATTTCCATTCACACCATTAACAAAAATAAATAAATAAAAAAAATAAAACAACGCATGTCAAGTTCTCTTGGAACCTGATGGGATGTCAAACCATCAGATGGTTTCGGTCCAGCCGATTTCTGTCCAGAGAATCAGGCAGTCACGAACAGCGATGCTGCTTTGCACGACAGCCTTCATGGGTGCCAAAATCTGGCCGGAACCTTACCAGGAAATCATCTGACATTCTCAAGAACCTGCCAAATTGAAAGGAGAAAAGAAATATTGAGCACAATTCATAAGGTCAATATGAAGATGGCGCTTGCTTGAGTGTAGGGAGGGGAAGGAGAAAGAGGTAAAGTTACTCAGAACTACCACAGATCATCTTTTCGCTTGCATGTTTGCCCTTAAAATGGCAGTTGGCAAGCTGTGTTATAGTTTAAAGCAAGTCTGTGCTATCTGGCATCTTTCGGTCAACATACCAGGTTTCAGTAAACCTGTGATCAATCAGTTTTTTTATGACTTTCTTAGTAGGGGCAATAGGTCTATTCATTCTTTGCGACCACTTCTTCCCTCCCAACCTCCTTTTCCACCCAATTGGGTTCTGGAACCCACATGGGTACATGATCTTGTGTGTGTGTGTTGTCCATCAAAATGATGATGACCACTCTTTTTTCATCACGAAGAATGATTAAGTGTTCTTGGATAGTGAGTACAGGGAACGAGTGTTGTGCTATGGAGGGTATCTCCTGCAGTCGTCCTCTCTGTCAATCCTTTTCTTAATAAGTCTTGCTGTTCTGTTTGCTTCACATGTAGCTGCGCCCTTGTGTAGAGTTGCACGCCATGCATTTCGGTCTTGAGAGGCAGCCTCCTAATTGATGTCATTCATCCCAAATGCTTTGAGTGAAGGCTTTAAGGTGTCCTTAACAGGTTTCTTTTGCCCGCCTTGGGAACGTCTCCCATTTTGCGGCTCACCATAGAAGAGTTTTTTTTGGGAAGACTGTGATCTGGCATGCGTGCCACATGACCAGCCCAATGAATTTGGTGCTGCATCAGTATGATCTTATATATGACATTCAGCAGACAGACACACCTATTTACTGACATATTAGAAAAACCATGAAACATGTCAGTGTTCTGAATGTAATGATAAACCTGTCTTGAATATACTACTAAAACTCTTCTGCAATTATTGACATGAGTAATAAATTTCAAGCGCTGATAGATAATCACAGAAAAAGATGAATGGAATACAGAAGATAGGAACAGACTTATCATCATCAAAATCATCAAGTGCCTTGCCAATTGACGTGGGCTATCATGTCTCTTCGCAATCTGTGAAGTTTGTGTATCAGAATGTGTTGACACCCCTCCATGCCATGACAAAAGACTGTCAACAATCTTCTCGTGCTGTCTTCCTCTGTCTCTCTTCCCACAGATCTCTCAAGTGGTCACAAACACGTTCCACTTTCCCTCTTCTCATAACATGACCAAAAACCTATTACTGTCTCTCTCTGATGTTTGTGATAAGTTGTCCTTGAGCCCTAGCCCTTTTTCAAAATGTCTAGGTAGCATTTTTTTGTGCTGCAAAGGAATTGTAAGGATTCTTCTGTAAAAAGACATCCCCAAGGCCTTGAAAAACTGTTCGGCTTGTTTATTAATAAAATGCAGTTCTGGTGTGTCCTACTCTGTTCTTTATCTCTGTGATACATCTTCCATTCGTTGTTATCCGTGTGCCTAGATACTTAAATTTATGTACTAATGCTAAAATAATGCCTTTTCACACATTCGCAACACAGAAACAAAATGGTGATTGCCCTTTATGGAGTGTACCCCCAAAGAACAATGTGCTGCTGTGCGGTTTTGGGTTGAGAGGGGAATGCCTGCAAAGGACATTCATAAGGAAATGCTTCCTGTTTATGCTGACAAATGTTTATCTCATAAAGCAATGCACAGCTGGGTAAAAAAAATTTTCTCAAGGACGCTCTAAAATTGTTGATGAAGTCTGATCTGGTCGTCCTGTTGAGATTGCTACATATACATCTGTGCAGGGGGTGGAGGAGATTATTAGAGGTGACAGGCGAGTAACAGTTGACTCTGTAGCAGCTGCAATAGGGTGCTCACATGGTCCAGCATACAACATAATGCATGATCGATTAACATTTAAGAAAGTGTGCTCAAGGTGGGTAGCCAGACAATTGATGGATAAACACAAAGTTGAATGTGAAGTGAAAATGTGGTTCAGAAAACAGAGCATGTATGTCTATGCAGCAGGCTTGGGAGGACTAGTAAAATGGTGGGACAAGTACATAAATGTTGGTGGTAATTATGTTGGAAAAGAAGGGACAGTGTATGTGAAAAAATAATTGGTTTTCAGGTTGTTATCATCTTTAGGTTTTTTAAAAACAACTATTTGTGACTTACTTATTGACTTCACCTTTCTTTGATACTACCATTACTTCTGTCTTCCCATTATTCAAACCTAGGCCCATTTTATCACTTTCTACCGCCACCGTATCTATCAATCCATGTTGTTTTTTCTGACTTATTGCTATCAAGAATGTGTTATCAGCATAATACAAGACAGACTGGACAACATCAAAAGTGAAAGCTACAGCCACTACACAGGGATTCACACCTGTCAACTCCATTTCACCGATCTGGCTTATTTGTATGCAGACTGTTGGCTCCTTGCCTCTCAGGCAGATATACTCCAACTTCAAAAGATGCCCCCAATTAATCAACTTATATGACATGCTTCTTGGGGAGGCACTGGATTTATTTATGTTTTATTCACAATGAGGCCCTGGAACTCACACATGGAATATATCGAACAAACAGCCAGATTTAAACCTAGAACAAACAGCCAGATTTAAACCTAGAACAAACAGCCAGATTTAAACCTAGAACAAACAGCCAAATTTAAACCTAGAACAAACAGCAAGATCTAAACCTAGAACAAACAGCCAGATTTAAACCTAGAACAAACAGCCAGATTTAAACCTAGAACAAACAGCCAGATTTAAACCTAGAACAAACAGCCAAATTTAAACCTAGAACAAACAGCCAGATTTAAACCTAGAACAAACAGCAAGATCTAAACCTAGAACAAACAGCCAGATTTAAACCTAGAACAAACAGCCAGATTTAAACCTAGAACAAACAGCCAAATTTAAACCTAGAACAAACAGCCAGATTTAAACCTAGAACAAACAGCCAGATTTAAACCTAGAACAAACAGCCAAATTTAAACCTAGAACAAACAGCCAAATTTAAACCTAGAACAAACAACCAGATCTAAACCTAGAACAAACAACCAGATCTAAACCTAGAACAAACAACCAGATTTAAACCTAGAACAAACAGCCAGATTTAAACCTAGAACAAACAGCCAGATCTAAACCTAGAACAAACAGCAAGATCTAAACCTAGAACAAATAGCCAGGTCTAAACCTAGAACAAACAGTCAAGTCTATAAACAGAACAGTTAGTCAGAATTATAAGCATCAAGAAATGATCAACACCTACAGCCAGGTAACATACCTAAAGAACTTGAAGCTGCTGCATCCTCATATATCATACGCATGTTATGTGACCGGGGTGTACTTATTTTTGTCTGTATACCTCATATTATTCTCAATCATTTGAACCATTTCACTCGGCGATGGAATGCGACCAGTTTCTAATTTTGACCAGATAGGAACATCTGAAAGAAAAGTTAAGATTACATGAGGTTATGTCATCTCCTTCCTATCTAGGAGGGATGTAACACAAAGATGGGAACTTATGAGATTATGTCACTCTACTTTCTCTGGCAGAGATGTCACACAAAGATGGAAACCCATGAGATTATGTCACTCTACTTTCTCTCTGGCTAAGATGTCACACAAAGATGGGAACCCATGAGATTATGTCACTCTGCTTTCTCTCTGGCAGAGATGATGTCACTCTACTTTCTCTCTGGCTAAGATGTCACACAAAGATGGGAACTCATGAGATTATGTCACTCTACTTTCTCTCTGGCAGAGATTTCTAACAAGGATGGGAACCCATGAGATTATGTCACTCTACTTTCTCTCTGGCAGATATGTCACACAAAGATGGAAACCCCTGAGAAATGTCATCTCCTTCCTATCTAGGAGGGATGTCACAAAAAGATGGGAACCAAAAAGAGATTATGTCACACTACTTTCTCTCTGGCAGAGATGTCACACAAAGATGGGAACCCATGAGATTATGTCACTCTACTTTCTCTCTGGCAGAGATGTCACACAAAGATGGGAACCCATGAGATTATGTCACTTTACTTTCTCTCTGGCAGAGATGTCAGATATCACTAACATGATGTCTCACTACACACCAGCATAAACAATTGGACAGTCTCACCATTCTACACATCTGGACAGTCTCACCATTCTACACATCTGGACAGTCTCAACACTCTTCACAACTGGACAATTTCACCACTCTATATAATTGGATAATTTCACCACTCTATATAATTTGATAATTTCACCATTCTATATAATTTGATAATTTCACCACTCTATATAATTTGATAATTTCACCACTCTATATAATTTGATAATTTCACCACTCTATATAATTTGATAATTTCACCACTCTATATAATTTGATAATTTCACCACTCTATATAATTTGATAATTTCACCACTCTATATAATTTGACAATTTCACCACTCACTCCTCCACCTAATTTGACAATTTCACCACTCTACAGAATTTGACAATTTCACCATTCAACACAACTGGACAATCTCACCACACACCACTCTACATAATCAGACGTGTCACCAATCTAAACCATTTGAAAAGTTCACCCCTCACCACAACTGGACAATCTCATCATCACACACCACAATCTACACACAACTGGATGTTAACAACATTTGTGTTTAATCCGTTTCTCTTCAGACGCTCAGCTCTCATCCTTTCTGCAATAATCGCATTCCCTTCCTGATATGCCCTTTCCACACAATGATAGGTTTTTAACAGACAGAATATATATGTGAAACACAAGATATACCCTAAGTAATTATTTCAGTAACATATGATAGGCTTATAGCAGACAGAATATATATGTGAAACAAAAGACATATCCCAAGTGATTATTTCAGTAACATATGATAGGCTTATAACAGACAGAATATATATGTAAAACAAAAGACATACCACAAGTGATTATTTCAGTAACATATGACAGAATATATTACTGTTAAGTTACCGTTACCACAACTGTCAGAGATCAGTCACATATTGTTAACACAACTGTCAGAGATCAGTCACATATTGTTAACACAACTGTCAGAGATCAGTCACATATTGTTACCACAACTGTCAGAGATAAGTCACATATTGTTAACACAACTGTCAGAGATCAGTCACATATTGTTAACACAACTGTCAGAAATCAGTCACATATTGTTAACACAACTGTCAGAGATCAGTCATATATTGTTAACACAACTGTCAGAGATCAGTCATATATTGTTAACACAACTGTCAGAGATCAGTCACATATTGTTAACACAATTGTCAGAGATCAGTCACATATTGTTAACACACCTGTCAGATATCAGTCACATTTTGTTAACACAGCTGTCAGAGATCAGACACATATTGCTTTGACAACTGTCAGAGATCAGTCACATATTGTTAACACAACTGTCAGAGATCAGTCACATATTGTTAACACAGCTGTCAGAGATCAGTCACATAATGTTAACACAACTGTCAGACACTGGTAACTTACTAGTCAGAAACAAACAAACAAAGTTCTCAAGCCCACCTTGTTGTCTGTGGCCCAACTGTAAACACTTGGAGTCTGCAAGTTCAACAAAGGGAACGGATTGAAACCAGTCACAACAAGACCAATGAGGATGAATTTAATGATTCCGAGAGCCTGCGCTAAAGTTGCCCGAATCACTGGAGGCGGGTAATTGTCGCCAACAATCATCAGTGTCGGGAACCGCTCTTGGAGTGCCTGAGCGTACTGCTCAAACACATTCCTGTAGCCTCAGGAGTAACTGAAAAAAAAAAAAAATGACAGAAGGCATTGATTGCTAGTTTGATTTTGTTGGCACCTTCAGGTTGTGGAGGGAACAAACTAACAGTAAACATCCACAAAACTCTATCAGCAGACTCAACAGAAAGCAACACACAACAATTTTCCATCTATGAACAGGACACTGCAGACTCAACTCTAAAACATGCATAAAATAAAGATTGTACAGTCCCCTCAGTGTGCCTGTAAGACAGGACCATAAACACCTGAGCACATTCTGCAGACCTGCCCACTCTACCTACAACTTTGAAAAGACACCTGGCCTAAAGAGCAAAGTATGCAGAGCAAGCTATGTGAAACCATGAAGGACCTGCTACTGACATGCAAGTTCACAGAGGCAACCCACCTGATGGTCTGATCTGAGCATACAAAACCCAACATAAAGAAAGAAGAAACAACACTGTGTGTATTTGATTACAGTCCTATAATCACCGTCATGTGGTAGTCCATGATAAAACACTTCTCTCATCATAGCAGGAGTGGGAGGGAATGGAAGAGCAGATTTTCTGGCTACAAAAGTGAACGCTACGGGAACACTCGTACTGGACAAGGGAGATATTCTAAAGACCATTTATGAACGACTTTTGGCAAAAGACACAAGATTAGATGAAATAACATAGGCAAGAATGTGTGAGTGAGGAATTAAGTGTGGATCCGGCAAAGAGGGGCGGATGAGAGGAAGAGATCGGCGTGTGTATAATCAGTGAGCCCCATGACCTTCACACAAGGTTACGTTTACGGGGGGTCGTTCCATAATGCCGTTTATATCACGCGTTGTATATTTCAGCATGCCAGAGCTTTTAACCCTCCAAAAACATGGAGAAACTGGGTCTAACACAACACCCCTAGAGAGTGCTGCCACCTATGTCACAGGCATTATTTTTCCTGGAATGAAAATGTAAATGCAAGAAATCACAGAAACCAAACAAACTAAACAACAGAGCGTAACACATCCGTAACCTTCAGGAAAGTAAACCAGCCAAACATATTTGTAAAAGAAAAGTGACCCACTTTATTTGGGGAGACTAATGTCAAACTAACCTGGAAGGTATTCTCCAGGAAGACAATAGCGAGGCCAACCAACACAGATAAGTCAGGGCATCCTGGGCACAACTATACATGAAGCAGGGAAGCTAGCAGAAGTACTAAAGATCAAGTCTGTCTCCCTCTCTACCCTACCCAGGATGTACTGCTGTGACAAGAGGGATGTTTTGCTGAGAACTTGCTACATCACGAGGATTTTTGGGGGTAATCAAGATGATGGTCTAAATCAGCCGTTCTCAACCTGCCGGTCGCGACCCTTTTTTGGCTCGAACGGCCTTTTAACTTGAGTCCCCTAAGACCATCGGAAAACACATATTCATTGAAGTTATGAAGGAAAATAATTGTTTAGGAGTCACCACAACATGAAGGAACTGTACTAAAGGGTCGCGTCATTAAGAAGTTTGAGAGCCACTGGTCTAAATAAATGTGCTAGAAAAAGAAAAGGGGGAGGGGGCAAGAGGAGAAGAACAGCTTACATCTTTTTCACTTTCTCCAGTTACTTCATCAAGGTGTTGTGCGGAGATGTAAGGATCTTCTGTGTAATCTTGGTAATCTTAGTTTCAGCTTCATAGCAAAAGAGTCACCCCATAGTTGCTCCGCTCCCGTGCCAACGAAAAACAGACAGAATGTTCGTCGCAGTCCTTTGTGGAAAGATTGACAGACTGCTGTCTCAGCATATGCACTAGCATATATACGCATTAAAAGCATATGGTAGCCATCAGAAGTACTAACACAAACAATTTTACATTAGAAATGCAGTTCATCATCGACAGTAGCAGAAGTCGCCAACAGATCAGCAGTTGCACACGCGATCAATAGTAATCACATAAGGGCACCACCAATATTGCAGCGATAGACCACGTACCATTTTCTGAAACTACAGTTCACAACACCACGTTGGTCACAGTCGAAAAACATTCCAAATGAAATCCGCAGATCACAGGGTCGCTCCATGCACTCAACTCAGAAGCTGGCGCGACGAAAATGTATCCTTTCAGTCCAGAAATGGATAAAAAATGCAACGGCCACAAATTTGCCTCGGCGCGAAACAGTAACCGCGCCTGGCGTCCATTTTGACCTGAAATCTTCTGTGTGTTCTTTCCAATTAGTTTTATACATTAGTCTTCATTCCATTAAGGCTGTTATGCTGCAGTGTGGTCTTCGCATTGCTCTGTGTCCATTTTTTTTCTTCATCGTGCTCTCTGTAGCAGAGCAATCTCTTCAGATGACCAAATCATCCATGCATCTTATATGTTGCTTGTCACTCTGTGATAAACTGATTTCAGTGCAGCACTGGACAAGAATCGTGGAGAAATACACACAACAGACATATGATAGCGTCTACATCAACACAAGATAAATAAGCTTTGAATGTATAATAACAAGCATTGTGTTCGTTATAAATTAAATGAGAACGATGTGACATTTTCATTTAACTTAATAACTGTAAAGCCGGGTTCACTCAGCCTCTAGGAAATGGGTACCAGAGCGACACTCTGGGGTAAATGGAGGAACGTCGCTGTAGCTACAGAGTTACGTGCGGGTGCGGACGGCGACACAGGTGGAAAGTTTCTTATCAGCTGTCCGTACTGGTGGCAGAACACTTATGGTTTATAACCGTGTGCAATGACGCTGGTTCACATCTCCCGACTTTATTGTAAAACTAAAAGACTATCTTTAACACTAGGAAAACGACTGCTAAAGGAATGTGTGAAAGGTCTCACCAAAACAAAAACTTTAAAGTTGGCCCAGCAAAGGCAGACAGTTTTGGAGCTTTCACTTGCTTCTGAGAGGCTGGCGACTCTTGTGATGCCGAGAAGCCGTTGTATGTGGTCATCAAGAACCCCAGAGTGATAAACAACAACGGGAGACGGCCTGGATCGGCCATGTTTTTTCTCGACTGACCAGATATCTGTCTGAAATAAGGCTAAACTATCAATCGCTTTTATTGTATGTACATAACACTTTTTACATACATACATACATACATACATACATACATACATACATACATACATACATACATACATACATATACATACATACATACATACATACATACATACATACATACATACATACATACATACATACATACATACATACATACATACATACATACATACATACATACATACATACATACATACATACATACATACATACATACATACATACATACATACATACATACATACATACATACATACATACATACATACATACATACATACATACATACATACATACATACATACATACATACATACATACATACATACATACATACATACATACATACATACATACATACATACATACATACATACATACATACATACATACATACATACATACATACATACATACATACATACATACATACACATACATACATACATACATACATACATACATACATACATACATACATACATACATACATACATACATACATACATACATACATACATACATACATACATACATACATACATACATACATACATACATACATACATACATACATACATACATACATACATACATACATACATACATACATACATACATACATACATACATACATACATACATACATACATACATACATACATACATACATACATACATACATACATACATACATACATACATACATACATACATACATACATACATACATACATACATACATACATACATACATACATTCAATAATTAATTCAATCATATTCTTGTGCAAAAGCATAAATATGTTTGTGTATATACATACATATACATATATACATATATATATATATATATATACATATATATATATATATATATATACACACACACATATATACATATGTATAAACACACACTCACACACACACATATACACATACACACATGCATGTAATATATATGTGTATATACATGCATGTATGTATTTACTGCCCGCGTATACTACTTTTTTCCCGGTATAGGCAGGGTGGGAAAAAAAGGGGTTGGGGCTGGGTGGGTGTGTCCTTTGTGCCTTATCATTTGTATTAATATTATGTCGCAGGTGACCTTACACTTCAACACAAACGTCCTTTTGTCCTCTGTGTTTTTGATAAGTACTAACTGCTAGTTGTCTCTCTCCCAGTTTTTCAACACAACCAGTACTTTTGCTCCAGTCGTGATATCGGTTGCCTGTTATCGTAGCTGTCGACAAATTCTCTTTTGGCGCCCCCCTCCCCTCTCCTTTTCCCTTTCATACATTTTTCACTTCTCTAATTCTCAAATGGTAGGAATGAATTCCACCATGAAGTTCCAATTCTGTTTAAAAAATGAGAGATTTCGGCAAAATTAAAGACATAAATTTCTATTTACAGTCTCTTGTCTTGTCTTGTCCACAATTGCCTCACAGCGTAGTGGGGAGTCGCAGTTTTCTATCCTGGGCCAGGTGTGTTGCATGTGTTGTTGTTAGTCCGTGTTGCCTCAGGATCTCTGATATATTGTCTATCCATCGTACTCTCGGTCTGCCTCTTGCTCTAGGGCAGTAGTGCTGTTCGTTGTATGCACGTAGAGGCAGTTGGTCGGTTTGCATTCGCATCAAGTGGCCAAACCACTCTATTTGTTGCTTCTTTATGTATTGCAGGCATGGTGTAGTTCCTACAATTGATCTAATGTTCTCGTTTCGAACTCTGTCTCTCCTTGTGACATTGGCAGCCTTACGTAAGCATCTCATTTCGCACGTCGTGATTACAGTCACTATGAAGGGAAACAATACACGACAAAGCAGATGTGATCAAGGCTCTTTTGGGAACAAGCAACAGAATTGATAGAGAAACAAGAATAGTATGGCATAATCAGAAAGTGGCACCTGGGTGTAACCAGAGGGTTTGGCCGGCTCACTACACTCAGCGGAAAGGCAAGACGGACATATAACCATATTATGACCGGTACCATCAGTATTGGAACTTTGTGTTGGCTGCTGAAGATAAGGACGGAACACACATGAGAATGCACAGAGTGCTGTTAATTCATGACTCAGATCAGTTCAACTTAAGTCACTGCGGATGTGGCAGCTAATGATTGATTGATTGAGTGAGATCCATTCGCGTTTTTTAAAAATAAAAATTAACTATCTTCTGTTGCCTGTCTTTTTTTTTCCAGGTTCTGGTAATTATGTACTAATTAAATGTCTTTAAAAAAATACTATAAGACAAAATCTATAGAAACTATTTTTAGACAGTTACTCTACCATCAGAATTTGTAGACTGAAAGGATACAAATTAGTTTTTAATACCATATAGGGAAAAGGCTATTTTTTTTAACGTATCCAGAAACCATGAGTTGTAAACCCTTTGGCTCGGTACTATGGATATCGCAACCCTTTGGCTCGGTACTATGGATATCGCAACCCTTCGGCCTTGATTCCATTAGAGGTACCGTTAATCTGGGAGAAATGTGGCTTTTCCGCCTACCCCCGGGAGTGAACCCGGACCACAAGGAGTTCGTCACCCGGCCGCCGCGAAAGTCAGGTTTCACCAACTTCGCTAGAGAGCCGGGCAGGGAAGAGGATATAAACAACGGGAAACCAGTGAAGCTGTAGAAACAGTTTAATAAGCAAACTCACAATGCTGTAAATACATATCGACGTGCTTCTCATATTATAGGAGCCTGTTTGTCAAAGTTTTGACACACGAATGGGACAAAGCAGAAGATTATTTCGCAGTCTGACACCTAAAATCCAGTTTGGTTAGCAGTTTATTTGTTAAATCCTGTGTCACAAAATTAAAATTTATGTTCATAAGACATCTTTTATTGATTTTAGGTAAGAAAATCTATACAGCAATATAGTTTGGGAATTACATAGCCACTACATGATTATATATTAATTGTATACGGGTCATAGGGCCACCATTTGAAAAACACTGCAATATAACAAGAAAAAACGAGGTTAATATTTATCGCTTATGTCCCCCGCCAAACCGGGCGACCTGCAAGCCCAACTGGCATGTCACCAGTGTTGCCACTTTGGATCTTTTGTATCCAAATTTAGATCTTTTTCATTGCGTTTAGATCCTGTTTTTGACGTTTAGATACTAAATATTTTTCTAGATTCTTTTCATATGGAGTTAGATATTTTATAGATTTTTTTTTCTTTTAGTGTCATTTTAATAATTATTGAGTAAAATATTTACTAAAATATTTTTGTTTTGGTCTGGCACGTACATTGTGGCAACTGCCATTACTTAAACTTTGAACTCTCACTGGGGTCAACACTCAAATATCTGACAACCCCGGTGCTGATTAATCGAAATCGCGCGTAAATCATACTAACTTTGTTTCAACCGTATTCTCACTGTGTTGTGAAGTATAGCTGTGATTCTGACTCTGTGTTTCTTTTTCATGTGATTTTAAAAAAAAAATAATTGCTCACCTTCTTGTGTGGCTTTCATTTTGAAAAAAACTTCAACATACCAAAAGTAAAGTATGAGCAAAAATTTCGTAAAGAGTGGTTGCATGATGACAAAATTAAAGACTGGGTGATGGCAGTTCCTGGGGATATAACCAAGGCTCGTTGTAAGTACTGCAAGTGTGAAATTAAAGCGAAAATACAAGACTTAAAGAAGCATGCAGAACTAACACCATAAAAACTGCAGTTCCATTTAAAGATATTACACCGCTGACATCTGTTTTCAGAACTACACTGATAAATGAGTCATCAAAAGTTGAAGGGTCGGTCGCAATGTTTTTAAGTTGCCATTGTGCAATTTCAAACTGTGACCATTTGATTGAAATATTTCTACAAATAAATATAGTTTATTATTAGACGAATCAAATGATATTTCGGTACTGAAAGTGCTTGGTGTGTGTATTATATATTACAGCAACAATACAGTCAAAGTAGTTTCTACATATCTTGGACTAGTTCAATTGGAAAAGTGTGATGCAGAAAGTATAGTTCAAGAACTGAAGAACCTTTTAATCAGCAAACAGTTAGACTTGACAAATTTGGTTGCAATTGATACCGATAATGCCTCAGTGATGGTTGGCATAAACAATGGCGTTTATGCAAGTTGAAAAAAGCTATCCCATCGTTAATACTTATAAAATGTATGTGTCATTCATTGCAGCTAGCATTATCACATGCTTCATCTGAATGTTTACCAAGGAATTTGGAATACCTTATTGGGAAACAGGCTAACTGGTTTTCAAAATCATATGTCAGACAACAGCAATACAATGCATTGTATTCAGCCTTAAAAATGGTTCCACACCACTGAAAATTCTGTCAGATTGCAAAACCAGGTGGTTATCAATACAACCAGCTGTTGAAAGAATTGTGAACCAATGGTTGGAGTTAAAGACACACTTTGAAATAACAAGACAAAGTGAATTTGGAATACCTTATTGCTGAAACACATAACTGGTTTTCAAAATCATATGTCAGACAACAGCAATACAATGCATTGTATTCAGCCTTAAATAATGGTTCCACACCACTGAAAATTCTGTCAGATTGCAAAACCAGGTGGTTATCAATACAACCAGCTGTTGAAAGAATTGTGAACCAATGGTTGGAGTTAAAGACACACTTTGAAATAACAAGACAAAGTGAAAAAGTGCTACACAGCTGAATACTATATGGAATGCTGAAAAAAAATTGGCATTCCTTCTCTTTTTACAACCTATTCTAATGGAAGTGGAAACTGTTCGAATCCAAACATGTTGATAAAGTTAAATTTTGACGATCTCACGAATGGGACTCAGCAAAAGACTTATGTTGCCAACTTCAAAAGTTGATTTGCTCACTTGCACTATAGAGAGCTATTTGGTCCTAAGCCATACCTTGGATATCAAATGAATCTGTGTCATTTAAAAACAAAAGGACTGTTAACAGAGAATGAAGAGAAAAACTTAAGAAAACGCTGTCAAGTTTTCATTATCTCATTGTTCAAGCAACTAAAGCAGAGACTTCCTGAAAATCTAGATGTATTGAAACATATTTCAATCTTTTTCTGTGAGCAACATACTTCAGCCAGTAAAGGACATACCTAAATATTGTAAAGTTATGAAATTTTTAGGGGCTACTGACAATAGTGTCGCGGAAGCACATATCAAACAGTCCATTATGTAAACTCTTTGAATGTGCATGTCTGCCATGGTACTACCCCACTCAAATGCTGACGTAGAAAGAGTTTTCAGTGCTATGTACATCAAATCTAACCTAAGAAACAGGATGAAATTAGACCTCTTAAATGCTATCTTGACAATAAAGTTTGGCCTGATGAGAGTATGGGAAAATGCTGTTCCACTTATCAGCTGCCTGATTGTGCCTAAAAGAAATAGGAACGCTAAAGCATACCAGAGTAATTTGGGATCTGAAGCTTCAACTTCATCATCCAAGCTTTTATCCATCTTGTGAGCAGACATCAGTGAAGATGTTGATGTGTCTATAGGGTGTCATTTCAATAGTTTTGTAATTTGTGACTCTTTTCGATATTTTAAAAAAAAAAAAAAAACGCAAATTTAGATATTTTTAGCTTTTTTCCCCCGCCAAACCGGGGATCTTTTTTGCAAAGAAAAGTGGCAACACTGCATGTCACATGCTGGCGTCTGCTGCTGACGGGTGCTAGATCTTGAACTTTGAAGTTTCTCACATCGACCGATCTGTCTGTCGATTTTAGAGAGACGAGCTTGCATTTTCTTCTGACGTCAACTTCTCTCCACACCATGGAGGCTCTAGATGTTTCGAAAGTAAAGATTTCTCACACCCAGGTATGTTTAGTTGCAGTTAGCATGTTGTTTATAGACACGAGGGGAGGTTAGGGTAAAATCAAAGTAGCCGGTGGCCCGTGGGGAACCGGGAATCACTGAGATTGTTTTTTGGAATTGGAGACAAAAGTTGAATTTGTTACATATCCTTTAGAGGGCGTTGCAGAACAAACAGAGCAATTCTTTGCTGTGTAAGCATTTTTTAAAATTCAGTGGTTTGCCATTGCAAACTTAATCGCCCGAAGCTGGGATCGAACCGGGCACCTGTGATTTATTTACCAAGCGATTTCGCTACCGACGGAGACAACAGAGAGAAGAAAAATGATGCAAACCTGTTGAATAGGGGACAAGTTGTAGCTTGCTGCATTGCTATACGGGAAGAGAAGTGTAATCTATACCAGAAATACACAAATGTACAGCACTATTTGCTGGAGTTTGGGAAATGTGAAAAAAAAAAACAAAAAAAACACACACCCACACACACCATTAACTGACTATATAAATCTTGTAAATTATAAAATACATATGACGATTAAAAACTTGTTGCACATAAACATCCCCATAGACCTGCGTGGCAAGGTCAAGCAATTTATGGCTATCCTCCGACTAACGGTCGGCAAAGATGGCGGCCGCAAAATATCCTTTCGAGCCACAGTCACGCGACTTGATTTGCGGTTCTTCAGCGGCTTTCCGGCGACTACCGCCACTGCCACATGTCCCCCACGCCGCTTAACGAATGGATTGGGGCTAAACTAGATGGCTAGGACCCACGAGCCGCAGCATGCGCAATTAAGTCATGTGACTGGCTCAAAAGGATATTTTGCGGACGCCGTCTTTTCTGACCGTTAGACGGAGGATAGCCCAATTTATTATTCCTAGGAATCAAATCCATAAATGTTGTACGTATATCACATATGACGCTGACACTATGACCAGTCCTATGGCCATCCAGTGAAAGTGAGCAATGGAATAATAACTATATATGTAATGAATGAGAGGTTTTGTGAGCTGCACTCTGGCGGAAATGGTTGATATTGCGTGTGCTCATTCTAGCACTGACTGTTGGTTCCTTGCCTCTCAGGCAGATGCACTCCGACTTCAAAGGAAGCTGCTCCCCAATTAGTTGACTCTTACGACATGCTTTTGGGAGGCAGTGGGTAAACAATGAACCCACACGGGGGTGAGGGAATGAGTTAAGACTATACCAGATAGTGACCCACAGAGAGCCCTGTCTCTTAGACATAACTGAAGCAGAGCTGGAGGTCGACCACACAAGCGATAGAATTACGGAGTGGAAAAGATGGAACGACACAAATGACCATTAAGGGTTTGGGTTAGGGCAGGGTTACCTAAGTAGTTGCAGCATACGCCATGTTGAATCACTATGTTTTGTGATTCGTGCCTTGTCCACTCCGTATTGCACTGCAGCAGGGGATGAATCCGATATATCCCCGTCCAAGTAGCGACCGTTATTGCAAGGAGAAACGCACCTATATAGCAGTATATATATATATATATATATATATATATATATATATATATATATATATATATATATATATACACACATTTTTTTTGGGGTGTGGAGGGGAGGTATATTAAATATACTTGCATAAGAACATGTCTGTGTCATCGAAGACCAGGTTGCCCATTGGCTGACTAGTAGATGAACTCATCATTGGTCAGGACAGTATTTGGGTCTGTCTCTGTTGATCCCATCAACACTGTCAGAGTCCTTTTCAGGGCTACTTGGTGGCGAGCAGTGTTAAGCCATTTTAAGTGGCACAAATAACCCAAGTCACAATTATAACCAAAAGCTTCCCCGTTAGGGATGCTGGTTAAGTGTGATTAATTTTTTTTTCTTCTCAAAATGATCGGATCGATTGATCATGTCTTTGTATATGAGGTTGTATGTGTCCTTTTGTGCACATATAGTAGGTGCACATGAAAAGTGGTATATATATATATATATATATATATATATATATATATATATATATATATATATATATATATATATATATATATATATATATATATATATTTATATATATATATGTGTGTGTGTGTGTGTGTGTGTGTGTGAACATGGGTTTCCGTTTGTTATCAAATGGTTAAGCATGTTTGTAGATGCACATATGGACATATATCTTCTGTATGTGAGAGTCTATGCTTATGTGTTAGTATATTTGAATACAGGGAAATAACAACTGTGGGTTGTACGCTGATTGCTGCAGACGTTATCTCAAACTCATACTTCCCAAACAAACTCACAAAGCACACAATATAGGGTCTCTGGTCCACCCAGCTCTGGTCCACCCAGCTCTCTGGTCCACGCAGCTCAGCTCTGGTCCACCCAGCACTCTGGTCCACGCAGCTCAGCTCTGTAGTCTGCCCAGCTCTATGGTCCATCCAGTACTCTACTCTACCCAGCCTCTCTGGCCCACGCAGCTCTCTGGTCCACCCAGCTCTCTGGTGTCTTTGATCAAAAGCCATTCAATTTGTGTATGTTTTAGTGTGTGTGAAGAATATAAGTGTACATACGTTCTTGCATGAGCACGCATATTTAACAGATAGACTGAGTCTAGCACACATATCTAAGTGATAGACTGAACTGAACCTAGCACGCAGATCTAAGTGATAGACTAAACCTAGCACACAGATTTAATAGATATACTAAACCTAGCACACAGATCTAAGTGATAGTCTGTACTGAACCTAGCACACATATCTAAGTGATAGACTAAAACTGAACCTAGCACACAGATCTAAGTGATAGACTGAAATGAACCTAGCACACAGATCTAATTGATAGACTGAACTGAACCTAGCACACAGATCTAAGGAAAAGACTAAACCTAGCACACAGATCTAAGTGAAAGACTAAACCGAACCTAGCACACAGATCTAAGTGATAGACTGAACTGAACCTAGCACACAGATCTAAGTGATAGACTAAACCTAGCACACAGATCTAAGTGATAGATTGAACTGAACCTAGCACACAGATCTAAGTGAAAGACTAAACCGAACCTAGCACACATATCTAAGTGAAAGACTAAACCTAGCACATATATCTAAGTGAAAGACTAAACCGAACCTAGCACACAGATCTAAGTGATAGACTGAACCTAGCACACAGATCTAAGATATAGACTGAACTTAACCTAGCACACAGATCTAAGTAAAAGACTAAGCCTAGCACACAGATCTAAGTGAAAGACTAAACCTAGCACACAGATCTAAGTGATAGACTGAACTGAACCCAGCACACAGATCTAAGTGATAGACTGAACCTAGCACACAGATCTAAGTGAAAGACTAAACCTAGCACACAGATCTAAGTGATAGTCTGAACCTAGCACACAGATCTAAGTGAAAGACTGAACCTAGCACACAGATCTAAGTGATAGACTAAACTGAACCTAGCACACAGATCTAAGTGAAAGACTAAGCCTAGCACACAGATCTAAGTGAAAGACTAAACCTAGCACACAGATCTAAGTGATAGACTGAACTGAACCTAGCACACAGATCTAAGTGATAGACTGAACCTAGCACACAGATCTAAGTGATAGACTAAACCTAGCACACAGATCTAAGTGATAGACTGAACCTAGCACACAGATCTAAGTGAAAGACTGAACCTAGCACACAGACCTAAGTGATAGGCTGAACCTAGCACACATATCTAATTGATAGACTGAACTGAATCTAGCACACAGATCTAAGTGAAAGACTGAACCTAGCACACATATCTAAGTGATAGACTGAACCTAGCACACAGATCTAAGTGATAGACTGAACCTAGCACACAGATCTAAGTGATAAACTGAACTGAACCTAGCACACAGATCTAAGTAAAAGACTAAACCGAACCTAGCAGACAGATCTAAGTGAAAGACTAAACCTAGCACACAGATCTAAGTGATAGACTAAACCTAGCACACAGATCTAAGTGAAAGACTAAACCTAGCACACAGATATAAGTGATAGACTGAACCTAGCACACAGATCTAAGTGATAGACTGAACTGAACCTAGCACACAGATCTAAGTGAAAGACTAAACCTAGCACACAGATCTAAGTGAAAGACTAAACCTAGCACACAGATATAAGTGATAGACTGAACCTAGCACACAGATCTAAGTGATAGACTGAAATGAACCTAGCACACAGATCTAAGTGAAAGACTAAACCTAGCACACAGATATAAGTGGTAGACTGAACCTAGGACACAGATCTAAGTGATAGACTGAACCTAGCACACAGATCTAAGTGATAGACTGAAATGAACCTAGCACACAGATCTAAGTGAAAGACTAAACCTAGCACACATATCTAAGTGATAGACTGAACCTAGCACACAGATCTAAGTGAAAGACTAAACCGAACCTAGCACACAGATTTAAGTGAAAGACTAAACCGAACGTAGCACACAGATCTAAGTGAAAGACTAAATCTAGCACACAGATCTAAGTGAAAGACTAAACCGAACCTAGCACACAGATCTAAGTGAAAGACTAAATCTAGCACACAGATCTAAGTGAAAGACTAAACCGAATCTAGCACACTGATCTAAGTGATAGACTGAACCTAGCACACAGATCTAACGGATAGACTGTAACTGAACCTAGCGCACAGATCTAACGGATAGACTAAACCTAGCACACAGATCCACAGGCTTACTGTTCTCTGTTTTAGCTCTTCATCAACAATGAGTTTGTGGATGCAGTCTACAGAAGAACCATCCCGGTCATCAATCCCACAACAGAGGAGCTGATCTGTGAAATACAAGCTGGAGAAAAGGTTGGTCTTATGCCTAGACACTGTCTTAGTCTTTTCCACCAACTGTAGATTTTCCAACTTGTAAACAAATGTCAGGCTTTGAGAGGTTTCCTACACATTCATTTTCATGCTCTAAAAATCGTAAATAAAAATAAATATGTCACTCAGAATATCGTCGTCTTCTTTGTGCGCCAGGGGAAAGTCGTGGTTGTTTGTCCACTTTTGCTTTGTGCTAGGGTCTGAGTTCTGCATCTACATTAGTTTTACTGGCTTATTTGTGTGCAGTTAGTTGTTCCTTGCCACTCGGGCAGATACACTCCGACTTCAAAGCAAGCTGAAGTATGATTAGATGTATATATTATTCTACATTAAGTACAGCTATATATACACATTGTTCCACATTCCACATTAAGTACGATTAGATGTACACATTATTTTATATTAAGTACAACTAGATGTACACATTATTCCACATTAAGTACAACTAGATGTACACATTATTCCACATTAAGTACAGCTAGATGTACACATTATTCCCCATTCCACATTAAGTATGATTAGATGTACTTATTATTCTACATTAAGTACAGCAAGATGTACACATTATTCCCCATTCCACATTAAGTATGATTAGATGTACTTATTATTCTACATTAAGTACAGCAAGATGTACACATTATTCCCCATTCCACATTAAGTATGATTAGATATACTTATTATTTTACATTAAGTACAGCTAGATGTACACATTATTCTACATTAAGCACAACTAGATGTACTCATTATTCCCCATTCCACATTAAATATGATTAGATGTACATATTATTCTACATTGAGTACAACTAGATGTACGCATTATTCCACATTCCGCGTTAAGTACGATTAGATGTACACATTATTCCTTATTAAGTACAACTAGATGTACGCATTATTCCACATTCCACATTAAGTACGATTAGATGTACATATTATTCTACATTAAGTACAGCTGGATGTACACATTATTCCCCACAAAGTAGCGCTATATGTACACATTATTTTCCACAAAGTAGCACTAGATGTACACATTATTCCACACAAAGTAGTAAATGTACACATTATCCCTCATGAAGCAAGACTGGATGTACACACTATTCCCTATTCAGTAGGACCTATTCTCTCCTACAGGAAGACATTGATCTGGCAGTGGCCGCAGCCAGAGAAGCTTTCAAGCTGGGGTCACCATGGCGACAGCTGGATGCCTCCAAGAGAGGACGATTGCTGGAGAAGTTTGCCTCTCTCCTGGAGCGGGATGCGGAACATCTGGCAGTAAGTGGTAGCATGTTAGAGTTGCAGGCTCCCGGTCTCTGTAACACTGTTCTGTTCTGAGTCTGAAGATCCTGGTGTGTTTCTGTTGATCAATATGTGAGATGTCCAACATTGATGACAAGCCACACATATGATCAGCTGCCAGGTGGTTGTCTTGTTACATTTGACTTATGCATTGTCCAAGAGGTTAAATCACCCACCTCAAGGCAAGTCTGTCATCTTTTAGTCAAGTTACTTGTTACCCATATTGACAGTCTAGCACAGAGGTTCTCAAACTGGGTGCTCGCGAGCATATACCAGGGGCACCGCGGCAGTAATCAAGAATTTTTCTAAATCTGCTTGAGATCAGCGAAAGACAGCTGTTTAAAACAGAGACAACTTGAAGGAAGCCAAGAAGAGTTCTGGATGCATGCGTTTGAGAAGACAGTGCTGTTGGCAAGGCTGCAGTGCGTTCTCAATGAACGCTTACATGAAAAACAGGTACAGGACCAAACTTTCTGGGTCAAGTGATTTGAGGGTAAAATTAACTAACCTTCCCATATCATCATCATCATCATCATGTAGCAGGTCCTTTGCAGAACGTCACTCTTATCACAGTCTGCTTGAAAGAAACTCCATCTCTCGCCAGCTCTCCTGCCTCATGTACTTTCATACTCAAGGAGTCACTTATATCCTGTATCCATCTTTGTGTTGGTCGGCCCCTCCCCCTCCTTCCTGGTACCATGCCTTCTGCTATAGTTTTTTCCAATCCGTCGTGGCGCTTGATATGACCAAAATATTTGAAAACTTCCCATATACGTAAAGGAAATAATAAAAAATTCATCAAAACAGTTTCATTCAATTGGTTAAAGACAAGGGAACATTAAATGTGCACTGTTTTTCTTCTTTTCCTAAGTATTCAAATCACTTTAGGAGTAGGTGCGCCGTGAATTTTTTGTTGGCCTGACAAGGGTGCCACGGCAAAAAATTTGAGAACCACTGGTCTATCATATCGGTCTGACCCATTCTTGTTCCAGCCTTTAATGCAGCAGCCATCTTAGTGTCTCTATGCTCAGCATACCCAGCAGGAGTTGATTGGCACATCTTCTGTCTTTGCCAGCCAACCCGTTTGTGCATGCTTGTCTTTATTTAACGCCCGTTTGTGCATGCTTGTCTTTATTTAACGCCCGTTTGTGCATGCTTGTCTTTATTTAACGCCCGTTTGTGCATGCTTGTCTTTATTTAACGCCCGTTTGTGCATGCTTGTCTTTATTTAACGCCCGTTTGTGCATGCTTGTCTTTATTTAACGCCCATTTCCAGCGGGCAGTTATCAGATTAGGAAGAATTTGGAAGCAACAGAGATGTAGTTTCTGAGACGAATGTTACGAATACCTTGGATGTCTGTCGCTGTTGATGCCAGCACAAGGATCACCGCCAGCAGACTTTGTGCGTCCTTTCTTGGCATCTGTAGACACGATTGATCAATTATTATTAACATTTAATTAACGAGTCGATATCATATGGCTGGAACATGTATTATTCATACATATCATATAAATACCAAATATTTTATTACATTTATCTGCGTCAAAAAAGGTTGCTAAAATGTTACATAGAACCTGTTTTGCTGTATGGCAGTGAATCTTGGAATGTCACTGAACAAATTAAGAAGAATTTGGAAGCAACAGAGATGTGGTTTCTGAGACAAATTGTATGAATACCTTGGACAGCTAAAGTAACCAACAACGATTGCTTTGAAAAAAAAAGCTAATTAAAGTATATCTCTTTATACAACAATAAGAAAGAGACAAACACTGTTCTTTGGCCACATAATAAGAAGAGAGACATCGGAGAACATCGTGCCAACTGGAAAGATCAGTGGAAAAAGGGGTAGAGGCAGACCAAGAGAGATGATGCTGGATGGGCTGAAACGATGGCATTGAGGGATAACATCAAGATTGTTCCAGGCAACCAGGGATTTCATCTGTGGAGACGCATGAGCACCTACGCAAGTTAGCAGGGCACATGATGACGATGTTAGATCATCGTCTCTGACTCTTTTGTCCTAATGTATTCAGTATGTCTGCCCTGTCCATACTTCTTCCTCCGCCAGCCACTGTAGACACGGCCAGTATATCGGGCTCTTTCTTTTCTGTTCTCCCTCACATTTTCCAGTGTAAAGAGTCAAGATAATTTCTTGAGGTGGACTTTCTGGATGCTGTCAGCCTATTTTGGTCGGAGTTGACAGTTTGATACTTTGTAAGCATGGTAGCCGAATTTGTCACTGTCAATGGATGAGTTGCTTTCTGCTCTGCCAGCGATGCAAGTACACAGGCGACAGCTGTTGTCACCACCATCATGCTAGAAGTAGTTGAATTGAATGCCTGACATTCTTCTTTTACTGTCTTTTCATCATACATGTTGTGTATACCCACCCAGACCGCACATTATAAGACAAGAATGGCTGGAGAAGGTAGTGACAGAGAAAGAAATGCTGTATGGGTTGGCAGAATGGCGCAACTGTCAGTCAGCTGTCTGACATGACAGCGACCCAGAGGAAAGTTGTTTGTAGAGAAATATATTGGCTGACTCGTTTTGTGTGTGAAAATACATGTTCTTTTTCTTCTTCTTCTGCGTTCGACATCAGTCATGCTACACATTGAGTCCCGTCTGGGTCAAAAATAGGATTGTGCGTTTAAGGTCACCACCGGTCCCCCATAGCTTCTCTCGCAATGTGGATCCCCTGGGCCAGATCCACAGTCTTTGCTGGTAGAGGTAAGGGCAGTACTGCAGTATGTGCTCAGGGGTCTGTCTTTCTGCTCCACAATCACAGGCAATGCATGTGTGAGTATGTATATGTGGGTGAGTGTGTGCATGCATGTATGTGTATGTATATGATACATGATAACCCACTTCCAACATGTGGTAGACCAGATGGAAGCATTTCAATTGTCCTGCAGGATGGGTGGCCGAGTAGCTGAACCACCCGTGCTAGTGCCTCAGTACCCTCGCTTATACTGGTCAACACCTGCCTACACCTCTCCATGGTCATCCTAGAGTCAGGTTCCCTTCCTGTAGCCCTGCCAACATAGATACAAGGGTTGACTTTACCTTCAGAGCTGGAGTTCATCTGCCTAAGAGGCAAGAAACCAACAGTCTGCGCACAACTAAGCCAGATCTA
This sequence comes from Candidula unifasciata, assembly GCA_905116865.2. Taxonomy (NCBI): domain Eukaryota; kingdom Metazoa; phylum Mollusca; class Gastropoda; order Stylommatophora; family Geomitridae; genus Candidula; species Candidula unifasciata. The sequence goes on along the minus strand of CAJHNH020000123.1, from coordinate 330,902 downwards.
AAAAATAGATGTGCACACAAAATTCAAGTACTGGAATAAGATGAAAGTCCAGAAGTGGATGAACAACCTGGACTGTTTGCTAGAGTTTACATTTGGTGAAGAAGAAGAAAAAGAAGAAGAAAAAGGAGGAGGTGGAGGACGAGGCTGAGTGCTGCAGTGACAGTTTTCCATGGAGTGTCAGACTCTGCTTCTCTCTGCAGGTGCTGGACAGCTTGGACAACGGGAAGCCATTGAGCGATGCCAGAGAGGATGTGGGCGCTACCATCAGCATCTTCCAGTATTTTGCCGGATGGACGGACAAGATCTGTGGCAAGACTATCCCAGTGGGTATGTTCCAGTTCAGTAGTTAGACCTATAGCAAGTGGAGACATGTTTAAATCTGAGTCTTAGTTATTGATTTTTCGTTGTCTCCTACAGGCAAAACTCATCTGTTTGTGTCCAGACTTATTTTCTACAGGTAAAACTCATCTCTTTGTGTCCTGAGGTATCTCCTACAGGTTCCAGTGTTGGTTCCGGGGCCCTATTATAGAGAGAAAAAAGGATAGACCCACTGCCTACCCAAAAGCATGTCATAAGAGTCGAATAATTGGGAGGTTCCTTTGAAGTCACAGTGCATTTCTCTGAAAGGCAAGGAACCAGAAGTCTGCATACAAATGAGTTAGATCTGTAAAACGGATGCACACGCAACACACAGGTTCTGGAACAGGACTGCAGTCCAAAAGTGGATGAACAACCAGAACTTTCCGCCAGAGTTTACAGCTGGTGAACACGAATAAGAAGAAGAAGAATTTTCACATTTAAGCATATCCAGTCTCCTTATTACCTCTATCCCTTGATGGTAAATAGTCTATCTATCCAGTCTCATTATGACCTTTATCCCTTGATGGTAAATAGTCTATCTATCCAGTCTCATTATGACCTTATCCCTTGATGGTAAATAGTCTATCTATCCAGTCTCATTATGACCTTTATCCCTTGATGGTAAATAGTCTATCTATCCAGTCTCATTATGACCTTTATCCCTCAATGGTAAATAGTCCATCTATCCAGTCTCATTATGACCTTTATCCCTCAATGGTAAATAGTCCATCTATCCAGTCTCATTATGACCTTTATCCCTTGATGGTAAATAGTCCATCTATCCAGTCTCATTATGACCTTTATCCCTCAATGGTAAATAGTCTATCTATCCAGTCTCAATAGTCAGACAGTCAGCTGCAGCCAAGTCCTCTTATCTTTTGCTCCCATTATTAGCTGAGATCTTGTACTTCCTGTATTACTCATCTCTGCCTCTGACTGTCTTCTCTGTCGCTTAGGCGTTGCAAACGGGCTTGCAAATGCCGGGGTGCCGGGTTCTTCCCAGCTATGGACGGTTTGTCTTGCATTGGTTTCGAGAAGTTGCAGTGGCAAACAACCAAATATAAAATGTGCCTAGAAAAACCACAAGAGCCAACAAATGCTAGGATCGGTTCTGCAACGTCCTGTAAAGGATACACAACTAACCTACATTTTGTTTTTGCTTTACTCTTATTATTTTCTGTTGGGTTTCTCTATCTTTCTATTGACCTGTTAATTTGATTAATAGCTCTCTTCCTGGAAGAACAAGTGATAAAGACACAAAAATCTGATTTAACAGAAGAATGTGTTGGTTGACTGGCCAGAAGACTGAGCTCTCACCTTTATGTCTGGTGCATTAACATCCAGTTCAACTGTGTCCTCAAATAGGCTTAAATCTATCTGGGTGAGGTTGGTATAGAGCACGGAAGTAGACTCTTTTTTGAGACTGTGTGGCAGAGATTTCCTTCCTTTCTTCAAGGGAAAGAATTGATAGGGTCTTCAAGACAATACTTAAAGCTTGAATGATTTCATAGAGCATTGAAGAATGAAATGGTTTGGTCATCTGGTCAAAATGGAACAAAATCAGTCAGCAGCTAGAGCCTACTACATGAGAACAGCAGGCTACAAGGCAAGATGCAGACCAGGAAAAAGATGGGTGGAGGGAGAAAAAGAGACACTACATGAATGCTATATGACATAAATTAACACAAACTACACAACTGGCAACAGAAAGGAAACTACACATATCTCCTCTCTGCGAAAGCTTTACATAAATGTTAAATTAAGAATCAACATCACAGCACTCGGAACACTTCCATAAGTGTTCTGACCCCTTCTTCAGCAGCAAGTGAAGAGTTTCAATTCCGATGGTACCAGTAACCATCTGATTGTATATCCGTCTCATCTTTCCCCTGAGTGTTGAGCGCCGGCAAGATCCCTGGTAACTCTTCACAACGCCATTCTCTTTAGACCGTAATGATCTCTCTGTGCCTCCACACTGTTTACTCATTCCCAAAGAAACGAGTGAACAGTGCTTTGTTATGCTTTGCATAAGCCGTAGGACAAAATACAGGAAACTACACATAACTCCTCTCTGCGATACTTTTGTATAAGCCATAGGACAAAAGAAGAAAGAAGGAGACTTAATGTTTCTGTTTACAGAGAAGTATGCCAGTGTGTACAGTGTAAACCAGAATGTGAATTAGTGGCTTTATGTACACATTAAGAAAACCGGACAACAATATAACTAGAAAGTCTTTGCACTGGGACCCACAGGGGCATAGGAATAAGGAAAGGCCCAAAAAAACAAACACATGAGAAGGGAGCTGGAGAATGAAGTATGAAGTTAGAAAGATGGGAAGGACATGGGTATAGCTGTATGTGATAGCAAAAGATAGAACAACTTGGCGTGAGTTGGTTGAGGGCCTATGCTCCATTGGGGGCTAGAAAGGCAGAAGAAGAATGTAGAGCTGCTCTTTGATCTTTTCCAGACTATGTCTGGTCATGTGGCCTCTGTGACCAGGCTCAGATTCCCTGGGGTGGCTAAGATTTGTTAGTAAAATATCAAGCAGCAAATCATTTTCCCATGCCTTGAAACTTACTGAGTATATATAGTGCTGTAACCCAATGCTCTCTTAACGTATGGTCTCGCTACGCATTTATCCGGGAACCCCATGCTAATCTGTGTATTTGTTTAATAATTTCCATACCTGTCAGTGGTTGTCATAGGGGCTTCAGCACACTGGTTTGCCCAAAGGTCTATAATGCTGTTAAGATGTCTCTGCTGTAACCATAACCCAGTCCTGACAAGTCTGCACTCCCTGTGTGGGTTCCAGGGCCCCATTTTGGGGAAAACAAGAATAGACCCACTGCCTCCCCAATACGCATCATAGGAGTCGACTAATTGGTGGCAGCCTTTGAAGTCGGAGTGCATCTTCCTGAGCGGCAAGGATCAACCAACTGCACATAAATAAGCCAGGAAAGGGATGTACACGTAAAACTCAGGCCTTGGCACAAAGCCAGAGTCCAAATGGACAAACAACTAGAGCTTTCCTCCAGAGCTTACAGCCGGTGAACAGAGAAGAAGAAGAAGAAATCTACCCAGTAATTTGGTGTAAGAGGCTTGATGACATGCCCAAATGAGAGATAACTAGAAAAATCTTGTGATGGGTGTATGTTAGTTTGTTTTCTTTCTTGTTGACTCTGGTAGTCTTAGTTTCAGCTTCATAGCAAACGGGTCACCCCATCTTTGCTCCGTTCCTGTGCCAACGAAAAACACACAGAATGTTTATCACAGTATTAGAATTGCAGTTCATCATTGATAGTAGCAGAAGTCGCCAACAGATCAGCAGTTGCCCACGCGATCAATTTTAATCACATACGGGCACCACAACACTGCACGACAGGCATCGCGCCATTTTCTGAATCTACATTTTTAACACGTTGGTCACAGTCAAAAAAACATTCCAAATGCAATCCGCAGCTCACAGGGTCACGCCATGCATTCAACTCAGAAGCTGGGCGACGAAACTATATCCAGTCTACAAATGGAGCAAAAATGCATCGGCCACCGTCCGGCAGAAGCAAAAAATTTGCCTCTGTTTCGAACAGTGCCGCTGCCTAACGTCCATTTTGACCGGAAGTCTTGTTAAGTAAACTGCCTATGTATGTTACACTGTAAAACTGTACAACCAACATTTGCTTCCACAGACGGGAATTATTTCACCTACACTCGACATGAGCCTGTGGGTGTCTGTGGTCAGATTATACCGGTAAGTGCTAGGTTTCACCAGTCTCAAAAAAAATATTTCTGTCCGTATTCCATAGTCGTGGATTTTAAGCTGTACGATAGACATGGCCAATGAGACACCTTTTTTGGGGGTGCCGAGTTGACCATGTATCTTAGTGCACTTGTATTCATGGCGAGGCGCAGACGCCATCTGGAGGTGACAGGTTCAATTCCCGGCACGGTAACTATAGCTTTCGATTTTTATGTTGTCTAGTGTGTTCTTCTATCTTTCTACTTCTTTCTATGAGTGCCGTTCACAATACTTTCTGTTACTTGATTAATTAAAATATTTTAGACATTTGACAGTCATTTTGTTTTCCCTGTAAATGTCACTTTTCCTGACTTGTCTGTAGTGACTTATTTACAAGACGCATAGTTGGCTGAGATCACATCTGTGAATTGTTTAGGAGGTCAGGGTTTGAATAAAGTTACTAAAAATAGCATTTAGGGGTTTCCTTGTGAACCAAATTGCCTTTTAAAGCCAAGTTGATTTCATTAATTTTCTGTAGCCTTAGTGATATAGGTCACTGAATCACTACATGAGTTACCCTGAGCACATTTCTTTGACCCCAGGGAATATATTCCATTTAATGTTTCACTCTGGTTGTGTTTACTGTTACTCACTTTAAATATCTTAAATTATTTAAAGAAAAAAAAATTTAAAGTGTACATAAATAAAATAAAAACAAATTATTAGTGACCTGGGAAAAATTGTTTTGTAAAGGATTTATTTGGAATGCCCACACTGTCGTCGATGGGGATAATATAATTAGATCTTTGTATTTTACTCAGATATATTTTTAGTTAAAAGTATGAGAAAATGTTTGTAATCAGTAATATGCGATAATGTTTGTAGTTTATGAGGGTTGATAGTATAGTCAGATGGTTAATATACAAATTAAATAGAAGGTGTTTGTAAAGTCTCACTATATTTGTATGCATAAAAAATTTGAAAAACCAAGTAATGACTTGATCAAAAAAATGTGCTAAAATGTCCCTAAATTAGTTATTCATCATCATCATGTAGCAGGTCCTTTGCAGAACATCTCTCATCACATTCTGCCTGAAATAAACTTGATCTCTCGCCAGCTCTCCCACCTCATGTACTTTCACACTCAAGAAGTCACTTATATCCTGTGCCCATCTTCTTGTCGGTCGGCCCTTGTCCCTCCTTCCTGGTACCATGCCTTATGCTTTATTTTTTTTTTTCAATCCGTCATGGCGCTTGATGTGACCAAAATATTTCAGCTTTCGAGACAGGATGTTGTTTATTAGCCAATCTTCCTAGATATTCAGATCTTTCAAGATGTCAGTATTTCTCCTCTTCTTTGTCCAAGATATTCTGAGAATTTTTCTATAGCATTTTAGCTCAAAAGCCCCTATTCTCTTTCTTAAAGACTGGAAGATAGTCCACAATTCACATCCGTATGTTGCTACTGGTAAAATGCATGCTCTCAAAATTTCTTATTTTGATCTCCTTGATGGGGCTGAACCAAAGACTTTTAATGCTGTTTAATTAGTTATTGCTATGGTCTAATGCTGTTTTGGGGGGAGTCAGAAGTAGCAGTGAAATATTTATTATAACATGTATTGAAATGTCCACCATAGGTTTCTCGACATGACTCTTCATATTGTCAAATACCTTCTGCAACATGTCTGTTGTTATTCTTGACTGGTAATTCAGATTGCTTCTTTCAGGTCCTCAATTGTGTGCCAATTATTTTTGTATTCAACAGATTTCTAACCATAATGTGATGAGAAAGTTGTTTATCAGGAAGTCTTGCTCTAAATTTTTAAACAGCCATACGTGATATCGACTGCCATCTGAAAATACTTGTTCAACAAAAAAAAAAAAAACAAAAAAAAAAACAACAACAAAAAACGTTCTTTCTTTCTGTTGATAACATCATTCTGTTTTGAATGTACAGAATTACTCCACCAGACAGTAGCCATTCACCACACATTACTTCACAGTGGTCTATGGAGCACATTTAAAAAAAAAAATGACATGTATTTCTGTTCAGAGATTTTTTCTGTATACAAAGGGTAGTGAGACTTTGCAAACACCCCGTATAAGAATTCTATGTAACACATGTCAGTAACTTACAGTGGAACTACCCCATCGTGATGCTGTCCTGGAAGTTGGCCCCTGCTCTTGCATGTGGCAACACTGTGGTCCTCAAACCCTCGGAGGTGACCCCGCTGTCGGCTCTTCACTGTGGTCAGCTGTTCAAAGAGGCAAGTCAGTTAGCCAGTGTCTGTTCATCATCATCGTCATCATCATCATCATCATCATCATCATCATCATCATCCTCAAACCCTCGGAGGTGACCCCGCTGTCGGCTCTTCACTGTGGTCAGCTGTTCAAAGAGGCAAGAGAGTCATATAGTGTCTGTTCATCATCATCGTCATGTTGCAAGTTCTGCCCAGAAAACCACTTCTTTTATGGCATGTGGGGAAAACCTCTCTGTCCCTAATCCCCCTCCCCCACACCCCATCCCCAAGCCTTTCCCAACCTCAGATATTCTCATCTGCAGTGTGTCTCCATAATCTTTTGTCCCCCCCTTCATACTGGTCCACCCCTGCTTCTGCTCCAGGAAACAGGCTTGGGTTACCAGTCTTTCTCAACCACTAAACATTGTGTATTATTGATATATTTATTGGAATACATAACTGGGCTATCGTTTCTGGGATCACAGCCAGCACCATAAAGCAAATATGCAACACCTAAGACGCTGACTAAATATAGAATTACCCAAAAAATCCATGTGTGGGTTCTGGGGCTGCAGTTGAGTGTGTGTGTGTGGGAGGGGGGGGGGGGTGCAAAAAAACCAACTGCTTCCAACAAACATGTTATAAAAGGTGATTAATTGGGATTTGGCTGAAATCGGATGTGTTTGGCCAAAAGAGGCCAATATATTTATGCAAACACAACATACCAACTGAAATTTTAAGGAGGAATGCAAACAAAGAACAAGCAAGAAACTAAAAGTCTGCATACAGACAAGCCAGATCTGTAAACACAAATTCTGGAACAAGATTAAAGTCCAGAAGTGGACGAACAGCCAGAACTTTCTGCTGGAGTTTACAGCAGGTGAATGCAGAGAAGAAGATAAAGAAGAGAATGAGACAAAGATATATGTCTCCAGTGACTGTTCATGAGAGAATAAAATAATGAGTGCTTTATTAAAATCTTACCCAAAACAGGGGAAATCCACAGGTCACGGGACAGCCTAATTTCAGGGGGTGGTAGATAGGCTGCATGCTGTCGTGGGACCTAGGTTGCATGCAGTCGTGGGACCTAGGCTGAACTCTCTAGTGGGACGTAGGTGGGTTGGGGCTAGGGCCAGTTCTAGAAGTTTTGGGGTCATTAAAAGCATCAGTAAGCCAGGAGACCCAATCTTACCACCCTCTAAAATGTTGGACTGTCCTGTGACGTCATCTGGGGTAGGATATTAATAAAGTGCCAAATAATGGTTTTGCTTCCTAAACAGGCAGGATTTCCCCCTGGGGTGGTAAACATAGTTCCTGGCTACGGAGATACGGCTGGAAAAGCCATCGCCAGCCACATGGACATCGACAAGGTGGCTTTTACTGGATCCACACTGGTATGATGTGTACATGTCTGTATGTTGTCCACATGTCTGTATGTTGTCCACATATCTGTATGTTGTCCACATGTCTGTATGTTGTCCACATGTCTGTATGTTGTCCACATGTCTGTATGTTGTCCACATGTCTGTATGTTGTCCACATGTCTGTATGTTGTCCACATGTCTGTATGTTGTCCACATGTCTGTATTGTTGTCCACATGTCTGTATGTTGTCCACATGTCTGTATGTTGTCCACATGTCTGTATGTTGTCCACATGTCTGTATGTTGTCCACATGTCTGTATGTTGTCCACATGCCTGTATGTGTCCACATGCCTGTATGTTGTCCACATGTCTGTATGTTGTCCACATGTCTGTATGTTGTCCACATGTCTGTATGTTGTCCACATGTCTGTATGTTGTCCACATGCCTGTATGTGTCCACATGCCTGTGTGCTGTCCACATGTCTGTATGTTGTCTACATGCCTGTATGTGTCCACATGTCTGTTTGTTGTCCACATGTCTGTTTGTTGTCCAAATGTCTGTATGTTGTCCACATGTCTGTATGTTGTCCACATGTCTGTGTGTTGTCCACATATCTGTATGTTGTCCACATGCCTGTATGTGTCCACATGTCTGTTGTCCACATGTCTGTATGTTGTCCACATGTCTGTATGTGTCCACATGTCTGTGTGCTGTCCACATGTATGTATGTTGTCCACACATCTCTATGTTGTCCACATATCTGTATGTTGTGTTGAGCAATGTGTGAGAGCACACCAGCTTCTCCAAAACAGGTAAAATGCAGACATTGTAAGTTCAAGGTGTTGAGACAGGAGTGATCAGTATCCCTACTGTGTGTGAGATATGGTAACACATCTTGTGTATACTATCAGCATTTTTTTTTTCATAGCAGGTTTGGCATTTCTCCATATGTATGTATGGTTGCAGCTTTGTCGATACTGTTAACTACATCACCATCATCATCATCATCACGTGCCTTGCCGACTAGCGGGGGCAATCATGCCTCTCCACAATCTGCAAATCTGCCAGCGGATGCAATCAAGTTCGTGTGCCTGACAACACTCCATTGCCATGCAACAAGGACATGTTAAGAATCTTCTCTTGTTGTCTTCCTTTATCCCTCCTTCCACAGATCTTTCCAGTGGTCCACAAACATGTCCATTTTCGCCCTTTTCATGGGACATGGGCGAAAAAGCTAACTGTCTCCTTCTGATGTTTGATAAGTTGTCTTCAGGCTCCCACCTCTTT
>CAJHNH020000123.1:238755-321893 GCA_905116865.2 Candidula unifasciata | reverse complement strand
CGGAGGGACGGACAAGTTTTTGGGGCCCAAGACTACCCCATGGGTATTTTCCATTCAGTAGTTAACCTAGAAAGGGGAAAACATTTTTAAATTTAGATTTTTTTAATCATAGTTTTGATTTTTGCTTTTTCGATGTGGGTTCCGGGGCCCTATTATAGGGAAAACAAAAAAGACCCATGCCTCCCCAAAAGCATGTCATATAAGAGCGACAAATTTTGGAGTTCCCTTTAAAGCAGAGTCATTTCCCTGTGAGGAAAGGAACCAGCAGCTGTAAAAATGATTTAGATCTGAAAAACGCAACATTTGGTTTGGAAAGGGACTGCAGTCCCAAGTGGAATAAACAACTAAAAATTTCCGCCAATTTACGCTGGTGAAGTAAAAGAAGAAAAAAAAAAGATTTTTTCTTTTAAGGTATCCTGTTCCTTTGCCCTTTACCCCGATGGAAAATAGTCAGACAGCCAGCTGCCCCAATCCTCTTACTTTTGTCCCTTTATCAGCTTGAATCTTGTGTCCTGTTTTCTCATTTTGCCTCTGACTGTCTTCTCTGTCTGTGGCTTAGTCGTTGCAAAGCTGGTCATGTCAACTTAACAAAAATTCGACTTATCCGAGTTCGACTCGATTGTACCCACTACCTCCCCAATGAGCATATTATAGGAATCGACTAATTGGGGGCAACCTTTGCATCTGCCTGAGTGGCAAGGAACAACCAACTGCACATAAATAAGCCAGTAAAATGGATGTACATGTAAAACTCAGGCCTTGGCACAAAGCCAGAGTCCAAATGGACAAACAACTAGAGCTTTCCTCCAGAGCTTACAGCCGGTGAACAAAGAAGAAGAAGAAGAAATCTACCCAGTAATTTGGTGTAAGAGGCTTGATGACATGCCTAAAGGAGAAGAAGAAGAAATCTACCCAGTAATTTGGTGCAAGAGGCTTGATGACATGCCCAAAGGAGAAGAAGAAGAAATCTACCCAGTAATTTGGTGTAAGAGCTTGATGACATGCCCAAATGAGAGATAACTAGAAAAATCTTGTGATGGGTGTGTGTTAGTTTGTTAACTTTCTTGTTGAGTAAACTATATGCCTGTGTATGTTACACTGTAAAACTGTACAGCCAACATTTGCTTCCACAGACGGGAATTATTTCACCTATACTCGACATGAACCTGTGGGTGTCTGTGGTCAGATTATACCGGTAAGTGCTAGGTTTCACCAGTCTCAGACCAGATATTTTAGACATTTGACAGTAATTTTGTTTTCCCTGTAAATGTCACTTTTCCTGACTTGTCTGTAGTGACTTATTTACGAGACGCATAGTTGGCCGAGTTCACATCTGTGAATTGTTTAGGAGGTCAGGGTTTGAATAAAGTTACTAAAAATAGCATTTAGGGGTTTCCTTGTGAACCAAATTGCCTTTTAAAGCCAAGTTGATTTCATTAATTTCCTGTAGCCTTAGTGATATAGGTCACTGAGTCATGACATGAGTTACCCTAAGCATATTTCATAGACCCTGGGGAATATATTCCATTTAATGTTTCACTCTGGTTGTGTTCACTCACTCTAAATATCTTAAATTATTTAAAGAAAAAAAAATTTAAAGTGTAGATAAATAAATTAAAAACAAATTATTAGTGACCTGTGAAAAATTGTTTTGTAGAGGATTTATTTGGAACGCCCATACTGTCGTCGATGGGGATAATATAATTAGATCTTTGTATTTTACTCAGATATATTTTTAGTTAAAAGTATTATGAGAAAATGTTTGTAATCAGTAGTATGCGATAATGTTTGTAGTATATGAGGTTTGATAGTATAGTCAGATGGTTAATATACAAATTATATACAAGGTGTTTGTAAAGTCTCACTACATTTGTATGCAAAACAATTTCAAAAAACCCAAATAATAACTAAAAAACATATGCTATAATTTCATTAAATTAGTTAATACTATGGTCTAATGCTGTTTTGGGAAAGCCAGAAGTACCAGTGAAATATTCATTATAACATGTATTGAAATGTCCACCACAGGCTTCAAGACAGGACTGCAAGTGTCTCTTCATAAATAACTTCTGCAACATGTCTGTTGTTATTCTTGAGTTGTAATTCAGATTGCTTCTTTCAGGTCATACGGATCAAAATCTGACCATCAAAATTTGCACTGAACTGAAAAAGGCCGAATGTCCACACCCAAAGACCCCACTCGCCCGAGTGTTGGGACAAAACTGATAACGATATGCCTGATTCAGGATGTGAAATTCTGTCGGGCTAATGTACCTATCTGTGTGGTCACAAAAGTCCAAAACCAACGGGCTGCTCCCCGCTGACTTCCAGAGGGCGCAGCCCCTGTCGAGCGGGAGACCTAATACGGTTGTAAGGTTAAGCAGGCATGTGCAGGACGTGACGATTCCTTGGGTGAGCCCAGAACCAGAGCGCCATGCATGGAAGCCTCCTTGGATGGCGGGGAATGCCCATGATCTGCCCCTGCCTTCCCTTGAGGGCCAACTGTTACACAGGGGGCTGCCCCAAAGGGGTACTCCGGGGGCAATACCTGCGGCGAAGGAGACAAGGCGGACACCACACAAATCAGGCAAAGTCTCGACCCACACAAAATAATGGCCACAGTCACCCTAGAAATAGGCCTGACGTCTTCCTTCGAAGTCGGCGTACAGCTGCCCAAGAGGCAGGGAAATGAAAAACGGTTGTACACGCAAAAATCAGGTCCAGGTGAAAGCCAAAAGTCCAAGCGGACGATTAACCGGGACCTTCCACTGGAATTCACAGCCGGTGTTCGATGAAAAAAAAAAAAAAAGAAAACAGTGGTCTGTGGAGCACACCTTTTTAATGACCTGCTGTATTTCAGTTCAGAGTTTTTTTTTTCTGTATACAAAGGGTAGTGGGACTTTACAAACACCCTGTATAAGAATTCTATGTAATGCATGTCAATAACTTACAGTGGAACTACCCCATCGTGATGCTGTCCTGGAAGCTGGCTCCGGCTCTAGCCTGTGGCAACACTGTGGTCCTCAAACCCTCGGAGGTGACCCCGCTGTCGGCTCTTCACTGTGGTCAGCTGTTCAAAGAGGCAAGTCAGTCAGTCAGTGTCTGTTCATCATCATCATCATCATCATCATCATCATCCTCCAACCCTTGGAGGTGACCCCGCTGTCGGCTCTTCACTGTGGTCAGCTGTTCAAAGAGGCAAGTCAGTCAGTCAGTGTCTGTTCATCATCATCATCATTATCATCATCATCCTCAAACGCTCGGAGTTGACCCCGCTGTCGGCTCTTCACTGTGGTCAGCTGTTCAAAGAGGCAAGTCAGTCAGCCAGTGTCTGTTCATCATCATCATCATCATCATCATCATCCTCAAACGCTCGGAGGTGACCTCCCTGTTGGCTCTTCACTGTGGTCAGCTGTTCAAAGAGGCAAGTCAGTCAGCCAATGTCTCTTCATCATCATCATCATCATCCTCAAACCCTCGGAGGTGACCCCGCTGTCAGCTCTTCACTGTGGTCAGCTGTTCAAAGAGGCAAGTCAGTCAGCCAGTGTCTGTTCATCATCATCATCATCATCATCATGTTGCAAGTCCTGCCAAGAACATCACTTCTGTCATGGCTCATGGAAAAGCCTCTCTGTCCCTAATCCCCCCTCCCCCACGCCCCACCCCCCAACCTTTTCCAGCCTCAGCTATTCTCATCTGCAGTATGTCTCCATAATCTTGTGTCCCCCATTATACTGGTCCACCAATGCCTCTTCTCCAGGAACCTGGCCTTCGGTTACGTCTTTCTCAACCACTAAACATTGTGTATTATAGATATTCAAAACAATGTTTTCCCGTAATGAATTTAAATAATGCGGATACAAACAATATATTGCACAATTTATTGCCAGGCATATTTGGCTGTATCTCATCAGGTGCGTTACTACAGAGTTACATCAACATAAAATAAATGACAACACAAACGAAACCACTCACACCTCACTGAGTTCTCAAACTGGTTTGTTTAATAGCCAGCATTAAAATGTAAGTGATAGGGGCCACTGTTACAGCCAAAGCCAAGCCACCACAAGGACCCTTTAAGGCCATGATCCCTTCTCTCCAGGATCCATGGTTTCTTCCAGTATCCAGGGGATGGCTGCCATCCTGACAGTTCCTGCTCCTACTTCACTCCCAGGGATACCCCTGAGATGAACCAGGTGCTGAGATGCACCAAAGGGATGCTGAGATGCACTAGGAGGTGCTGAGATGCACAAGGAAGTGCTGAAATGCACCAGGAGGTGGTGAGATACAACAGGAGGAGGAGCTGAGATGCACCAGGAGAAGGTGCTGAGATGCACCAGGAGGTGCTGAGATGCACCAGGAGGTAATGAGATGCACCAGGAGGTGCTGAGATGCACCAGGAGGTGCTGAGATGCACCAGGAGGTAATGAGATGCACCAGGAGGTGCTGAGATGCACCAGGAGGTAATGAGATGCACCAGGAGGTGCTGAGATGCACCAGGAGGTGCTGAGATGCACCAGGAGGAGGTGCTGAAATGCACCTGGAGGTGCTCACATGCACCAAAGGGATGCTGAGATGCACTAGGAGGTGCTGAGATGCACCAGGAAGTGCTGAAATGCACCAGGAGGTGCTGAGATACAACAGGAGGAGGAGCTGAGATGCAACAGGAGGAGGAGCTGAGATAAATCAAGAGGAGCTACTGAGATGCATTAGGAAGAGGCACTGAGATGCATTAAGAGGTGCTGAGATGCATCAGGAGGAGGTGCTGAGATTGTCACTTTAGAAGATACTTTAGAAGTTAGTTGTGTATCCTTTACAGAATGTTGCAAAACCAGACCCAGCATTTTTCGGGCTGTTTTTCTAGGCACATTTTACATTTAGTAGTTTGCCATTGCTTCCTAAATGGTCAGCTCTCAGTACCACTGTTAAAATCAGTACCGAAACCAATGCAAGATGCTCTACTTCCAAATCGCCCGCAGCTGGGATCAAATCCGGCACCCCGGCATTATGAAGCAAATTCGCAACACCTAAGCCACAGACGCCGACTCTGTAAATATAGAATTACCCAAAAATATCCATATGTAGGTTCTGGGGCTGCTGTAGGAAGGGGGGGGGGGCCTTATAAACCAACTGCTTCCAAAGAACATGTTGTAAAAGGTGATTAATTAGGAACTGGTAGATTTTTTTTATCATGGTATGGGGCGTCACCACAGATCGACCCAGCCTAAAATGGGTACCAGGATGAATGTCCTAGGGAAGTAAAGACGGCTGGCGTAATGCTGACCACATTACCCACCTAGTGCCGATGGTCTGTAAAAATATGGGGTGCTCTTCCTATATGCCTGATGTGCCTAAGGCGTAAAAAGAGATCTTTACTTTTTTTTACTTCTACAAATTAGGAATTGGTTGAAATCGGATGTGTTGAGCCAAAAGACCCCAATATATTTATGCAAACACAACATACCAACTGCCATTTTAAGGAGGAATGCGAACAAAGAACGAGCAAGAAACTAAAAGCCAGATCTGTAAAAAAAAACAATTTCTGGAACAAGTTTAAATTCCAGAAGTGGACAAACAGCCAGAACTTTCTGCTGGAGTTTACAGCCGGTGAATGCAAAGAAGAAGATAAAGAAGGAAATTAAATAAAAATATGTCTCGAGTGACTGTTCATGAGAGAATAAAATAATGGGTGCTTTATTAATATCTTACCCAAAACAGGGGAAATCCACAGGTCACGGGACAGTCTAATATTTCAGGGGAAGGTAGATAGGCTGCATGCAGTCATGGGACCTAGGCTGCATGCAGTTGTGGGACCTAGGTTGCACTTTCTAGTGGGATGTAGGTGGGTTGGGGTTAAGGCCAGTTCTAGATGTTTTGGGGTCGTTAAAAGCATCAGAAAGCCGGGAAACCCAATCTTACCACCCTCTAAAATGTTGGACTGTCCTGTGACTTCAACTGGGGTAGGATATTAATAAAGTGCCAAATAATGGTATTGCTTCCTAAACAGGCAGGATTTCCCCCTGGAGTGGTAAATATAGTTCCTGGCTACGGAGACACGGCTGGAAAAGCTATCGCCAGCCACATGGACATCGACAAGGTGGCTTTTACTGGATCCACACTGGTATGATGTGTATATGTCTGTATGTTGTCCACATGTCTGTATGTTGTCCACATGTCTGTGTGTTGTCCACATGTCTGTATGTTGTCCACATGTCTGTATGTTGTCCACATGTCTGTATGTTGTCCACATGTCTGTGTGTTGTCCACATGTCTGTGTGTTGTCCACATGCCTGTATGTGTCCACATGTCTGTATGTGTCCACATGTCTGTGTGCTGTCCACATGTCTGTATGTTGTCCACATGCCTGTATGTGTCCACATGCCTGTGTGCTGTCCACATGCCTGTATGTGTCCACATGTCTGTATGTGTCCACATGTCTGTGTGCTGTCCACATGTCTGTATGTGTCCACATGCCTGTGTGCTGTCCACATATCTGTATGTTGTCCACATGCCTGTATGTGTCCACATGTCTGTGTGCTGTCCACATGTCTGTATGTTGTCCACATGCCTGTATGTGTCCACATATCTGTATGTTGTCCACATGTCTGTGTGTGTCCACATGTCTGTGTGCTGTCCACATGTCTGTATGTGTCCACATGTCTGTGTGCTGTCCACATGTCTGTATGTGTCCACATGCCTGTGTGCTGTCCACATGTCTGTATGTTGTCCACATGCCTGTATGTGTCCACATGTCTGTGTGCTGTCCACATGTCTGTATGTTGTCCACATGCCTGTATGTGTCCACATATCTGTATGTTGTCCACATGTCTGTATGTTGTCCACATATCTGTGTGTTGTCCACATGCCTGTATGTGTCCACATGTCTGTATGTTGTCCACATGCCTGTATATTGTCCACATGTCTGTATGTGTCCACATGTCTGTATGTTGTCCACATGTCTGTATGTTGTCCACATGTCTGTATGTGTCCACATGTCTGTATGTTGTCCACATGTCTGTATGTTGTCCACATGTATG
The DNA here is from genome assembly GCA_905116865.2 of Candidula unifasciata. Lineage (NCBI taxonomy): Eukaryota > Metazoa > Mollusca > Gastropoda > Stylommatophora > Geomitridae > Candidula > Candidula unifasciata. Next base: position 314,856 of record CAJHNH020000123.1, on the reverse strand, counting down.
TATGTTGTCCACATGTCTGTATGTTGTCCACATGTCTGTATGTGTCCACATGTCAGTGTGTTGTCCACATGCCTGTATGTTGTCCACATGTCTGTTTGTTGTCCACATGTCTGTTTGTTGTCCACTAGCCTGTATGTGTCCACATGTCTGTATGTTGTCCACATGTCTGTATGTTGTCCACATGTCTGTATGTTGTCCACATGTATGTATATTGTCCACATATCTGAATGTTGTTCACACATCTGTATGTTGTCCACATATCTGTATGTTGTCCACATATCTGTATGTTGTGTTGAGCAATGTATGAGAGCACACCAGCTTCTCCAAAACAGGTAAAATGCAGACATAGTAAGTTCAAGGTGTTGAGACAGGAGTGATCAGTATCCCTACTGTGTGTGAGATATGGTAACACATCTTGTGTATACTATCAGCATTTTTTTTTCATAGCAGGTTTGGCATTTCTCCATATGTATGTATGGTTGCAGCTTTGTCGATACTGTTAACTACATCATCATCATCATCATCAGGTGCCTTGCCGACTAGCGGGGGCAATCATGCCTCTCCACAATCTGCAATCTGCAGTGTGCATCAGTTCGTGTGCCGACACACCTTCATGCCATGCAACAAGACTGTTAAGAATCTTCTCTTGTTGTCTTCCTTTATCCCTCCTTCCACAGATCTTTCCAGTGGTCACAACATGTTCCATTTTCGCCCTTCTCATGACATGGCCGAAAAATGATAACTGTCTCCTTCTGATGTCTGATAAGTTGTCTTCAGGCTCCCACCTCTTTCAATATCTTTTGGTTGCTCTTTTTGGCTATCCAAGGTATTTTAAGCATTCTTCTGTAAAACCACATCTCTGAGGCTTCAAGAAATTGTTTGGTCTGCCCCAAAATCCTTTCACAGTTTTTGAGTTCTTTGGATCCAAAATAATACAAACTCCCTTACTATATTCCTTCCCACCTGAGTAAATAATTCTGAGCTGTCTAAATGCTTTTTCCTGCTCCTGGCCATCGCATTTCACTTAATTCCTAATCTGTATATTTAATACAGAACTATTAGATATGAGATAAGTGTGCCACAGAATATGCCATCTCCATTCTCAACTTGCAGACATCTTGTTTATTTTACCTACATTGCCTTCCTGTCTCTACTATGAAAGAAAAACTTTTGAGCATGTTCAACCTGATGCTAGCAGCATTCAGTGATATTTGTGGTCTGGTTTATTTGTGCAAAGTACATTTGCTGAGATTGGAGTGTTAGTGCCAGGTTTGATGATTTAAAGGCCCTAACCATTTGAGTTTTCCATTTCTATATGTCTAGTTCCCATTGTTCCTGTTATCCACATCCTGTGGATGGTTTGCCCTCCGTTGTATTGGCTGTAGTAGGTGTACGTATGTTATCTTCTTTCCGGTTGGTTTCCATTACATAGTTTTCCATGTGTCCTATTGTGTGGTCCTGATTTGGTTCCGTCCTATTGTTAATCCTTGCTGCTGACAAAACGTACCTGCAAAAGTCTGCATTGTCATAATTTGCTGCCTTGTTACCCCCATTTATTGTTTTCATCATCATTATTCCCTAATGCTGAGTGTCATTGGGTCACCAGTTGTTGTTGAATGATCAGCTCCCCTCCACCTGTGACAGTCAGTTGCAAAGGACTGCATGCCTGAGACCTGTTCAGTCAGTCATGTTCTGTATCCGGGTCTTTCTTGATCTGCCTCTTCTCTTTCCCTCTACTGGAACCTGTAGTATTTTTGTTTTTGCGTTTTTTTTTTTTTTACGGAGGCTGTTAGATCATATCACATGTACATAGCATTGAATTTTCTATCTTTTCAGTGGAGTTAAAAGAGGTTCGTTTGTTGGTTAAAAATTTTGAATATATAAAGTGCCAAAAATACTGAAATCAGACTGGGTTTGGATGGATCAAATTGTATAAGTCAATTCATGGTTGATCCTAGATATCTTATAGATGTCTTCCTGAAATAGAGTGTGGATAAGGCAAAAAACAATGATATGGATGGAATAGTTGATGAGGTTTGCATGTAATTAGGGATGCCTTGGATGATATGTATGATTTATGAGGTATATGGTCCTTTTTTTTAAAAAATTAAGTATCCAGAAACCATGAGTTGTAAAACCTTTGGCTCAGTACTATAGATATCGCAACCCTTCAGCCTTGATTCCACGATAGGTACCAACAATCTGGGAGAAATGTGGCTTTTCTGCTATCCCCAAGCGTGAACCTGGACCACAAGGAGTTCATCACCCGGTTGCCCTACAGAGGGTTTTAAATCAACTGAGCTAGCGAGCCAGGCGTATATATGGCCCCTGTGTGGGTACCGGGGGCCCCCATTGTGGGGAGAACAAGAGTAGACCCACTGCTGCCCCAACGGGCATGCCATAAGAGTTGGCTAATTAGGGGCTTACTTTAAAGTTGGAGTGCATCTGCCTGAGAGGCAAGGGGCCAGTAATCTATATACAAACAAAAAGTCAGATCTGTAAAACGGATGTGCACGCAACACTCAGGTTCTGAAACAAAGCTTAAATCCAGATGTGGACGAACAACCAGAACTTTCCACTGAAGTTTACAACCAGTGAATAAAAAAAAAAGAAGATAAGGTGCATAGTAATATTAATGATCTTGACTGTACAGTCTATCATTGACAACCTTTATTTGATTATTTTAATGGCTGGAACTCAGGTTTTTTAAGACACTTGGGACAGGCGGCCATATGTAACTGCACATTGTTGTCTCAGACTCCAACATACCCTGCCTTGTTGTTTGTAGAACTGGTTAGTAGAATTCCTTGCATGGATTCCAGGGCTCATTAAAGACTAATTAAGGCTTGCTAACAATAGGATGCATTGTGCGAAAGGCACACCCATCACAGCCTAGCTGTACACCACAGCATACTACATGCAAGCAACCCTTTTAAGGGTAAACAGAAGAAGAAAAAGAAGAAGAAGAGGAGGGAGAGGAAGAAGAGGAGGAGGGAGGAAAAGAAGAAGAAGAAAAGGAGGAAGAAGAAGAAGTAAGAGAAAAAGAAGAAGGAAAAGAGGAGGAAGAAGAAGAAAAAGAAGCAGAGGGGGAGAGAAGAAGAAGAAAAAGAAACAGAAAAGGAGGAGGAGGAATAAGAAAAATGCGAAGGAGAAGAGAAGGGGAAAAAGAAGAAGAAGAAGTAGAAGAAGGAGAACAAGAAGAAGAAGAAGATGAAGCACCACCAGCAGATATATACTGGTCCATTGTACAGACATGAAGATATTTGTGAAGTCTTGAAACATAACTTGTTGACTTGTGGCTTTGTTTGCCTCCAACTGAAGACTGGCAGAAAGGTGATGAGGGCCGCCGCAGAGAGTAACCTGAAGAGGGTCAGTCTGGAGCTGGGAGGCAAGAGTCCTCTCATTGTCTTTGCTGACTGTGATGGTAGGTGGGTTAGGATAGCCTTAAGTGTGGTGGCAAATTGTTGGGGGTGTGAGGGTTAGGTGTGGGATTGTTCAGGGAGGTGAAGGATGCATGTGGGATTGCTTGGGAGTGTGAAGGAAACAAGTGGGATTGTTTGGGGATGTGAGGGATACATGTGGGAATTGTTTGGGAATGTGGGGGATACCTGTAGGATTGTTTGGGAATGTGCTAGATACATGTGGGATTGTTTGGGGGATGTGAGGGATACATGTGGGATTGTTTGGGGATGTGAGGGATACATATGTGATTGTTGTGGTGTGAAGGTTATGTATGGGATTGTTTGGGAATGTGAACGATACGTAATGGGATTGTTCTGGTATAAAGGGTACGTGCCGGATTGTTGTGGTATGAGGGTTAGATGGGGGATTGTTTGGGAATGTGAGGGATACATATGGGATTGTTGTGCTGTGAAGGGTGCATGTGGGATTGTTGTGGTTTGAGGGTTTGTTGTGAGGTTGTTATAGGGTCGTAAGGCATACATATGGGATTGTTTAGGGATGTGAGGGATACATATGGGATTGTTGTGGTGTGAAGGTTAAGTATGGGATTGTTTGGAGATGTGAGAGATACATATGTGATTGTTGTGGTGTGAAGGTTAAGTATGGAATTGTTTGTCGATGTGAGGGATACATAATGGGATTGTTGTGGTATAAATGGTACATGCTGGATTGTTGTGGTATGAGAGTTAGATTTGGGATTGTTTGGGAATGTGTGGGATACATATGGGATTGTTGTGCTGTGAAGGGTGCATGTGGGAGTGTTGTGGTTTGAGGGTTAGTTGTGAGGTTGTTATAGGGTTGTAAGGCATACATATGGGATTGTTTAGGGATGTGAGGGATACAAATGGGATTGTTGTGGTGTGAAGGTTAAGTATGGGATTGTTATGTAAAGGTTACATTTAGGATTGTTGTGGTGTATGGGATTGTTTGAGGATGAGGAAGTGAAATCTTTAGATGCTGTCACATCACAAGTTGGGAAAAGACAAGATTACTAAGCTATGGTAATTTGTTACATGTCACTGCAGCTAATTTCTGTGTAATGTAAGGGAGAAATTGATATTATCTTATTTGTTTGTCTATATAAATGTAATGAACAGAATTGAAATTACCTTGATTGTTTGTGGGTGTAAGCGTGCTCTCATCCGTATACTGTAATGACATTAATATTATCTTGATTGTTTGTAGATATAAAGGTGCTGTCATCTGTGTTCTGTAATGTAATTGATATTATCTTGATTGTTTGTGGACATAATAGTGCTGTTATCCATATTCTGTAATGTAATTGATATTATCTTGATTGTTTGTGGATGTAAGGGTGCTGTCATCTGTGTTCTGTAATGAAATTGATATTACCTTGATTGTTTGTGGATGTAAGCATGCTGTCATTCATATTCTGTAATGAATTTGATATTACCTTGATTATTTGTGGACATAGTGGTGCTGTCACCTGTATTCTATAATGAAATTGATATTATCTTGATTGTTTGTGGATGTAAGCATGCTGTAATCCATATTCTGTAATGAAATTGATATAACCTTGATTGTTTTTGTGGATGTAAGCGTGCTGTCATCCATATTCTGTATTAAATTGATATTACTTTGATTGTTTGTGGACATAGTGGTGCTGTCACCTGTATTCTAAAATGAAATTGATATTATCTTGATTGTTTGTCGATATAATAGTGCTGTCATCTGTATTCTATAATGTAATTGATATTATCTTGATTGATTGTGGAGTGTGGTCTCATATGTGGCCTATAATGGGAGAAACTAATACTGTCTTGATTGTCTGTGGACAGTGGAGTTTGCAGTGAACTGTGCTCATGGAGCAATCATGAACAACCACGGACAGAATTGTTGCGCTGCGTCCAGAACGTTTGTCCAGGATTCCATCTATGAGGAGTTTGTCCAGAAGTCCCAGCAGCTTGTGGCCAACAGAAAAGTGGGGAATCCTTTTATTGAAGGCACTCAACAGGGCCCACTTGTGAGTTATAGTCATGTTATCTGTTGTTTGTGAGACACAGCAGTTATAGTTATGTTTTCTTTTTTTGTGACAGAACAGCTATAGTCATGTTATCTGTTGTTCATGACATATAGCAGTTATAGACTTATTATCTGTTGTTTTCAACACACAGCAGTTATAGTAATATTGTTGTTTGTCACAGAGCATCTATAGTTATGTTATCTGTTATTTATCACAAATAGCAGTTATAGTCATGTTATCTGTTGTTTTTGACACACAGCATCTATAGTAATGTTGTTGTTTATAATGCAGCATGTACAGTCATGTTGTCTGTTGTTTATGACACAGCAGTTAGTAGTAATGTTATCAGTTGTTTTTGACACACAGCAGTTATACTAATGTTTTTTTTTCACATACAGCAGTTAAAGTAATGTTATCTGTTGTTTCTGAAACACAGCAGCTATAGTTTGACTAAGGTTTGACTTAGATAAAGGTTTGACTTAGATAAAGGTTTGACCTAGATAAAGGTTTGACTTAGATACAGGTTTGACCTAGATAAAGGTTTGACTTAGATAAAGGTTTGACTTATATGGTAATAAGACATATTGATAACAGTTTGACTTATATGGTAATAAGACATATTGATAACAGTTTGACTTTTTATGTTAACTTTGTTGTGTTAGTCGAGGTTTCTTTATCACCACAATCAGACTTCCCCACACTTGCTATTTTCCTATGCCAGTGAAAATCAAATCAAATGTCCCTCACTGTCACATTTTAAAAACTGGTTAATAAACAATTAGTCCCGGAACACTCCAGAAATATGGGCATTCAGTAAATGCGTATTTCAGTTGCTAGAGGTGCCAAAGCTAACAGTCACCACCAGAAATTCAGCTTGTTGTTGATGGAAGTAGTGGGGCCTGATAAGTTGACTATACACACGTAGAATTATTACATAAAGTATTCCACCAGCTCACACACAAACCAGGTACCGGCCATACTGAACACCTTGACGCCGCCACTGCACAAATGAAAAGCATTTCACAGGAAACACACAGCTTATAGGCCTGCAACCAAGCATTAAACTCAATAGCTCAGGCAGAAAATTTGTAGACTTATGTGAAAACTACATTTATCAAAGTGCCGGTCGGAAGCAAAAAAATAACTTTCAAGCTTAACATTCTGCCATGCCTATCCTCCATTTTGGCCAGTAGTCTATTATGTTAACTAGGCTGATGTAGATCTAGGTTTATTTGTTAACGGCAGATGTAAATCAAAGTTTAACTTATTTGTTAACTAGACAGATGTAGATCAAAGTTTAACGTATTTGTTAACTAGGCTGATGTAGATCAAAGTTAAATTATTTGTTAACTAGGCTGATGTAGATCAAAGTTTAAGGTATTTGTTAACTAGGCAGATGTAGATCAAAGTTTAACTTATTTGTTAACTAGGCAGATGTAGATCAAAGTTTTACTTATTTGTTAAGTAGGCAGATGTAGACCATAGTTTAACTTATTTGTTAACTAGGCAGATGTAGACCATAGTTTAACTTATTTGTTAACTAGGCAGATGTAGATCATAGTTTAACTTATTTGTTAACTAGGCAGATGTAGACCATAGTTTAACTTATTTGTTAACTAGGCAGATGTAGACCATAGTTCAACTTATTTGGTAACTAGGCAGATGTAGACCATAGTTCAACTTATTTGGTAACTAGGCAGATGTAGACCATAGTTTAACTTATTTGTTAACTAGGCAGATATAGACCATAGTTTAACTTATTTGTTAACTAGGCAGATGTAGACCATAGTTTAACATATTTGTTAACTAGGCAGTTGTAGATCAAAGTTTAACTTATTTGCTAATTAGGCAGATGTAGATCAAAATTTAACTTATTTGTTAACTAGACAGGTATATATAAAGATCTGACTCTGGTTCTAGGTCAACCGGGCTCAGTTTGAGAAAGTGCTGAGCTACGTCAAGAAAGGGACAGAGGAAGGGGCCCGGCTGGTGGCGGGGGGCAGTCGTGTCGGGGACAAGGGCTACTTTGTACAGCCGACTGTGTTTGCTGATGTCAAGGATGACATGAGCATTGCTACAGATGAGGTGAGAGAGGTTGGAGTGAGGGGGGGGGGGGGGGGGGGGTTACTAATTAGGGGAAGGCAGTTACAGGTGTGTGCATAGAGGTTACTGTTTAGGGGAGGGATATTACTGGTGGGCTAAGGGCGGGGCCGGGGGGGGGGGGGGGGAGAAATGCTATGAAGGTTATAGGTGGGGAGGAATATAGGTACTGGTGTACAGGGGGGGGGGGTGTTAGTTACTGTGGGGGTAGGGGAAGATTACTGATAAAGGGATAAAGGTTACTGATTGGGTGAGAAAGGCTACTGGCAGGGAGGGGCGAGGTTACTGGTGGAGGGAGGAAGTCTACTGGGAGGGGGGGGGCGCTGTGGAGGTCACTGGTGGGGGGAGAAAGGTTGCTTGTGTGCCTGAAAGGTTACTGGTGGGGGTGAAAGGTTGCTTGTGTGCCTGAAAGGTTAAGGTGGGGGGAGAAAGGTTGCTTGAGGTGCCTGAAAGGTCACTGGTGTTGGGGAGAAAGGTTGGTGTGCCTGAAAGGTTACTTATGGGGGGAGAAAAGGTTGCTTGTGTGCCTGAAAGGTCACTGGTGGGGGGAGAAAGGTTGCTTGTGTGCCTGAAAGGTCACTGGTGGGGGGAGAAAGGTTGCTTGTGTGCCTGAAAGGTTACTGGTGGGGGGAGAAAGGTTGCTTGTGTGCCTGAAAGGTTACTGGTGGGGGGAGATAGGTTGCTTGTGTGCCTGAAAGGTTACTGGTGGGGGGAAGGAGGTTACTCATGGGGGGTGGGGGGCCGAGGATACCGATGGGAGGAGGAAAGTTACTGATTGGGGGGATGGTGGTTACTGATGGGAGGATGCAAGATACTAATTGGAGGATGGAGGTTTCTGATCGGAGGATGGGGGTTACTGATGGGAGGATGAAAGTTACCAAATGGGTGATAGAGGGTACTAATTGGTTGCGGATGGATGTAACTGATGGGAGGATGAAAGTTACTGATTGGGTGATGGAGGTTCTTCTTTGGGGGATGAAGTTACTGGTTGGAGGTTACTGATGGGAGGTTGAAAGTTACTGATTGAGTGATACAGTCACTGGTTGGGGGATGGACGTTACTGATTGGAGGTTGGAGGTTACTGATGGGAGGTTGAAAGTTACTGATTGAGTGATACAGTCACTGGTTGGGGGATAGACGTTACTGATTGGAGGTTGGATGTTACTGATGGGAGGTTGAAAGTTACTGATTGAGTGATACAGTCACTGGTTGGGGGATGGACGTTACTGATTGGAGGTTGGAGGTTACTGATGGGAGGTTGAAAGTTACTGATTGGGTGATGGAGATGACTTGTTGGGGGTTGGTGGTTACTGATTGGTAGCAAATGGATGTTACTGATTAGGGAATGGGGGTTACTGATTGGGGGATAGGGGTAACTGATTCTGTGGGGGGGGGGGGGGAGACGTGTTACAGATAAGGGAGGAAGGCTGCTAATGAGGGAAGGAGATAACAGGTGAAAGAATGTTACTGATGATGTGAGAGATATTACTGATTATCATCGGCTGATTAACTGTAAATATCTGCAGATTTTTGGGCCAGTGCAGAGCATCCTCAAGTTCAGCAGCCTGGAGGAGGTGATTGAGAGAGCCAACAGGACCCGGTACGGCCTAGCAGCCGGGGTCATCACCAACGACATCAACAAGGCTTTCCTGGTCTCACAGGCCTTGCAGGCAGGCAGCGTCTGGTGAGAGCTGTGTCTGTCTGTCTCTGTCTGTCTCTCCAGATCTCATAAGCCTTGCAACCTGGCAGCATTTGGTTAGTCAGCTATGTCTGTCTATGTGTCTATCTCTCCAGATCTTGCAGGCAGCAGCATCTGGTGAGTCAGCTGTGACCATCTCTGTCTGTCTCTCCAGATCTCATAAACCTTGCAGGCAGGCCGTGTTTGTTGAGTCAGCTGTGTCTGTCTCTCCACATCTCACAGGCCTTGCAGGCTGGCATCAATTGGTGAGTCAGCTGTGTCTGTCTGTCTGTCTCTCTGTATCTCACAGGCCTTGCAGCGCTGGCAGTATTTATTGAGCCAGCTGTGTCTATTAGTCTGTGTGTTCCCATATTACTGACCTTGTAGGCAGGCAGTGTTTGGGAAATCAGCTTTGTCTGTTTTATCTTGAACCTGAGTTGTTTATGCACATAGACATATGTAACCAAGCATACATAAAGACACAGTATGTTTATCATGTGTGGGTACATAGTTAAGTGCTCTAGAACAGTAGCTCTCAAAGTGGGTTTCGCGTATGCCAGAGGTGCAGCGGCTATAATCAAGATTTTAAAAAAATTTGCTTGGGATCAACAAAGACAGCAGTTTAAAACAGAAATACAAGAAGAGTTCTGGATGCAGGTGTATTCAGAAAACAAAGCTATTGGTAAAACTGCATTGCATTTTCAACATACGCTTATATTATCAAACAGATACAGGAGCAACCTTCAACTGATCTGAAGGCACAATTAACTTAACTTCCTATATACATAAAGTAAATAATGAAAAATTCATCCAAACAGTTTCATTCATCGCATTAAAGTCAAATGAACATTAAATTTGCACTGTTTTATTCTTCTCCTCCCAAGTATTCAAACCCCTTTAAGGGTAGGTGTGCCGCGAAAAATGTTCCCCCAACAAGGGCGCCGCGGTGAAAACAGTTTGAGAAACTCTGAACTTAAGATCATATTCTTTGTATTCTGGTGGACCATAGGTTTAAGAACCAGCTAAATGATATGTGGAAGCCACTGTTGTGTAGCGGCTAGATGCTCGCCTGCAGATCTGAAGATCATAGGTTCAAGTCCTGGCGGAGCCAGACTTTTAAAACCAAAAGAAACGGCCTTGGCTCTCAGGTCAACCCAGCCTTAAATGTTTGCCAGGTTACCAATTAGTAGTAACTTCTGTCACCCAACTGATAACTTTCATCCTCCAATCAGTAACCCTGATCCTCCAATCAGAAACCACCATCCTCCAATTAGTACCTTGCATCCTCCCATCAGTAACCACCATCCCCCTTCCCAATCAGTAACCTCCTTCCCCCCCTACCAGTAACCTTTCAGGCACACAAGTAACCTTCCTCCCTCCACCAGTAACCTCGCCCCCTCCCTGCCAGTAGCCTTTCAGGCACACAAGTTTCCAGGCACACAAGTAACCTTCCTCCTTCCACCTGCCAGTAACCTTTCAGCACACAAGTAACCTTCCTCCCTGCCAGTAACCTTTCAGGCACACAAGTAACCTTCCTCCCTCCACCAGTAACCTCGCCCCCTCCCTGCCAGTAGCCTTTCTCACCCAACCAGTAACCTTTCTTTCTTTTTCATTAACCCTCACCCACCCCCCACAAGTAACTATATGCCCTCCCTCCCCCACCAGTAAAGTCCTGGGAATAAGTAAAGGCGGCTGGTCGTGATGTTGCCCGCATCACCCCCTGAGTGATGATTGGTCCATAAAATGTAGGTCAAACCCTATCTGCCCAATATGCCTGAAGACATGGAAAAGTATTCTTTACTTTACTTGTACATGATGTGCACTTATATATGGGTAATGTATACTTGGATGTTTTATGGCTACATTATGATGTTGTTCTCTTGTCTGACTGTACCAGGGTCAACTGCTATGATGTTGTCACCTCTCAGACACCATTTGGGGGCTTCAAACAGTCAGGCCATGGCAGAGAACTGTAAGTTTCCTCTTGGATCTTTGATATGTTTGCAGTTTACCTGTCTTTGATCATGTAACAGTTTGTTACTTAGCCAACTTTGTTCATGTTACTTTATACACAAATAAGTGGTGAAAATAGGGGTGACTGCAGTCAAGCTTATACCAAGAAATTAATCAGGTGAACTCTGACTTCAAAGCTTAACAAAATGGGAAAACAGAAAAGTGTGCACTAAACTGACATTGACATTTCAGCCGGGGCCTTTCTTGACATGAACTAAACTACACAACAGTAACAAAGGGAGAGTACTCCAACCACTAGTTTATTCATCTGTCACATGACAGTTATATCGCATGTCTAAATCAGGGTCACCCCTCATTGTTTAAGAGTGGCACCATATTGTGATGGTGGCTGATGTTGGTCTAGGCGATACTGTGCAGCTCAAGTGTAGTGATAACTCCACATCTACTAGTTAGTCCTGCTGTCTTAGCTTATCACTGAGTGTCTACAGAACAATATTATCAAAGCAATATTCCTCCTTTGTGAATTTGAACAAAAAAGACACAAACGATAGAGTGCACAATTTATTGCCTAGTATATTGTGTATCTTGTCAGGTGTATACTATTTAAAAAAAAGTAAAGTTCCCTTTTCACGCCTTTCGGCGCATCAGACATATGGGCAGAGCGTCCCATATTTTTACAGACCATCAGCACTCTGTGGGTAATGTGGTCAGCATTACGCCGGCTGTCTTTACTTTCCCAGGACAGCCCATCCTGGTACCCATTTTAGGCTGGGTCGACCTGCGACGTCCCATACCACGACTAAAATCCACGCAGCCTGCAGTGGGTTTTGATCGCGGTATGCTGGCTTACGAGTCGGACTCGCAACGCCTAAGCCACGGACACCGCATAGGTGTATACTATAGAAATGATTAAATAAAATGACGAAAACAAATGAATCATTCTGACACACAAAAATTGACTATATTCAAAAGTAACTTCCTGTTTTACTAGGGCAAACACAGGTGAATGACCATTTCCTTTTGTCTGCATAATTCTAGACTGAATCAGTTTATTGTTATGGCTTGCATATATTGCAACATTCTGCAACTGGTTAAGCTATACAGTTTTTGTTGGACTACTACAGCCAGCAGGGCTGCTTTGTGTGTGCTTCGTCAGCTGATAATGATGCTTTGTGTGTGATCAGTTGGATTTTCTATTGTCAGAGGCATGTGTGAAGACAGTTAGATGACTGGGTAGACTAAAAGGAATCAGACATGATGTCTGTATTTTCTCTGTGCCAAGTCTCTTAGCTTTTTGACTCACGAAACCCATCTGTTTGTCTCCTGATTTTCCTGCAGGCAAAACTCATCTGTTTGTGTTCTGAGTTCCTACAGGTAAAACCCATCTCTTTGACCTCTGAGTTATTTCCTGCAGGTAAAATTCATCTCGTCTTCTGAGTTATTTCCTACAGATAAAACTCATTTCTTTGTGTTCTGAGGTATTTCCTACAGGTAAAACTCATCTCTTTGTGTTCTGAGGTATTTCATACAGGTAAAACTCATCTCTTTGTGTTCTGAGTTATTTCCTACAGGTAAAACTCATCTATGACCTGAGTTCTAGTAATTCAGGGTTGATTTTCTTTGTTTCTTCCAGAGGAGAGTATGCACTGCAAGAGTACACGGAGATTAAAACTGTCACCATTCAAGTTCCGGAGAAGAATTCTTAAATCTCTGGGAGACAGCACACTGATCTTTGACATGACAGTTCGTTCTCTGCATGATTGTTGTTGCACATACTGGTGGCTAGAGTTAGGGATGTCAGGTGCAGAGGAAGATGTGGGTATGTCACCTACAGGGGAAGAGGGAGGTGTGCACATACTGGTGGCTAGAGTTTCGGATGTCAGGTGCAGAGGGAGATGTGGGTATGTCAGTTACAGGGGAAGAGGGAGGTGTGCACATACTGGTGGCTAGAGTTTCGGATGTCAGGTACAGGGAGAAGAGGGAGGTGTGCACATACTGGTGGCTAGAGTTAGGGATGTCAGATGCAGAGGGAGATGTAGGTGTGTCACCTACAGGGGGAGAGGGAGATGTCTCATACTGGTGGCTAGAGTTGGGGATGTCAGCTACAGGGGGAGAGGGAGGTGTGCTCATACTGGTGGCTAGAGTTGGGATGTCAGCTACAGGGGGAGAGGGAGATGTCTCATACTGGTGGCTAGAGTTGGGTATGTCAGCTACAGGGGGAGAGGGAGGTGTGCTCATACTGGTGGCTAGAGTTGGGTCTGTCAGCTACAGGGGGAGAGGGAGGTGTGCTCATACTGGTGGCTAGAGTTGGGTATGTCAGCTACAGGGGGAGAGGGAGGTGTGCTCATACTGGTGGCTAGATGTGGGGATGTCAGCTACAGGGGGAGAGGGAGGTGTGCTCATACTGGTGGCTAGATGTGGGGATGTCAGCTACAGGGGAAGGGTGAAGCAGGGAAGAATCTTTGAACATTAACACACTGTTTTATGTAAACAGTTTTACTTAGGTATTGACAAGCTGAGGGATATTCCCTGTGACAGTTTTATATAGTAAATAGTATATATATATATTTAGTTGGTATAGTGTTAAGACACATTTTTAAAAAGATATTAATTTTCACATAAGTGGGAACATTGAGGGAAATTTTTAGAGAGCAAGACTGAGTATTATTGGAAGTGTAAGAAAACTGTTTCTGCATCAGGCTCTAGGGCGCACGCAGGTGAACAACTATTTCCTTTTGTTTGCATAATTCTGGACTAAGATCAGTGAGATTCCTGACTGCACAAGTATCTTTGTTGTTCCTGCATTTAAGACGATTTGCTGGAAGACTGGCAGATTCATGATTGCATGTATGATCACCAATTAGGCCTGGTTTTTGTGTTAGCTGGAAGGTGCTTGTTCCTGGTTCTGGTCATTTAAATAATACTAGAGCTGACGTTACCCTGGACCAGTAGCTGGAAAGTGTTGTGGTCGTGGTCACCTTTGAAAGTTTCAGACAAAAGCCAGTAAAGTAGATATATGTTTCTGAGTGAAAGCTAAAGGTCTGAGGGTATTAGCAGATGTGTGTGATGTCTTGGTGACAGTTTTTGTTGCATTTATCCTTATCGCTGTCTTGCGTTTGTAATTAATATCTGTACAGTATTGACTGTCGGCTCCGTGGCTAAGATGATGCAAATGCGCCGGGGTACCGGGTTCGCTCCCAGCTGCAGGCCATGCGCCTTGTGTTGGTGTCGACAGTGGTATCAGGGGGCCGACCGCCCAGAAAACAGTGGCAAACTACTGGACGTAAATTTGCCTAGAGAAACCACACAACAGCCAGGGGCTGCTGGGGTTGATTCTGCAACGTCCTGTAAAGGATACGCAATGAACCTAACCGTATTGACTTATCACAAACATCAGATGGAGACGGTCATTATTTTTTTAGCTATGTTATAAGACGATGGAAACTGGATCATTGTCGCCACTAGAAATATCTGTGGAAAAAGAGATAGAGGCAGACAGCAAGAGGTGACTTTTAACAGCCTTGGGTCCTTGCATGGAGAGGGATCAGTACACAAACTGTTAGAAGTCGCAGGTCGTGGAGAGGAATGATCACTATGGCAAGACACTTGAGATAATGATGATGACTATCTTGACTGCGGTCGTTTCCAAAGTTCTCGTGTTTGATTGTGTGTTATAATTGTACAGTCTTGGGTACAACCCTTCGTAGTGCCGGGTTCGATTCCAGCTGAGGACGATTGTCTTTGCATTGGTTTCGACAGTGGTCCCAAGTGCTGACCGTTCAGTGAGCAGTGGCAAACTATGAATGCAAAATTTGCCTAGACAAACTACATCAGCCAAAAAATGTTGGTGTTGGTTCTGCAAAGTCCCGTAAAGGATACGCAACTAACTTGCTGTTGAGTACAACCAGTAGAGAATTCTTCCTGATCACACAGTCAATACTTAAACATCCTATTCTTCACTTTCACCGGCTGTAAAGTCCGCTGGAAAGTTCTGGATGTTCTTCCCTCTCCAGACTTTAGTCTTGCTGTAGAACCTGAATTCTACCTGCATACCCATTTTACAGATCTGGCTTGTTTGTATGCAGAATGTTGGTCCCTTGTTTCTCAGGCAGATGTACGCCAGACTTAAAGAAAGCCCCCAGTTGGTCGGCTCTTACAACGACGAGCTTGTTGGGAGGCAGTGGTTCTATTCTTGCATTCCTTACAGTGGGGCCCCGGAACCCAGACGGGGGTGGGGGGTGGGTGGGGGGGGGGGGGTTGGGGGAATAGTAAATAAACTACAGATCCTTCTTCATGTCGGTGGATCATCAGGTATATGATGCTTGACACACATTTGTATAGACCTGTGGGGACCTGGGGTTAGGGGGGGGGGGGGGGGGGGGGGGTCCACAGGTGGTTGTGTTAGTGGCTGTCAATGTTGAATTAAGAGTCAATATCACTGCACTCGGGACACCCCTCATAAGCGCTCCGTCCCCATCTCCAGCAGCTAGCGAAGAGTTAAAATTCCGATGGTGCCAGTAACTGCCTGATTGTATATCCCTCTCGCCTTTCCCCTGAGTGTCGAGCGACGGCCAGATCCCTTTGTAACACCTCGCAGTGCCATTCTCCTCAGACCGTAATGATCGTTTGTTCATGGACACTGTTCACTTGCTCCCAAAGGGCCCTCACAACATCTAGCTTGTCATACATCAGTGTCATCTGATATCAGCAGCTACACAGACATCAAGTGGTGGAGGAGGCAGCTATGCAGACATTGAAATATTAGCACTTACTATCCATAACTGTTACACAATTTACCAATGTATGTTGTATTATATATACAGGTCAGATTTACACTATACACATGTATACCATTTACTGTTCATATTTTCTGTGAGACAGCCCACTGTTGTGACACTGTGGGTAATACATTAATCAGGGTATACCAGACTTGTAGTTTGTTATCTTTCTGTTGCTGTCTGTCTTTTCTGTTGCTGTCTGTCTCTCTCTGTCTTTCTGTTGCTTTCTGTCTTTTATGTTGCTGTCTGTCTTTTCTGTCTTTCTGTTGCGTTTCTGTCTTTTATGTTGCTGTCTGTCTTTTCTGTTGCTGTCTGTCTTTTCTGTCTTTCTGTTGCTTTCTGTTGCTGTCTGTCTTTTCTGTTGCTGTATGTCTTGTCTCTGTCATTCTGCTGCTCTCTGTCTTTTATGTTGCTGTCTGTCTTTCTGTTGCTTTCTATCTTTTATGTTGCTGTCTTTCTTTTCTGTCTTTCTGTTGCTTTCTATCTTTTCTGTTGCTCTCTGTCTGTCTCTGTCTTCCTGTTGCGTTCTGTCTTTTATGTTGCTGTCTGTCTTTTCTGTTTTTCTGTTGCTTTCTATCTTTTATGTTGCTGTCTTTCTTTTCTGTCTTTCTGTTGCTTTCTGTCTTTTCTCTTGCTGCCTGTCTTTTCTGTCTTTTATGTTGCTGTCTGTCTCTCTTTGTCTTTCTGTTGCTTTCTGTCTTTTCTATTGCTGTCTGTCTTTCTGTTGCTGTCTGTATTTCTGTTGCTGTCTGTCTTTCTGTTGCTGTCCATCTTTCTGTTGCTTTCTGTCTTTTCTGTTACTGACTGTCTCTATGTCTTTCTGTAGCTGTCTGTCTCTGTCTTTCTGTTGCTTTCTGTCTTACAGCTTTACTGACTCTCTCTCTCTCTCTCTCTCTCTCTCTCTCTCTCTCTCTCTCTCTCTCTCTCTCTCTCTCTCTCTTTCTGTCTGACTGTTGCTGTCTGTCATTTCTGTTGCTATCTGTCTCTTTCTGTTGCTGTCTGTCTTTCTGCTGTTGTCTCTCTCTTTCTGTTGCTGTTTCTGTCTCTCTGTTGCTGTCTTTTCTGTTTTTAATCTTTTTCTCTGCCTTTCTATTGTTTTCTGTCATTCTGTTGTTGTCTGTCTTTTCTGTTGCTGTCTCTGTCTTTCTGTTGCTGTCTGTCTTTCTATTGCTTTCTGTTGCTGTCTCTCTTTCTGTTGCTGTCTGTCTTTCTATTGCTGTCTGTCTTTCTGTTTGTTTGTATGTCTATGCCTCTGTTTTTCTGTTGCTCTTTCTCTCTGTCTGCATGTCTGTGTCTCTGTCTTTTCTGTTGCCGTCTCTCTCTCTCTGTCTGTATGTCTCTGTCTGTCTTTCTGTTGCTGTCTCTCTCTCTCTCTTTGTTTTTCTGTATGTCTTTCTGTTGCTCTCTCTCTCTCTCTCTCTCTCTCTCTGCTCCTGTCTACATGTCTGTGCCTCTGTCTTTCTGTTGCTGTCTCTGTCCATGTCTCTGTTTTTCTGTTGCTGTCTCTCTCTTTTGTTGCATGTCATTCTGTTGCTGTCTGTCTTTTTTGTTGCTGTCTGTCTTTCTATTGCTGGCATCTTTCTGTTGCTGTTTGTCTTTTCTGTTGTTGTCTCCCTCATTCTGTCTGTTTGTATGTCTGTGCCTGTATCTTTTTATTGCTCTCTCTCTCTCTCTCTCTCTCTCTCTCTCTGCTCCTGTCTGCATGTCTATGTCTCTGTCTTTTCTGTTGCTGTATCTCTCTTCTCTCTCTCTCTCTCTGTCTACTTGTATGGCTGTACCTGTCTTTTCTGCTGCTGTCTCTCTGTCTGTGTCTCTGTCCTTCTGTTGCTGTCTTTGTCTGTCTGTCTGTCTGACTGTCTGTACAACAAACTACACCATTCTGCCTGGTCACATTTCTGCAATATACAACAAGGTTAGTTGCGTATCCTTTACAGGACGTTGCAGAACCAACCCCAGCAGCCCCTGGCTGTTGTGTGGTTTCTCTTGGCAAATTTACGTCCAGTAGTTTGCCATTGCTTTCTGGACGGTCAGCCCACTGATACCACTGTTGAAACCAACGCAAGGCGCATGGCCCGCAGCTGGGATCGAACCCGGCACCCCAGCATTATGAAGCGTTCGCATCGTAGCTACAGAGCCGACATATACAACAAACTATATAATATTACCGAGCACACTGTCATGTATTCATGATTACAAACTCATACAGTAATAGGACACATTGTCTAATGTGATTATACTGAAGTAGAGCGAGCATCATAGCCTGACAACAATGAACATATAAATGGCCACCTGTGACTCAGGGGCGGTATATTTGCCAAGCCTGTTCTAGGGTACATCTGTACATACGTGGTTAGTGCCTTGTGGGACAGCTTGTACAGTTCGGAGGAGCAGATGGATCACCACAGTCTGGTGAGACTGATGCCGGGGGAAGACCGAGAGGTTCTGGCAGATGCTCGAGGCTCAGAGGAAAGGCAAGACGGACGTTTAATCAGAGTGCTACTGGCACCATTAGTATCGGTACTCTTCACTGGCTGCTGAAGATGGGGACGGAACGCTTATGGGAATGCCCCGAGTGCTGTGATGTCGGTTCTTGAATCAACTCAACACAACTGAACATCTGTACATGGACAGCTGGGTGTGCAGACACATCGTGTCTGGCTATTTGTGAAAGACAACTTTTCGGACAGATCCATTGGTGTGTTGACCTCCTTCAGTTCTGGAAAAGGATTGCAATGTTTAAAATGAGGTTATGATAGAGACTGCTAAAGCACAATCTCTGCAGGGACTGTGATGCAGAGTTGTCCTTGCCCTCTCTAAGTGAGACACCTGCTTAGGGTACAAGACAGGCACTAGGACTTGACATCAGTGAAGCAGTATAGAAATACACCTGAACTGTATGCTTTACTGGGGAAGTCACGGGTAGTGAGCATACTTTGGATCTTTTCTCCGAGGCTATGCCGGCGTAGTGGGTAATGAACAGGCAGACAGACTGGCTGGATCCGCACCACTGGGTGTTGAATTGATACATGACAAGGCAGATGTGGTCAAGGCCCTTTGGGAACAAGCAACGGAATCAGTAGAGAAACAAGATTATTATGGCCTGGAGAGAATGAGGCACCTGGATGTAACCAGAGGGTCTGGCCGGCTCACTACACTCAAAGGAAAGGCAAGACGGACATATAACCAGATTGTGACCGGTACCATCAGTATTGGAACTCTGCGCTGGCTGCTGAAGATAGGACGGAGCAGGGATGGGAATGCCCCGAGTGCTGTGATGTCAAGTCTCAACTCGACTCAACTGTATGCTTCTACAGGACAGCAAGTTCTCTTGATACATGTTTGTTGTAAATTCATTAAAGGATCTGTCATTGTTAAAGCAGCCTCTCTCTCTCTCTCTCTCTCTCTCTCTCTCTCTCTCTCTCTCTCTCTCTCTCTCTCTCTGTGTGTTGTGTGTGTTTGTCTCCCCCATCATTCCATCTTCCCCACCTACTTTTTTGTCTCCCCATAATTCTCCCCAAGTCTGAGTCCGAAGAAGCTCAGCACAGTGCACAGGCTCTGTAGCTCCGGCGAGGATCTAGAAATACTTTAGATAGATTTTAAACTCCAAACTTTGCCCCGGCAATGCCGTTAGGCTACTCTTTTTCGATTTTCAACTGCCAAGGGATTTTTTAAGTGCGCAACAATGCACACGGGTGGCCTATTTAACTATCCAGAGACCAGGGGGAATTAAAATTCCAAGTCAACGTGAAAACATTGCAAGCCCTTATTGGGGATTGAACCCGGAACCTCTAGCACTCGAGACGGACACCATACCTCGAGACCACGCAGCCCCCCTCCCCACCTTTCTGTCTCCTGTCCCACCTGTTGGTCTGACATTCTATACCCTTGTACGGTCTTCTCTTTCTCACACTGTTTGCATCCTCCCTATTTTGTCTGGTCAACCTTGCCTGTCATTGTTTAGTCTCTCTCTCTCTCTCTCTCTCTCTCTCTCTCTCTCTCTCTCTCTCTCTCTCTCTCTCTCTCTCTCTCTCTCCCTCTCCAGATATGTGATCTAAATTGTTACGTAATGTGATTTCTTTGTTCTCTGAATAAACTTGCCATATTTCCGCTACGTGTGTAAATTGTTGGCTTTCTTCAGCAACCGTTTTTCTTGTTCAGAAAGCCTGGCTTTTTTCACCTTCACCTGCCCAAAGATCATAACACCCGTGCCGATGAGTACAACGATCAGCAGGAACACAGATATGCCAGCGATAACAAGTCCCTCTTTGAGATAGTCCGGCATGACGTACACAATGAGAACTCCCGTGGCAGGCTCAGATCGGGCATCGTTGGAACACTTGTAGGTCCCCGCGTCTTGGTACGTCACGTTGCTCAACCTCAAAGTTCCGTTCACGGCCTGAATAAGACCAGTGCTGGGGATAGGTCGGTTGGTATTGTTGTCTGTGGCCACTACAAAACTCCAGGTGAGAAACATGGCTTTTGTCTCGTTGCCGTCATCGCTGCAGATGAATTGAGCGTCTGACCCCAACCGGGCAGATTGTTCCCACGGCGTCACGGTCAGGGTACAGTGGACGGCGCTGAGCAGGCAGACAAAGGCCAAAAGCACAAGGAGAACACGAGCAGAGGGATGCCAGGGCTTGCTCATCTTAACACTTTATTTAACTCCTAGCTGTGCAGCTTCAACTGATGTCTTCTGTAGATGGTGGTAGTCCAAGATCGTACTGTCTCAGATAGGACATCCACGATCGTACTGTTAGAAACTGAATGAAATCCACAAGTTGTGTTAGGAATACATGTACTTTGGCATATGGCACAAGCAGATCACATTGTTCAAACCAAGAACGAAACGTTTAGGAGATGAATCTTCGTTGTTTGTCCTCTCTCATCGGGTGACATGTACAATATGTCTGAGAACATAAGCATACACCACATCCCCCGTTTCCCCGACAATACCTGGTTGTTTACAACAGTATGTTTGTACTTCTGGATGTTGCTATTCCTGGATGTTGCTATTCCTGTTGTCTTGACAACAGAAGTATATACTAATGGTGCCAAGGGATTTTTTAAGTGCGCAACAATGCACACGGGCGTCCTATTTCACTATCCAGAGACCAGAGGGAATTATTAGAATTCCAAGTTTTGTGTATTTCACTTGTGTTTGAAAAAGGCTGCCTGGCCGAAATGTTACGTTGTGTTGTTTTGTGCACGTTTTCCTCTTTCCCACTTTGTTGAGCTTTTTAGTCAAATTTTTCTGGAATTTAATGGTGCTGTAACGTGCCCGATGATTTCCCTTCCAATGGTTCACTGGTAGTGCAATGGTTGAGTGAGATGGTCGGCCAGATAGACTTGTCAGCACAGCAACCTCTAGATGGATTTAGAGCAGGTTCTAACAAACACATAACTGACACACACTTGATAAGCTAAAACTATTTGACTAGTGGTATGGTATACAATTGTCATGAAAATTTATCGGCCATCGGGTTACAACAACAACAACAAGTAAAAAAGTAAAGGACCCCCACGCCTTTAGGCATATAGGGCATATAGGACTAGACCTATATTCTTATAGACCAATCGGCATGAGTTGGGTGATGCGGTCAGCATCACGCCGGCCGCCTTTACTTTCTCGGGACTGCACCCAGTACCCACTCAAAGCTAGGTCGACCTGGGAGCCAAGGTCATTTTTGAAAAAAGTCCGGCTCCGCCAGGGAGCGAACCCACGACCTTCCGATCCGCGACGAGCGTCTAGCCGCTCGGCCACGGCGACTCCCCATCGGGTTAGGAACCTAGTCACAATTGTGTCCTAAAGCTCCACCTTCGGAGGTGCTGGTTGAGCGCAGTGATTTAATATTTTAGCAAAACAAGCCAACAACACTTTTATATAAGGCATATATAAGAATGCTTAGAATACCTTGGACAGCCAAAATGAGCAACCAAGAGGTTTTGAAAGAGGCGGGAGCCCGAAGACAACTTATCACAGACATCAGAAGGAGACAGTCATCATTTTTCGGCCATGTTACGAGAAGAGGGAAAATAGAACATGTTGTGACCACTGTAAAGATATGTGGAAGGAGAGATAGAGGAAGACAACGAGAGAAGATGTTTGACAGTATTGTTGCATGGCATGGAGGTGTGTCGGCACACGAACTGATACATGCTGCAGGAGATCGCAGATTATGGAGAGGCATGATCGCCCACGCCACTTGGCAAGGCACCTGATGATGATGATGATAAGGCACAGACTTACTGCCTCCCGACAAACACGGATACCTGCTTTACGTCAGCAGATATCAGATACCTCTGTCAAGCAAAGCAAATCTCATAAGAACAGTTTTTTGGCCGACATTGTGCTACCAGTGAGAACTAATGAGCGCAAGATCGTAACAACAGAGATGAGATGTCTTAGGAGAGCTGCCGGTGTGACTGACTGACTTTCTACCCCCACCAGGACATCACACAAGCGATAAACACCCCATGCGGATGAGGATCGCCGTGGAGGGGTCCCATAAACCGCGTTCAGACAATTGGCCATATTGATGGCCTGCCTATATTGCGGCCCATGGCAAAAGCCAGGGTGGAGCTTCATGAACCTGCGCCGGTGTGACGAGAAGAGATAAAATCAGGAATAAAGAAATTAGAAGAAGACTAGGACTAAAATCAATCATACAATTCATTAAAGAACAACAAATGAGATGGTTTGGCCACTTGACGAGAACGTCCTAGTACCAACTGTTACAGATAGCCACGCTAAAGAAATATAATGAACACAGAGCAAGGGGAAGACCACGCAAGAGATGGAGCGACACCTTCAGGAGCAGCCTAATAGAAATGAACACCAGGTACAATGCATTGGAAAAGGCGCACAAACGATCCGTACATCTCCCCCAACACCTCGCTGAGGTAAAAAAAATGGTGGAAGAGAAGAAGAAGAAGAAGAAGAAGAAGAAGAAGAAGAAGAAGAAGAAGAAGAAGAAGAAGAAGAAGAAGAAGAAGAAGAAGAAGAAAAAGAAACACAGGATGAAATGTGTACATACCCTGTAAGGAATCCGTACAAACACAATAATGTCGCCTAAACGGCTCCACCTAGTGCAGTAGTATGCGAGACGGACCAGCAACACGACCGTATACCAGGGCTGCCAATGGTATTTTTTTTTTTAAACCCACCTAAGCTGAACAAAAACCCAAGCAATACGTAAGCAAGGAAAACACAAACTCTAGATTGTTAAAAAGTACAAATTTTATAGTTACGAAACGAAACATTTACCCACTTTTATATAAGAAAATATTTAAAAAGTAAAACAGATTCAAAATTTGAACCAAATGCGTCAAATAAAAACCCATATCTGGGGGCGAAACCCATCATTGGCAGCCATGCCGCAAACTTGAGACCGAGACGTGACCTAGTAACAAGATAGATCCTGGTTTGACTGAGAGACCGACCTGTTTGACCTGTCTTCGCTGGTGTTATTGTCCCGAAAGGTCGACCTTTCTGTCATGGCACTTGCTGAATAGTTTCGGGTTTCTCCAGTCAGTGGTTTCACAGTTGTGCAGCTTTCCCGACGAGCAAATAAAATGAAGGAAACTGCAGGAGATGAGGTAGCTGCTGCTCGTGAGTCCCAGCCATATACTTTAGCCCCAATCCACGCCGCGTGAGCGGCGTAGGGGATACTCTCGGCGGTGGTGGAAGTCGCTGGAAGTGCACAATTTTTGACGACGGAAGTGCGCAATTGACACATAACTGAGGCCCTGTTAGGGTATATTTTCCGCCTCGATAATTTAAGACCGTTATTCAGAGGATAGCCGTTTTGGCTTTTGCGTTTGCGTTCATAGTTTGCCATTTCTATCTAAACGGTCGGCTGTCGATACCATTGTCGAGACCAGCGCAAAACATACTGCTGCCAAATCGCCTGCATTTGGGTTCGTTCCCGGCATTACAAAGCGTGTTCGCAACGTCTAAGCCACAGGCGCCGACTTTCTATGGGTAGGGTTCGGATCTCCCGTCAGTCTGTTGTGTAATTGGACGCGCTAATTTGTGCTATCTTCTATTATCTAAACATCGCTGTCCCTTTCGCCGAATTTACTGTATCGGAAGTGATGACGTAAATAGGAGATGACTACAGTTGAGCTGATTGCGAGAAATGCTAAATCTAACATAAAATGTGTTTGGAAAGCTCAACGGAGTGAATTGGAAAAGACGCTAATAAAAACAACCAAACGTTTCGACCAAAATCTTTATCAACGGAATACTAAATACAACACCAACTGTGACTATAAAACTCAACGGACAAGATAACAAAACTAGTTTAAAAAATACAAAACAAGGCCAGCATGACACCAAGAAGTGCAAAATGGGGGAGGGGACGGGGGCATTTAAAGGCTTTAAAATGAAACGAAATACTGAGATGAAATACACATTGTGAAGCTGCCTGAAAAGTGATACTTCATGTTCACCTGTCTTGAGTACCACTTCACATATGTGACTCTGGAATATTTTTAACTGACAAACTTAGTCCTGAGTTAAGTCAAGAATTTCCCTCAAAGTCGGAGTACATCTGCCCGTGAGGCAGGGAACGGCAAAAGCTAGTAAAACAGTTGTACACGCAAAACTCAGGTCCAGGCAAAAGCCAAAAGTTCAAGCGGACGATTAACCGGGAGCTTCCGCCGGAATTCACAGCCGACGAACGAATGAGAAGAAGAGCCAAGAATTGACATCACAGCACTTGGGGCATTCCCATGCGTGCATGGGAATTAGTCCTGAAAGTGTGCTTAGGGGGTCATAACCACAACTGTTGGTGACTGGCGTTAAGCCAAACAATACATTCAACAGCGTGTACGTATAGCTTGGCTGAAGCAAGACTTGTCTCCAACCTCGGCTACAGAAGGTTCCACGTTGTCTCAAGCCTTACACGTCAAACGAACAAATACGACAGTGACCCATCAATAGGCTATATGATGCTAGGCCAATTCAAAATATCAATGATACTACTCCAAAGTCGTCCTGAGTTCGCTCCCTGGCGGAGCCGGACTTTTTTTTCCAAAAATGACCTTGGCTCCCACGTCGACCCAGCCTTGAGTGGGTACCGGGTGCAATCCCAGGAAGTAAAGGCAGCCGGCGTGATGGTGACCACATCACCCGTCTTGTGCCGATTAGTCTATAAAATATAGGTCTAGCCCTATATGCCCTATGCGCCTTAAGGCGTTGAAAAAGGTCCTTTACTTTACCTTTTTACTCCAAAATCACCTGAAAGCTAAATCCTCTTTGCTAGAAAGGTACTTTATGTTTAATTCACACCACACAAAGGTAATCCCGGAGTTTCCTGGAAAGTCCAATGTTCTATGGGTGTTATGGGTTAGGGGTGGGGTTAGGATCTTTGTCAGTCATGGCCGCCTCAGAGACACCGACCAACTCTAACCCCAACCCACAACACGCTTAGAATATTGAACTTTCCTCGAAACTCAGGGATTTGCTTCATTTAGGGTGAATTAAAAATAAAGTACCTCGAGAAAATCACGTTTAAAATGTAGAAACATTTTATGATCTAAGCTGGATTTATCAGGCACGAATGGACTGAAACACTGAGCACTTCACGAATATCTGCCCTAACCTTCATCTTTGTGCCAGGTTATGCGGGTGTTCAAGGGAAGGAGCGTGCAGACTATCTTGCTGACACTGCAGTTACTATGGCTGGCCCAGTAATGGACAGAAGTGCTGCACTTACCGTACCAAGGAGCAGGCCAAAGGTCATGACTCCATATCCCTCTCTGGACTGATGGACATGGGGGATGCAGCCTGGAGCTGCAAGAAATGAACATTTCCCTAAGGGGACAAGACGTTTTATTTACCAACACAGGACAAGAGTCATCAGTGGTTTTACACTTGTGGAGCTTTTGAGGAGGAGATCAGAGCCCCTATGGATCAGTCCGGAGTGCTGTGATGATAATCCTTTCTAATCACTAATCACACATTTTATTATGGGAACCTGAAAGCTGAGGCTCTAGTCTCAGTGTGGGAACCATTAAGTTAGAGCCAAAGGTTAAATCAGAAATTCAAATTTACATATCCGCTGAACAAAAGCAGCCACACCGTGTTGGCAAGTGGCCTGTGACTGGTTCTGCTGTGTTTTTGACTGTCGGAATATGTTCCCAGTGTTGGCAATTTGCCGAGGTGTTTCACACACAAACACGCGCGACTAACCGACCATCCAAAACGCGCACAGCTATCCACACACCCACATAGATACACATAAATACGTGCACCGTTCGTTGTATTTGTATGTTGGCGGGCACGGTTGTGCAGCGACCGTGGTGCGTATTAAGAAGAACTGAATACCTAGTTTACTTGAATTCAACACAGAACACCAGGGCTGCCAATGATGGGTTTTGAACCCCAGATCTGGGTTTTTATTCGACGCCTTGGGTTTAAATTTTGAAATCTGGGTTTAAAAAAAATATATATCTTTATACAAAAGTGGGTAAATGTTTCGTTTCGTAACTATGAAATTTGTACTGTTTAATAATCTAGTTTTTTTAATTTAGTGTTTTGTTCTTTGCCTGTATATTGCTTGGGTTTTTGTTCAGCTTAGCTGGGTTATTGGCAGCCTCGCAGAACAGGCGTCATCAGTGGTTTTACACCTGTGGAGCTTTTAGGGAGGAGATCAGAGCACCCGTGGATCTGTCCGGAGTGCTGTGATGATAATCCTTTTCTTATCACCAATCACAACAAAGTGCACACGTCGTGATGTCACTATGTGACATAGTGTTCTTTGTATTTGCATATTGGCGACCATGGTTGCAGATCGTCGTCGTCATCATCACCAAGTGCCTTGTCAGCTGGCGTAGGCGCTCCTGCTTCGCCACAGATCTCGGTCTTTGGTGTTCTAAATCAATTCTACTGATGCTATTCCTCCATACCACTGTCTTGGACCATCAACCATCATTTCTCTTGGTCTACCTCTGCCTCTTCTACCGGTGATCTTTCCAGTCGTCACGATATTTTGAAGTGCTCATTTTCTCATCAACATGACCAAAGAACTTTGTTTGTCTCCTTCTCATTGATGTTTATAATGTTCTACTTTCATTAGCCATTTTCAGGCAATCATTGTTAGTTATTCTGGCAGTCCAAGGTATTCGCAAAATTCTTCCCTATAGCTGCATGTCAGCTGCCTCCAAACTCTTCTTAATTTGCTTACATTTCATGATTCACTGCCATACAACAGAACAGGCTCGATGTTAACATCCCAGTACTCGTGGCACGGAACAAGATGAAAATGAATACCTAGTTTACTTGAATACAACAAAAATGTCGAATGCTGAATTATTAATCGACATCATAGCACACCCCCATAAGCGCCCCGTCATTATCTTCAGCATCAAAGGAAGAGTTCCATTTCCTTGAAACCAGTTGCTGTCTGCTTGTATATCGGTCTCGCCTTTCCCTTGAGTGTTAAGCGTCCGCCAGATCGCCTGGTAACTTCTCGCAGTGCCATTCTCCTAAGATCGCAATGACCTGTCTGGGCCTCTGCACTGTTCACTCCCTCCAAAAGGGCCCTCACAACATCTAGCTTGACATACATCAGTTCTCCACCAATTGGTGCAGAATCGTCCAGGCTATATGTCTGCTTTTTTCCTAACACACCGAAGTGACCTAGATTTTCTATATGATTACAACAAAGCTATGCCAGCAGCACTAACTGTGAATGTGTGAATTTACATAGCCGTGGTCAGGGATGGCTCCACTCTCTTTATAGTCTACATCAGCTGCGGCTCGTGGCCCAAACCCACGACCATCTCCAGATAACGGGCCGTGCTGCTGACGTCACCGGATGGGGCTCACGATGCGTTAACGCAGCGGTTCTCAAACAAGAAATAAACTATTTTCAACAGTGGCGAGAGAAGACAACTTAAATTTCAACTTTGAAGTATCTAGTATTATTCTTTAATAATTTCACAATTTTAGTCGACTTTTCTTGATTATTGCCCTAGCATACGCTCACGGCATCCCAGTTTGAGAACCGCTGCGCTAACGCATCGTTAGCCCCACCCGGTGACGTCAGCAGCACGGCCCGTTAGCTGGAGCCGGTCGTGGCCAAACCTGGCCTGCAAACACCTAGTAAGTGGCCCAAGGATCACCTGCCAGTTGTAATGTATTAATGATCTTTCTATGCAGGGCCCCACTCTGTAGCCTTCAGCTGTCTCCTATGAGTATGAGGTCATCATCATGTAGCAGGTCCTTTGCAGAACGTCGCTCTTATCACAGTCTATTGCCAGCTTGTACTTTCATATTCAAGGACTCACTTATATTCTGTGCCCATCTTCGTACTGGTTCATCCCTGCCCCTCCTTCCTGATACCATGCCATATGCTTCTTTTCCTCCAAAACTACTATGATTATGAGGTTAAAAAAGAAAAAAATTAAGAGCCCTTTTCCACACCATTAGATGCATTTGGCTAGACCTATATTTTTAGCCCAGTCCGAGTGTCATGTGATCATTTTTGAAAAAGTCTGGATGTGTCAGGACTCAACCTGGGGATCCACAGGCAGGAATCTAGCCATTACACCACGGCAGCACATGTAGGTGTTAGTACTTAGATATCAGTACCTGTTGGGTCAGTGCAGTTACTAGCTGCAGTTCCGGTAAGAAACCAATATTTTTCCTCAGTGATCACACTTGACTGCATGAACGCTTGCACAATTTATTTCAATCAAAGTTAACATAAAGAAAATAACGAATAGCAACATATTTTTATTCTGTGTCAACAACATATGTAAATGTATCCAAATAAGGTAAATATAAAATATGGATGACCATGTGTGGGTTCCAGGGCCCTATTATAGGGAAAACAAGAACAGACCCACTACCTAGCCAAAAGCATATTGTAGGAGTCGACTAATTGGAATCTTTCTTCGAAGTCCGAGTGCATCTGCCTGAGAGGCAAGCAACCAACAGTCTACATTCAAGTGAATCAGATCTGTAAAACTGATGCACATGCAACACTCAGGTGTTTTGGAGAAGGACTGCAGTCCAGAAGTGGACAAACAACCAGAACTTACCACGAGAGTTTTCAGCTGGTGAACGCAAAGAAGAAGAAGAGGATCACCACAACATGAGGAGTACTGGCTAGCAGGTGAATGTGCAGCATCCAAGGACTCAAACGGTATGGCACTTTCCAGAGCTCATGGAGGAAATTATAAACACTGAAGAGTTGAGAAGCTGGCTAGGACACACTTAAAGAACATCAGTCAACAGTTAAGCTAGAAAGTCGGGTTTTTTTCAAACTCACATGGCAGCAAAAAAAAAAAAAAAAAAAGGAAGGTAAACATCCCAATCTGAATGCTGGAGAATGACCAAAAAGGATGCACACAAGCCGTCCACCTTCCACCACACATGTCTACGTAGAATTATAAAAATTTTCTGGCCAGATACAATTTCAAACACTAAACTACTTCAAGCCACAAACCAAGAAACTTTAGACAGTATGATTACCAAAAGAAGATGGAAATGGCTTGGCCACGTTATGAGAATGACTTCTGATATACCTGCCAAAACAGCGGCACCCAAAAACAACATGGAGACGAACGATGGAAAGTGACCTGAGTGCGGCATATTTGACATGGAAAACTGCACTGAAGATTGCACAGGACAGGAAAGCATGAAAAGTCCTCTCTGAAGCCTCATATGCCACTAGGCATAACGAGAACTGATGATGAAACATCCCAATCCACACAATAAGGTGACCCCCATTTTGTGGGAGTTACCTGAAGCTTAAACTGTATGGTAGTTAAGAAAGTTTGATGCCAAAACTGGCAGCTGAACCGACAGCAATGTTTGAGCAGTTATTCAAGTGACCTCCTTGTTGGTCAGAGTACTCTGCCCTTAGTTGCTGCTGTTGTGGTTTAAGTCGAGAAAGACTCGGGGCCAAAAAGTTTTTTTTAATGTGCTGGTCATTCCCCTTCTTTTACGCTTTTTAGTCGGCGTCTTTGGCTAAGGCATTGTGAACACGCTTTGTAATGCCAGGGTGCCGGGTTCGATCCCAGCTGAGGGCCTTGCGCTGGTTTTGACAGTGGTATCCAGAAGCCGAAAGTTCAGAAGCAATGGAAAACTTCTTCTTTACGTCCTTTTTTACCACTTTGGGTGTCGAGGGAGATATAAGGTCCTGCTTTTCTGGCTGCTTTAACCAAAGACACATAGTGGTACTGTAAAGTTTCTCTGATGTTATCCTCCTATCTTGTTATTGGCTCTACGTCCCTCTCCTCTTTTGGTATTGCCTTGTATGGTATAGCATCAGAAAGCATTCTCTCCAAATGGCCAAACCATTTGATTTGTTGTCTTTCTTTGTTATTTGAAATTTAAAATTGGTTCTCTACCCACATTATCTCGTATGACCTCATTCCTGATTTTATCTCTTCTGGTCACTCCTACGTCGGCCCTGTGGCTAAGTCGATGCGAACGCTTCGTAATGCCGGGTTTGATCCCAACTGCCGGGCCATGCGCCTTGCGTTGGTTTCGACAGTGGTATCAAGAAAGCTGACCTTCCAGAAAGCAATGGCAAACTACTGGACGTAAATTTGCCTAGAAAAACCACACAACAGCCAGGGCTGTTGGGGTTGGTTCTGCCATGTCCTGTAAAGGATACACAACTAACCTGGTCACTCCTACAGTATTTCTCAGACACCTCATTTCCATGGTTACTAAATGGCAAACTACTGGACATAAATTTGCCTAGAAAAACCAAAACAGCCACGCAAAAAATGCTGGGGTTGGTTCTGCAATGTCCTGTAAAGGATACACAACTAACTTTAACTCCTTAAACACAGTTCAGTGGATTAATTTCTTGTCTGGGTAGCTAGCAGACTAGCCACCATATCATTGACTTTACAGTACAGAAGAGACAAATACGACTGAAATAGTACAGCGTACCCCTACAGAAAATGTAAACAAATATATGTATGATTATAGAAAGGGAACAAAGACAGAGAAAAGTTGGAGTAGAAACACAAGGCTGACAATCTGTGCAATGATAATTCACATCTGAAAGCCACTGAAGGTGGGAACTGTTTCGGATAATACAGTGGTAAATAACGTATTATGTGGTAATCATTCACGTACAAATTATCACTAAAGTTTGCTTTTCTTGAATTATAAAATATAGAATCTGATAATGCACAAGAGTTTCATGGATAATTGTAAACTCTGTATAATAAAGAATGTCATGGGTAATTGTAATTTCTGTGTGAGAAAGAGTGTCATGTCATTACATTTTCAAAACATCCTCTGAAAAGGCCGAAGCAAAGTTCTTGGGATATATTTTTTATTTAAGCAAGTCAGACCTGATGAGTTGATGAGCACCTGAGAGGTTCAAGTAGGAAAAAGAGACAGACTTAAAAAAAACCTTTTTAATTCTGGAAGTTTGATTGAAAAAAGAACTGTCCTTCAAAACAGTGGCAGCTTCTCCTCCTTCCTTCTCAGTGCCATCTTAATAAGCACTCGACTCTTCTCAGGAAAATAAAGTGAGGTTACATTTTAATTTATTTCACCTAATGAAGCCTTAAAGCACCAGCAGGGAAAAAAAAAATTAAAAATTTGAGAGAGGGCATCTTCTCTGTAGCAACATAATGGATGTGGGTCGTATCTCCCAGTCTTTAAAAAGAAAATTATGGCCTTTGAGCTCAAAAGCTATAGAAAGATTCTCAGAATACTATGGACAAAGAAAAGAAGAAATAATAACATTTAAAAAGATCTGAACATCCAGGAAAATTGGCTAATAAACAGCATCGTGTCCCGGAAACTCAAATATTTTGGTCATATCAAGCGCCACAGCCGATTATAAACAAATTATAGCGGAAGGCATGGTACCAGAAAGGAGGGGCAGGGGCCGACCAGCATGAAGATGGGCACAGGATATGTCACTCCTTGAATATTTCATGAGGCCAGAGAGATGGTGAGAGACCGAGTTTCTTTTAGGCAGTGACTTGCTACATGATGATGATGATGAATGCAATATCTAAATTATTTGTATACAACCCCATCATTGTACAGTTTGCCAATAACAACAGGATTTCTGTTTTCATAGGGTCAGATTTATCATTCTTTTTTTTATGTTTAGGCTATCCTCCGAATAACGGTCCAATATACCCTAACAGGGCCTCAGTCACATGTCAGTTGTGCACTTCCAGGGACTATAACGCCACCGCCGAATTTCGAACTTGCGGCGACCTCCGCCTAGAGTATTCCCCACACCGCTCGCGCGGCGTGGATTGGGGCTTAACTAGATGGCTAGGACTCGCGAGCATATGAAATGAAGGAAGCTGCAGGAGATGTGGTAGCTGCTGCTCGTAAGTCCCAGCCATCTAGTTTAGCCCCAATCCACGCCGCGTGAGCGGCGTGGAGGATACTCTCGGCGGTGGTGGCGGAGGTTGTTGGAAGTGCGCAATTTAAGATGAAGGAAGTGCGCAATTGATACGTGACTGAGGCCCTGTTAGGGTATATTTTCCGCCTCGATAATTTAGGACCGGTATTCAGAGGATAGCCGATGTTTAAAAAGAAAATTATCTGGTACACATCCTGTTTGGTATAAGTGAGGATCTGAAACGGATAAGAACATATACCCAAGTACCCCTTGTATTTAAAATAATATGAAATGTATTCCCTCTCCCCAGCTCTCCAACAAATTATTGTGGGGGGGGGGGGGTGCTCAGCTTTAAACAAATTATTATGGGGGGGGGGGGGCCTCAGCTTTAGAACAAATTATTGGGGGGGGGGCTCTTAGCTCTCCAACAAATTATTGTGGGGGGGGGGGGAGCGGCTTGTGCCGCCCCGTGCTCTGGCACCCCTGGTCTGGGGCATGCCAGTAACGTACCTCACTGTGACACCTCACGCAACACACTAACAGTACAAAGTTTAAGAAATGTTACAAACATACAATTTACAATAAAATGAAATGTAACAGCAGAAAAAGCTTAATAAATATACATGCTTAACAAGATATGCATTCACTAAATACAAACTGTCAGCGTCTGTGGCTTAGGCGTTGCAAACGAGCTTCATAATGCCGGGGTGCTGGGTTCGATCCCAGCTGCGGGGATTGAGCGTCGACAGTGGTATAGAGAAGCCATCCATCCAGAAAGCAATGGCAAACTACTGGACGTAAATCTGCCCAGAAAAACCACAACAGCCAAAATATGCTGGGGTTGGTTCTGCAATGTCCGGTAAAGGACAAGTAGCTAACTAACTAACTGACTAACTAACTGACTGACTAACTAACTAACTAACTGACTAACTAACTAACTGACTAACTAACTGACTAACTAACTAACTGACTGACTAGCTAACTAACTGACTGACTAACTAACTGACTAACTAACTAACTGACTAACTAACTAACTAACTGACTGACTAACTAACTAACTGACTAACTAACTGACTGACTAACTAGCTAGCTAACTACCTAACTACCTAGCTAACTACCTACCTAGCTAACTACCTACCTAGCTAACTAACTACCTAGCTAACTAACTACCTATCTAGCTAACTAACTAACTAAACTAACTAGCTAACTACTACCTAACTAACCTAGCTAACTAACTAAACTAACCTACTAGCTAAACTAACTACTACCTACCTACTAACTAACTAACTAGCTAAACTAACTACCTAGCTAACTAACTACCTAGCTAACTACTACCTACCTAGCTAACTAACTAACTAACCTAGCTAACTAACTACCTAGCTAACTAACTACCTACCTAACTAACTAACTACCTAGCTAACTAACTACCTAGCTAACTACCTAACTAACTAACTACCTAGCTAACTAACTAACTACCTAGCTAACTAACTACCTAGCTAACTACCTAGCTAACTACCTACCTACCTAACTAACTAACTACCTACCTAGCTAACTACCTAACTAACTAACTAACTACCTACTACCTAGCTAACTAACTAACTACCTAGCTAACTACCTACCTAGCTAACTAACTACCTAGCTAACTAACTAACTACCTACCTACCTAGCTAACTAACTAACTACCTAGCTAACTAACTACCTACCTAGCTAACTAACTAACTACCTACCTAACTAACTAACTACCTACCTAGCTAACTAACTAGCTAACTACCTACCTACCTAGCTAACTAACTACCTAGCTAACTAACTAACTAACTAACTAACTAACTAAACACAAATTAATGTTGTGTAGCACAACAAGCAGAGAACAGAATGGGGAAAGTGTTGGGGAAGGGAGGGAATGAGAAGCAAGAGTTTGTTTTCTTCCTCATTGAGATCCAAGTACAGTCATCAACTTTAGTGTGTGTGTGGATATGTACATTAGAAACAGCACATAAGACATACACACACATGCGTATATGTAAGACCTGGATATGTACATCAGAAACAGCAGATAGAACATACACACACATGCATATACATATGCGTAAGACAAACAGAGAAGCTGGAGCAGGCATAACTTGTCCTACACCAGAAAGGTTAGCAGACGTTCAAGGGAAGCAACCAGTCTGAACAATCACCACAAATATCATGACAGTCAAAGAGATGGCATAGAGACTGCAAGATTTGGTTAGTTGCTTTGTTGGTTGTGAAATATCTGGGCCATTTAAGTTTTAACTGCGATGTATCGGGGACAAAAAGGGGGATGGGGATATATACACATTGCATAGAACAAACATGGAAAGGTGGCCACTGGGAAAAGCCAGATTTTTTCGGGGGATGGTATATTCAACCAAAACACAAGGCAGACAATGGCTGAGATTTACAGGGAAAACAAATCACAGGCGGTTTGGGACTCAGAGAGTTGGGATCTTGCAGGGAAAAGTTGGGATCTTGCAGGGAAATCAGGAATTCCCACCTGACACATTAGGCACTGAAGATAACTGTAGGTGAACACCATTTTCTCTACCAACTTCTGTTACAAACAACACAAATATAACAGTTTAACCATGAAATGGAAATAAGGGAAATACCAGAAATGCAATGGCATCTGTTGAATCAGTAATAAAAGTGAGTAGGTATTATGTCATGAGTTTTACACTTTAGATGAACTGTATACACAGCTAATTTCCTCAGGCTGTTAAACGTAGATCTGATTAAGGCATTTAATTGAAATTGTAGTTTCTAAACAAACCAGCACTAGAGACACATGGTTGGTTCAGGCAATGCACGGTACCATTGACAGACAATTAATCTTAATAGTGAACATTGTATACATATTTTCTCTCACAGAAAATCAACGAATACAAACCTTATCTCACAGAAAAAAACTTCATCATTTCCTCTCCTGCCATTCATTCATCCTCGCCATGCCCTGTATACCTCCCTGTGTCTTGATCCCATCCTCCTGGTGCCCTTGATAACTCCCTGTGTCTTGATGCCATCCTCCTGGTGCCCTAGATACCTCCCTGTGTCTTGATCCCATCCTCCTGGTGCCCTTGATACCTCCCTGTGTCTTGATCCCATCCTCCTGGTGCCCTTGATACCTCCCTGTGTCTTGATCCCACCCTCCTGGTGCCCTTGATACCTCCCTGTGTCTTGATCCCACCCTCCTGGTGCCCTAGATACCTCCCTGTGTCTTGATCCCACCCTCCTGGTGCCCTTGATACCTCCATGTATCTTGATCCCATCCTCCTGGTGCCCTTGATACCTCTCTGTGTCTTGATTCCACCCTCCTGGTGCCCTTGATACCTCCCTGTGTCTTGATCCCACCCTCCTCGTGCCCTTGATACCTCCCTGTGTCTTGATCCCATCCTCCTGGTGCCCTTGATACCTCCCTGTGTCTTGATCCCACCCTCCTGGTGCCCTGTGTCTTGACGCCATCCATTTTGTACTTCCCTGTGTCTCGATCCCATCCTCCTTTGATCCCATCCCATTTGTGAACTGTGCATTGCTCTTTACGCCTCAACCCCCCCCCCCTTCCCCTTTCCCCATAAGATAATACTACAAAGAAAGATGAGCAGTGAAAGAAGCATGAAAAAAATCAGTAAACTAGTGAAGCCCAGAGAGTGCTGTACATCTCTCCCCCCCCCCCCCCCCTCCTCCAGTGTATGGCCAATCAATCAACTGGTTTTGTCAGCTGCTGCAAGCTGAAGGAGATGCTGAACATGGGATCTGAGCGCTTATGGAATGGTCCGATCTGCAGTTAGGATGATTAGATAATTATCTAAATTGTTATTTCAGCAAAAACTAAAAAAACTGTAAACTTTGTATGTTCTTAACTATGTGAGCCTTCTACTTGTCTTCCTCCAAGCATTTCATTGCTGAATTGTTGTGGGGGAAATGTAAGTATCTTCTCTGTACTCCTGTCTCACACATTGTATAAGTTGATCATAATTTATGTAAGACTGTTCTGCTACACATAATCTTCCCATGCCCCGCCCATATACACACAGTTCACTTCTGACTCGTAGTTCCTAAACCTGTCACCTTGGCCCAAGGTTACGGGGGTGTTCCACAATGCTGCTCATATGGCATGTTGTATATTTCAGCACGCCAGCACTTTTAACACACCAAAAACATGGAGAAACTGGCCCTAACACAACTCCCTTTAGAGAGGCTGAAACCTGTGTCACAGGCATTCTCTTTCTTGGAATAAAAACATAAATGCAAGACAACATAGAAAGCAAACAACAGAGTGGGACACCTTCAGGAAAGTTGACCAGCCCAACATACTTGTGAATGAAAAGCTACCTACTCTATTTGGGGAGATTAACGTTATTTTAACCGACTATTTTTAATGCCGTCATTCCATTTTCCCCCCATTCTGTGTTGATTATATTTCATCAACTCTGGGGCAGTTGGTTACTGAACATTCTCATCAGATGACCAAACCATTTCATCCTAAAGACAGGAATCATGAATTTTGATGACATCCAGCAATGTTTTGTTATCATTTACAAGGAATAACCCACAATATTCCTTCTGATGCAGAACAACAATTCCTTCAGGCAATACTAGAGAGATCGCCTACGTTGATTTACATCCCAGTACAGATTCAGGGCTACCCATTGAAGACATCCCAAAGAAAACATTGGCGATACGCTGAGGTAGTCGCAGTTGTGCTGTGATACTGTAGGACAGGGCTATTCAACAGGTGGCCTGTAGACCAGATCTGGCCCGTGAAGGATTAGCAAGTGGCCCGCAGATCACTGCCAGTTGTATTGTGTTACTGATCTTTCTATGGTGGGACATTGGCTTCTGGCCAGTGACAATCCCCGTTTTCCAACATTTTGGCCCCGGAGTAAACTTAGTTGAATAGCTCTGCTGTAGCATATGTCCTGCAATTACACGAGCCCTGACGTGCCGGTACTTTCTGCTGGTCCTCGGTTTAGTTGACTTTATTCTCCTCTTCTCTGATTGAAACGTATGGCCAGCACCCAAGCAGAAACTAGAGGGCAGAAAAAACATTCATATGAAAACATACATACATATCTACATGTAAACATTACACATTTTTGAGGCTGGTGGGGTTCAACTTGTTTAACTGTGTAATAATAATAGTATTGTGCTGAATAGTTAATAATCATGATAAAATATTAAAAGTAATGTATAAAAACATACTTAAACATCCCTGTGTGGGATCCGGGGCCCTATTATCGGGAAAACAAGAATAGACCCACTGCCTCCCCAAAAGCATGTCATAAGAGTCGACTAATTGGGAGCATCCTTCGAAGTCTGAGTGCATCTGCCTAAGAGGCAAGGAACCAACAGTCTGCATACAAATTAGATCTGTCAAACGGATGCACACACACCAGTAAGGTTCTGGAACAGAACTGCAGCCTAGAAGTGGATGAACAACCAGAACTTTCCGCCAGAGTTTACAGCTGGTGAACGCAAAGAAGAAGAAGAAGAATACAGGAGTGAGGCAGGGATGCGTGCTATCTCCTCTCTTATTTAATATATACATAGATAGAATATCAAAAGAAGCCAGCTTTAAAGCAGTCGACCCAGAAAATGAGGTAACTTTACTTACCAGAGGAAAAAAATTAGATCCACACACAATAAATTAACTACTATTTGTAGATGATCAGTGAGGGGAGTAGACTACAAGAACATTTGAACAGGCTAAGTTCAACATGCAGAAGAATGCTTAAAATACCTTAGCCAGCCAAAAAGAGCAACCAAGAGGTTTTGAAAGAAGCGGGAGCCCGAAGACAACTTATCACAGACATGAGAAGGAGACAGTCATAATTTTTTGGCCATGTTATGAGAAGAGGGAAAATAGAACATGTGGTGACCACTGGAAAGATGTGTGGAAGGAGGGATAGAGGAAGACAACGAGAGAAGATACTTGACGGTCTTGTTGCATGACATGGAGGTGTGTCGGCATACGAACTGATACATGCTGCAGGAGATCGCAGATTATGGAGAGGCATGATCGCCCATGCCAGTCGGCAAGGCACCTGATGATGATGATGATGAAGTTCAACATGCAGAAGATATAACAAGAAAATAAATACAACCAAAACTGAAGTAATACAGGTCAGCAGAATTCCTAGTCCTCTGCATATCAGGTTGAAAGGCACCTGTCTGGTGTAAGTTAGAGAATTAAAATATCTAGGAACTATATTCTCGGAGAATGGGAGAATATATCGGGAAATAGAAACAAGACACCAACAAGCCACTGCACATACACCAACTAACACTGTTATTAAGACATCCAAACATAAGTATGAGCGCCAAGAAACAGACTATAAACAGCATATTCATACCAACACTGTGCTACCAGTGCCAGACTTGGACATCATCAAAGACTAACCTATGTGAAATTAATCGTCCTAGGAGAACATGGACTGATAACATTAAAGAGCTTCTACATAGACACGGTAGCCATTGCTGCCCATCCAGCAATGGATCGTAAACTGTTCCTCCCCACAACGCTTAACAGCAGAAGTGGAAACTGATGATGATGATGACATCTGATAATAGCTTATAGTGAAATGACAAACACAGTAAAATCCTCGTTAATACAAAATTACTTAAGATGAACATTGGTTGAACATAAACAAAATTTTGGTTTCTCCAGGGATGTGTCATTGAACGGTTGATTTCTTGATCCCCTGGGATTTATGTTAACGAGGTTTTTACTGCATAACAGATGAGCTAACACAAACATGTCAGTTCTGACCTTGAGTTGTGGTTTCTTGTGTAGATACAGGTAGCGGGTCTGTATGCTGAAATATCAACATTACAATCAGCTGTGATATCAACATTACAGTCAGCTAGGATATCAACATTACAATCAGCTGTGATATCAACATTTAAATCAGCTGTGAAATCAACATTACAATCATCTGTAATATCAACATGGTAATCAGCTGTGATATTAACATTACAATCAGCTGTGATATCAACATTGCAATCAGCGGTGATATCAACATTACAATCAGCTGTGATACGAACATTACAATCAGCAGAAATATCAACATTATAATCAGCTGTAATAGCAACATTACAATCAGCTGTAATAGCAACAGTACAATCAGCTGTAATAGCAACAGTACAATCAGCTGGGATGTCAACATTACAATCAGCTGTAATAGCAACATTACAATCAGCTAAAATATCAAAATTACAATCAGCTGGGATATCAACATTACAATCAGCTGTAATAGCAACAGTACAATCAGCAGAAATATCAACATTATAATCAGCTGTAATAGCAACATTACAATCAGCTGTAATGGCAACAGTACAATCAGCTGTAATAACAGTACAATAAGCTGGGATGTCAACATTACAATCAGCTGGAATGTCAACATTACAATCAGCTGTAATAGCATCATTACAATCAGCTGGGATATAAACATTACAATCACCTGTAATAGCAACATTACAGTCAGCTATAATAGCAACATTACAATCAGCTGGGATATCAACATTACAATCAGCTGAAATATCAACATTACAATCAGCTGTAAAAGCAACATTACAATCAGCTAGGATATCAACATTACAGTCAGCTGTGATATCAACATTAGAATCAGCTGTAATAGTAACATTACAATCAGCTGGGATATCAACATTACAATCAGCTGGGATATCAACATTACAATCAGCTGTGACAACTGGCTGAAATAACAACATTACAGTTAGCTGTGATAACTGGCTGAAATAGAAAAATTACAATCAGCTGTGGCAACTGGATGCAAAATATTGGCTGAAATATGCAGCTGCATCAGTGGCTGTAGAATACTGGCTATAACAACTGGCTGAAACAAACAGCTGCAGAAACCAATTGTAACAAACAGCTGCAACAACCACCCATAACCATATTCTGCCTCTCATCTCTCAATGTACATAAGCATTCAATACAATCATGCTAGGATTTGTGCAGACCTGTTCACAAGTGGTTTGATTTTGCAGCTCAAGGTTTTCTAGCAGATGACCAAACCAGGTCTCCCCTTCATCCCTCCTCCTCCTGTCTTTCAAGGATCACATAAAGAGAGTTGCAACAAAGGCTCAAAAAGGTCTTAATGCACTAAAGATTATGGCAGCGATGGACATG
The DNA here is from genome assembly GCA_905116865.2 of Candidula unifasciata. Classification (NCBI taxonomy): domain Eukaryota; kingdom Metazoa; phylum Mollusca; class Gastropoda; order Stylommatophora; family Geomitridae; genus Candidula; species Candidula unifasciata. The sequence goes on along the minus strand of CAJHNH020000123.1, from coordinate 274,364 downwards.
GAGCAGAGAATACTGTTCACACTTTACCAGCACTCAATCTTCTCAGTGATTGATTATGGATTAGGGTTACTCACTGTCTCGAAAAGTCAGCTAGAGAAACTGGAGAGCATACAGAATGAAGCTATGCGGCTGATCCTGGGATGTACAAGAGACACCCCGATTGTGTGAATGAGATACATCCTTACATTGCCGACTATTGCAGATAGGCTAAAGGTGCTGCAGGCTAAGTCATACCTCAGAGTAGCTGCAGACAGAGAACACCATCTGTATAAAGCTTTGGCTGCAGGTAAAGGTCAGAGGTTAAAAAAGGGAAAATCATAGATAGCTCAAGCAAAAGACACAATAAGACAAGTATGCATGCTGGAGAACATTGGATGAGGAGAGGAGTGGGTCAGAGCACCATAGGAAAGTCTGACCTGTGTAGAGTTATGATCTCTTTACGCTGGAAGTGCAGAGAGTGGCCAGCAGGTGCTACGGAGGTGAAAAGCCAACAGTTGATTCACGAGGATTCTCGCCCAGATTATCTGATTATCTTTACAGATGGCTTGGTGTTAAGAGGAAAGAAAAGTGCCTGGGAGTTCATGCGAAAGCTAATGGAAAATTTTTAGTGCAAGACAGCCTAGCATACGATATGATTGAGAAAGGCAATGGAAACTCTTTAGTGCCTAGCAAACAATACTCCAACATATAGAATGAGAATGGAGGTGGAGGCAATCACTGCAGCTTTCTAGTGGCTACAAAACAAGATGCTTACACATGATGCACTTGCAACAGATTCTGAATGCATGCTAATAAAGGTGAAGACAGGGATGCTTCAATTAAAGTGGCAAGCTTCACTGGGAAGGTCACGGGTAGTGAGCATACTTTGGATCTTTTCCCCAGGCCACACCGGCATGGTGGAGAATGAACAGGCAGACAGATTGGCTGGCAGATGTGGTCAACGCCTTTTGGGAACAAGCAAAGGAGTCAGAAGAGAAAGAAGATTATTATGGCCTGGAGAGAATGAGGCACCTGGGTGTAAGCAAAGAGTCTGGCTGGCTCACTACACTAGGAGGAAATGCAAGACGGACATATTACCAGATTACGACCAGTACTATTAGTACTGGAACTCTGCAGTGTCTGCTGAAGATGAGGACAGAGCATGTGTGGAAATGCACCGGGTGCTGCGATGTCAATTCTTGACTCAACAACTCCCCTTCTTTATCTCCTACAACATGCTAGATTATAGTGGTATTCTCACAACTCAAAGTGCCACCTGAGCAGTCAGACTTGTGTAGAGTCATAATCACGCTGAGCCGGGAATGCAGAGACTGGCCAGCAGGTGCCACAGAGGTGGAAATTCAGCAATTAATTCAAGATAATGCTCGCTCAGAGGATTTGATCATTTACACAGGCGGTTCAGTGTCAAGAGGCAAAAGAAGTGCTTGGGGCAAAAGTTAATGGTCGGCGTTTGGTGCAATAGAGTCTAGCATATGATACCAACAACATCCTGCTTAAGAATGGAGGTGGAGGAGGTCACTGCAGCTTTCCGCTGGCTAGAGAACACGACACACACACACACATTGTAATTGTAACTGATTCAGAAATCATGCTGGGGAAGATCAGAACAGGTATGCTTCGTGCAGAGTGGCATGCCTCGCTGCGGAGGACACGAGTGAGGAGTATTGTCTGGACTTTTTCACCGGGTCACGCCGGTGTGTTGGGAAATGAACAGGCGGACAGACTGGCTGGCTCTGCACAACTTGGTGGATACTGCTACATAATAGGGCAGACGTGGTTAGTGCCTTGTGGGAGAGCGTGTACACTGCGGAGGAGCAGATGGATCACTAAAGTCTGGTGTGATTGATGCAGTTGGGGGTGACGAGAGGTTCTGGCAGAAGCTCAAGGCTCAGAGGAAAGGCAAGACGGACGTTTAATCAGAAAGCTACTGGCACCATTAGTATCGGAACTCTTCGCTGGCTGCTGAAGATGGGGACGGAGCGCTTATGGGAATGCCCCGAGTGCTGTGATGTCGGTTCTTGAATCAAATCAAATCAATCTCCCAACCCAACCACCCCCATGGTTTCCGGGGCCCCATTGGGGGGTGGGGGGAGAATAGACCCACTGCCCCCCTAACACTTTAAGTCTAGTACGATGTGCCAGGTGTAACAAAGACTGACGTATAAACAGACTTGCCAGGGTTCAACTTACCCAAACAACAATCCTAGGTATGCCCCTGAAACTCCAAGTGGGCAGGTGTGACAAAGACTGACATATAAATAGACTTGCCAGGGTTCAACTTACCCAAACAACAATCCTAGGTATGCCCCTGAAACTCCAAGTGGGCAGGTGTGACAAAGACTGACGTATAAACAGACTTGCCAGGGTTCAACTTACCCAAACAACAATCCTAGGTATGCCCCTGAAACTCCAAGTGGGCAGGTGTGACAAAGACTGACGTATAAACAGACTTGCCAGGGTTCAACTTACCCAAACAACAATCCTAGGTATGCCCTTGAACCTGCAAGTGGGCAGGTTTGACAAAGACTGACGTATAAACAGACTTGCCAGGGTTCAACTTACCCAAACAACAATCCTAGGTATGCCCCTGAACCTGCAAAGATGTGCCACCAGGCATGGCATTCAAACAACATGGCTGAAGATCTGCCTACAAACTGGTTTCGTATAGATCTGGCAGAGATTTTAATACAAACAACAACTATTATGCTTTATATCAATGAACAATTACTATGCTTTTTATCAATGAACAATTACTATGCTTTTTATCAATGAACAATTATTATGCTTTTTATCAATGAACAATTACTATGCTTTATATCAATGAACAATTATTATGCTTTTTATCAATGAACAATTACTATGCTTTTTATCAATGAACAATTACTATGCTTTATATCAATGAACAATTATTATGCTTTTTATCAATGAACAATTACTATGCTTTACATCAATGAACAATTATTATGCTTTATATCGATGAACAATTATTATGCTTTATATCAATGAACAATTATTATGCTTTATATCAATGAACAATTATTATGGTTTATATCAATGAACAATTATTATGGTTTATATCAATGAACAATTATTATGGTTTATATCAATGAACAATTATTATGGTTTATATCAGTGAACAATTATTATGGTTTATATCAATGAACAATTATTATGCTTTATATCAACGAACAATTATTATGCTTTTATCAGTGAACAATTATTATGCTTTTATCAGTGAACAATTATTATGGTTTATATCAATGAACAATTATTATGCTTTATATCAATGAACAATTATTATGGTTTATATCAATGAACAATTATTATGGTTTATATCAATAAACAATTATTATGGTTTATATCAATGAACAATTATTATGGTTTATATCAATAAACAATTATTATGCTTTTTATCAATGAACAATTACTATGCTTTACATCAATGAACAATTATTATGCTTTATATCGATGAACAATTATTATGCTTTATATCGATGAACAATTACTATGCTTTACATTAATGAACAATTATTATGCTTTTTATCAATGAACAATTATTATGGTTTATATCAACGAACAATTATTATGCTTTTATCAGTGAACAATTATTATGGTTTATATCAATGAACAATTATTATGCTTTATATCAATGAACAATTATTATGGTTTATATCAATGAACAATTATTATGGTTTATATCAACGAACAATTATTATGCTTTTATCAGTGAACAATTATTATGGTTTATATCAATGAACAATTATTATGCTTTATATCAACGAACAATTATTATGGTTTATATCAATGAACAATTATTATGGTTTATATCAATGAACAATTATTATGCTTTATATCAATGAACAATTATTATGCTTTATATCAATGAACAATTATTATGCTTTATATCAATAATTATTATGCTTTATATCAATGAACAATTATTATGCTTTATATCAATGAACAATTATTATGCTTTATATCAATGAACAATTATATATCAATGAACAATTATTATGGTTTATATCAATGAACAATTATTATGCTTTATATCAATGAACAATTATTATGCTTTATTTCAATGAACAATTATTATGCTTTATATCGATGAACAATTATTATGCTTTATATCAATGAACAATTACTATGCTTTACAATAATGAACAATTATTATGCTTTTTATCAATGAACAATTATTATGCTTTATATCAACGAACAATTATTATGGTTTATATCAGTGAACAATTATTATGGTTTATATCAATGAACAATTATTATGCTTTATATCAACGAACAATTATTATGGTTTATATCAATGAACAATTATTATGCTTTATATCAATGAACAATTATTATGCTTTATATCAATAAACAATTATTATGGTTTATATCAACGAACAATTATTAGGCTTTTATCAGTGAACAATTATTATGGTTTATATCAATGAACAATTATTATGCTTTATATCAACGAACAATTATTATGGTTTATATCAATGAACAATTATTATGGTTTATATCAATGAACAATTATTATGCTTTATATCAATGAACAATTATTATGCTTTATATCAATGAACAATTATTATGCTTTATATCAATGAACAATTATTATGGTTTATATCAATGAACAATTATTATGCTTTATATCAATGAACAATTATTATGCTTTATATCAATGAACAATTATTATGCTTTATATCAATGAACAATTATTATGCTTTATATCAATGAACAATTATTATGCTTTGTATCAATGAACAATTATTATGCTTTTATCAGTGAACAATTATTATGGTTTATATCAATGAACAATTATTATGGTTTATATCAATGAACAATTATTATGGTTTATATCAATGAACAATTATTATGGTTTATATCAATGAACAATTATTATGGTTTATATCAATGAACAATTATTATGGTTTATATCAATGAACAATTATTATGGTTTATATCAATGAACAATTATTATGGTTTATATCAATGAACAATTATTATGGTTTATATCAATGAACAATCATTATGGTTTATATCAATGAACAATTATTATGCTTTATATCAACGAACAATTATTATGCTTTTATCAGTGAACAATTATTATGGTTTATATCAATGAACAATTATTATGCTTTATATCAATGAACAATTATTATGCTTTATATCAATGAACAATTATTATGGTTTATATCAATGAACAATTATTATGGTTTATATCAATGAACAATTATTATGGTTTATATCAATGAACAATTATTATGGTTTATATCAATGAACAATTATTATGGTTTATATCAATGAACAATTATTATGGTTTATATATATCAATGAACAATTATTATGCTTTATATCAATGAACAATTATTATGGTTTATATCAATGAACAATTATTATGCTTTATATCAATGAACAATTATTATGCTTTATATCAATGAACAATTATTATGGCTTTATATCAATGAACAATTATTATGCTTTATATCAATGAACAATTATTATGCTTTATATCAATGAACAATTATTATGCTTTATATCAATGAACAATTATTATGCTTTATATCAATGAACAATTATTATGGTTTATATCAATGAACAATTATTATGCTTTATATCAATGAACAATTATTATGCTTTATATCAATGAACAATTATTATGCTTTATATCAATGAACAATTATTATGCTTTATATCAATGAACAATTATTATGGTTTATGCCAATGAACAATTATTATGCTTTATATCAACGAACAATTATTATGGTTTATATCAATGAACAATTATTATGGTTTATGCCAATGAACAATTATTAAGCTTTATATCAATGAACAATTATTATGGTTTATGCCATAATTATTATGATTAAAAGCAAAAAATGATTATTATGAGTTTCATCAAAGAAGAATATTTTATGCAATCTTTCTTTGTGCAATCTTTCTTTGTCCAATCTTTCTTTGTCCAATCTTTCTTTGTCCAATCTTTTTTTGTCCAATCTTTCTTTGTCAATTGAGACGAGAAAAAGAATTCTTAGAAGCTTTATAAATCCTTTCTTAAAATATAGAAGTGAATCAGAAACAGTTGGTAAATTAGGGAAAATTTATTTGGAAGCTGCAGAGATGTGGTTTTAAACACGAATGATGAGAATACACTAGACAGATAAAAAGAGTAATAAAGTTGTCGGAAAGAACATGACCCACGAAGAGAACTGAATGCCCACGTCAGAAAGAAACAGTTTACATGCTTTGGTCATGTGATGAGAAGGAGAAAACTGGAGTACATTGTGACAGTAGGAAAGTTAGAGGGGAGGAGAGGCAGAGGGAGACCAAGAGAAAAGATACTAGAGGACAGTTTGACATCATGGCATGGAGAATCATCTGTGCCAGAGTTGATTGAAAGTATTGAAAGTACACAAGACAGAAGGTTGTGGATAGACATGACTACTAATGCCACAACACATGGACGTTATAAAGAAGATATCAAAGAAAAATTATTATGATTTATTTAAAACAATTGTTATCTCCACCGTCTTTCTCCATTGACAGGGCTCTGATAACATGAAGGCTTAGGGCAGTGGCCGAACAACTTTGGTAAAAAGCCCATATCTGCACAATGTGTAGACATGGTAAAAAAGTAAAAAAAGTAAAGTAAAGTTCCCTTCTCACGCCTTTCGGCGCATCGGGCATATGGGCAGAGCGTCCCATATTTTTACAGACCATCAGCACTCTGTGGGTAATGTGGTCAGCATTACGCCGGCTGTCTTTACTTTCCCAGGACAGCCCATCCTGGTACCCATTTTAGGCTGGGTCGACCTGCGACGTCCCCATACCACGGCAAAAATCCACGCAGCCTGCAGTGGGTTTCGATCGCGGTATGCTGGCTCACGAGTCGGACTCGCAACGCCTTAGCCACGGACACCGTAGACATGGTAGGTCTGACAATATATACCCGACAGAATTTTAAATGTTTTTTTTTAGTGAAAATTGTGACTTCATAATAATCTTATAATTACATCAATTTGCTGGACAAAACTAAATTTTGTTATGACCAACGGGAAGGAAAACAGTTAATTCTTTGCTTCGATTATTTTTTTAAAGTAATTATTTCCCTCAATGAAAAAAAATAATCTCATTTTCCTAGATTTTTTATGAATGATGATTGAAACAAATTGAAAATAATCATTTTTAGGATTTGATGACTGCAGTGGCATGTATGTTCTCCTGTCTGCTCAGTGGCTTCTGTTTGAAACCACGGATTTTTATTAAAAGTGACAGAACTCCTAAATGTTCTTGCTTCTTCTTATTTTCTATCAAAAAAAAAATTTACTTCTCATCCTTTTTAGGATGACATTTTTCGTTATTCAAAGCCCTACTCTGGCTCTTGCCAGGGGCCGCAATATAGCCTGGACATAAATACGGCCTAAAGGCTGAACTTGGTTTCTGGGACTTCTCCACCGTGATCCTCACCCACATGGTGGCGTATTGTGTCATCGGGTGTTTATCGCTCTTGTGATGTCCTGGTGGGGGTAGAAAGTCAGTCAGTCTTATCTTCCCCTAGTTTCTAAGGCAGAGTTTCATTGAATTACAAGGACGCATTTAAAAAAAAAAAAAATTGTGAAAAAAAAGGAGATTTATAAGATGGTTTCCAGCAAGGACAGGATAAGATGGTTTCCAGCATGGACAGGATAAGATGGTTTCCAGCAAGGATAGGATAAGATGGTTTCCAGCAAGGATAGGATAAGATGGTTTCCAGCAAGGACAGGATAAGATGGTTTCCAGAAAGGATAGGATAAGATGGTTTCCAGCAAGGACAGGATAAGATGGTTTCCGCAAGGACAGGATAAGATGGTTTCCAGCAAGGATAGGATAAGATGGTTTCCAGCAAGGACAGGATAAGATGGTTTCCAGCAAGGACAGGATAAGATGGTTTCCAGCAAGGACAGGATGAGGAATGATGATATCGGAAATATGACAAGTTAACATCAGCCTCAGATTTTGGCAAGAAAAAAAAAACCCAGTGGTTTGGGCATGAAGATCAAACCTGATGAGGTTTTGATAATTGCATATTAGAAAGACCCCCCCCCCCCCCCCCCCCCCCACAAAGATTTGGATGCAAAGACACAGGGATACATACAAACCACACATAACACTTAAAGATACACATACATGACATGCAGAGTCACACAACTACACACAGAGAAACCCACACCCAACACAAAAACCCACACCTTAAACACAGAGTGACCCACACACAGAAATCCACAGCCCACATAATGCAGACACCACACACGTGGAGCAGACACCACACACGTGGAGCAGACACCACACACGTACAGTCAGATACCTGAGATTGGAGCAGTAGACATTGTCAATGTTCCACAAGAGAAAGCCCAGGATGTAGGTCAACAGTGAGACCAGGAAAAAGCTCTTGTTACATTTGGTGGTTCTGTTGGAGAAATAGAGCCATATATTTATGTATAGTTGATTGGCTTGTCAATGGTAGAGTAATATACCACAATATAGTTGATTGGCTTGTCAATGATAGAGTAATATACCTGAACACAGTTGATTGGCTTATTAATGATAGAGTAATTTATAAGAAAACAGTTGATTGGCTTGTCAATGGTAGAGTTATACCAGAAAATAGTTGAATAGTTTATCAATGGTAGAGTAATATACCACAATATAGTTGATTGGCTTGTCAATGGTAGAGTAATATACCACAATATAGTTGATTGGTTTATCAATGATAGAGTAATATACCTGAACACAGTTGATTGGCTTATTAATGATAGAGTAATTTACAAGAAAACAGTTGATTGGCTTGTCAATGGTAGAGTTATACCAGAAAATAGTTAAATAGTTTATCAATGGTAGAGTAATATACCACAATATAGTTGATTGACTTGTCGATGGTACAGCAATATACCAGAATATAGTTGACCAGCTTATTAATGATAGAGTAATATCCCAGAATATAGTTCATGGGCTTGTCAATGATAGAGTTATATACCAGAATATAGTTGATTGGCTTGTCAGTGATAGAGTAATATACCAGAATATTGTTGATTGGCTTGTCAGTGATAGAGTTATATACCAGAATATTGTTGATTGGCTTGTCAGTGATAGAGTAATATACCAGAATATTGTTGAGTGGCTTGTCAGTGATAGAGTAATATACCAGAATATTGTTGATTGGCTTATCAATGGTAGAGTTATATATCAGAATATAGTTGACTGGCTTATCAATGATAGAGTTATATATCAGAATATAGTTGACTGGCTTATCAATGATAGAGTTATATATCAGAATATTGTTGACTGGCTTATCAATGGTAGAGTAACATACCTGAATATAGTTGATGGACTTGTCAATGATAGAGTAATTTACCCGATTATAGTTGATGGGCTTGTCAGTGATAGAGTAATATACCCGAATATGGTTGATGGGCTTGTCAATGATAGAGTAATATATCTGAATATAGTTGATGGGTTTGTCAGTGGTAGAGTAATTTACCAGAATACGTGTTGGATTCTTTTATGAATGATAGATCAATATACCAGTATATAATTGATTGGTTTATCAATGATCGAATAATGTAAGCAAAATAAAGTAAAGGACCTTCTTCCACGCCTTCAGGTGTATTGGGCAATGTTTCCCCGTTGTAAATTTGAACAAACAAGACAAACAATAGACTGCACAATTTACTGACTGGCATATTTCGCTGTGTCTCCTCAGGTGCATACTACAGTAACAATTACATAAATGAAGCAGTTAAGTGAATCCTTTATAACTGAAGTACACTTTTAACAACGATCAAACATGACTGCCTTTTTTACCAGGGCAGCCGTAAAGTCAGAACCATATCGTTCTGTATACAGAGTTCTGGCCGCAGGTGGTGAATCACGGCAGCTTCAAGCAATCTTAGCGTCCTGCCACTGGCAGATGTGTGCAGGTGTTGAAATGCATTATATAACTGACTGACTCATCTTTGACAGAACAATATATATGTATATAGTTTACAACTGAAAGTACAATGCAGACTATTTTCATTATAAATTAGCTACTTTTCAAACCAAAGCAGCCCATTTTTGAACCACCAAGAATGTTTTTCAAATCAAACTGTACGATTTTAAAACTAAGATGTTTTTCAAATAACTTACAACGTTTTCAAATCAAATTGGTGGTTTGACAAAGGTCCCGTTTCAAGTGAAAATGGTGTATCAGTGTGATAAATGACTGACGGGCTTATCCCTTATACCAGCATGCAGCTGAAGTAGAGAAAACGTATGAGGAGATGTGTGGGATACTCACAGACAAACTCTGCTGGCCAGTCCCACGATGAAGAAGACCATGATAGCGTAGGACACCTGCAATGAAAACAAAAAAACAAAATAGAAGACAGGGCACCAAACTTTTTGTGTGTCCGCAGCAGGGCAAGGATTGCACGTCTAAGCCAAATTCGGGGTAAAGACAGAAGATATAACCAACTTCTCATGGGAACAATCATTAGAGGTATCTTGGAGTGGATGTTGCATTTGCGGAATGAGCATGCAATGGAAGGCCCAATGTGCAAAGATGTTGGTTGTGATAACATAATAAAACAATATGGCACTCCTCCAAAAAAGGGTCCTAAATTATCAAGGTTAAAAGCATATCCTAACAGGGCCTAAATGATATGTAAAATTAGAATTTATTTCCGGCAAATATGGCAGACAGGCCATCAGCTCCAACACAGATTAGCAATCATGTTTTACAGATTGATAAACTGGAAGCTGTAGATGTTAGTCCTGGCGACTTAGATATAGATATATATATATATATTAATGAATTAAGATTAGGGTTGGCTTTAACACCCAGACAAATGAAGGGGTATGGATGCAACTCAAACTGAAGCAACTACTGAGGCCCTGTAAGGGTAAGCTTTTGAGCTTGATAATTTGGGACCGCTACTTGGAGGAGTGCCAACAATATAATAATACTTCTTCACTTCATTCTTCCTTTCAATGGTTTTCAGATGAATGGCATCAGGTCCGTATGAAAGTCGTAGTGTGATGCATGCTTTCCACTGATCCACACAGCTTGGTTTTCACTGGAATGGCAGCTAGCCAGACCTGGGATTTCTCTTCTGCATGAAGAGATCATGTCTGTAGCACATCTTCTGTGTTTTTTGGTGCCTGTCCACACAGACCAGAAACACTAGTTGGAGGGTATAGTATAAACAGTCTTTTGGAGGGTTTAGTATAAACAGTCTTTTGGAGGGTTTAGTATAAATAGTCTTTTGGAGGGTTTAGTATAAACAGTCTTTTGGAGGGTATAGTTTTTTTATTTTTTTTATTTTTTTATCGATCACCGGCTGTGAATTCCAGTGGAAGGTACCGGTTAATCGTCCGCTTGGACTTTTGGCTTTCACCTGGACCTGATTTTTGCGTGTACAACCGTTTTTCATTTCCCTGCCTCATGGGCAGCTGTACTCCGACTTCGAAGGAAGACGTCAGGCCTATTTCTAGGTTGACTGTGGCCATTGTTTTGTGTGGGTCGAGACGTTGCCTGATTTGTGTGGTGTCCACTTTGTCTCCTCCGCAGGTATTGCCCTCGGAGTACTCCTTTGGAGCAGCCCCCTGTGGAACATTTAGCCCTCAAGGGAAGGCAGTTGCAGATCTTGGGCATTCCCCGCCATCCAAGGAGGGTTCCATGAATGCAGAGCCGGCACATGGCACTCTGGTTCTGGGCTCACCCAAGGAATCGTCACGTCCTGCACATGCCTGCTTAACCTCACAACCGTATCAGGCCTCCCGCTCGACAGGGGCTGTGCCCTCTGGAAGTCAGCGGGGAGCAGCCCGTGGGTTTTGGACTTTTGTGACCACACAGATAGGTACATTCTTTTTTCTTCGCACGTTAGATTTCTTTGACGAGCCGTTAGCCCGACAGAATTTTACATCCTGCATCAGGCATATCGTTATCAGTTTTGTCCCAACACTCGGGCGAGTGGGGTCTTTGGGTGTGGACATTCGGTCTTTTTCAGTTCAATACAAATTTTGATGGTCAGATTTTGATCCGTATGATCTAGTTTTGTCGGACAATTAGGATGGTTGCTGTTGTGGTGTACCTCAGCGCGGTGTCGACGACACTGAGGGTTAACCAAGGATGTACATGAATGGCCAGCCTATGGATGTTTGCTGTTGTGGTGTACCTCAGCGCGGTGACGACGACACTGGGGGTTAACCGAGGATGTACAAGGATGGCCAGCCTATGGATGGTTGCTGTTGTGGTGTACCTCAGCACGGTGACGACGACACTGAGGGTTAACAGAGGATGTGCAGTGAACAATGTTCTCTTTACTCCGCAGTCTTTTAACCAAGGGTTGTAATTTTGGCTGTACGTTTGGCAAACCTACTCATGTTCCTAATGAGTTTTGATAACATTTTTCACCCAAGCGTTTGGGGGCGGGCTGATGAGAGCCACAAGGACACATCACCTCTGGGGGCCGCCGAACTCCGAGATCCCCTGACAGCTCTGTTAATGCTCATTTGAGACATTATCCGTGGCGCACGACGAGGACGTGCTGTAGGGGTCTTGCGTGAGGTTCTGTACAACCAGGATAGTTAGGGACTGGCGCCCGAGTGACTTACGGAGTATCTCCTTATACACATCATGTTGGACTTAACTTCCCCTCACGCCTGTGACATAAATCACCGCGCCACAGAGGGTATAGTATAAACAGTCTTTTGGAGGGTATAGTATAAACAGTCTTTTGGAGGGTATAGTATAAACAGTCTTTTGGAGGGCATAGTATAAACAGTCTTTTGGAGGGTATAGTATAAACAGTCTTCGTTATGCAGATGAGAAAGTATCTTTCTTCTTTACATCCTCTTTTACTGCTTTGGGTGTCGGTGGAGATGTAAGGTCCTGTTCCATTCTTTGTGATACAGTATTAACAACTGAAAATGCAGAAGACCTACAACAACTATTAGACATTGTTGTACTAGAATGCAAGAAAAAAGAGCGACTTTCCTTGAATATCAAGAAAACAGAAACAAAGGTAATATCAAAGAAGGAAAAGTGCTTAGCCAAGTCAATAAATTCAGTATTTGGGGATATCCACAACATCAGATGGACAATGTGCGACAGAAATTAAGAGCAGAATTGGCCATGTGAAGACAGCGTTGCAGAAGATGAAAAGTATCTTATGTAATGAATCACTCTCATTAAACATCAGAAAATGAGTATTGAAATGTTATATCGAACCTGTTCTGTTTTATGGTAGTGAATCTTGGAATGCGAGCAAACAATCAAGAAGAGTTTGGTGGCAATTGAGATGTGGTTGTTGAGAGACTTTGGAACCTCGACTAACTAACTAATAATTCATGCTTTGCCATATCACTGGCCAGACTTGATTGACAAAGTAACCCCAATGCTCTATGAACCAGGATACAATTCACAAAGATATCAATAGTTGTTGACCAAACTCTAGTGGATTTTTTTTTCAAGATCTAGAAAGCATGAGTCATTAACCTTATGGCTCAGTACTATGGATATCGCAACCCTTCGGCCTTGATTCCATGACAGATACCATAAATCTGGGAGAAATGTAGCTTTTCTGCTTACCCCTGGTTGTAGGAGTTTGTCACTCGGTCGCCGTGCAGTTAGGTTTAACCAACTGAGCTAGTGTGCCGGGCAACTCTAGTGGATAATTAGTTAGTTAGTCGACAGATTATCATCTTCACACATCGTTCCATTCAGTCCATAAGTGCTCAGATCCCCTATTCAGTATCTCCCTCAGGATGTATTGGCTTTTGACACCAGTTCTGTGTTAGTTTACTGCTCTTCTTTGGGCCCCTGTGCAGCGCTCTTATCTGGCTTCACCCATTTTGATGTTATGTTCGTGTAGTCTCGTCAGTGCTGCAGCTTCACAGTCATAACTTGATCCATTTAATCGAGCCACCTCTCTCAGGGCATTTAGTGTGTCGACTCTGTCCATTGCTCATCCGTTTCCCACGTGAGCATCACTTGCAAGTCTTTCAGCTCATTCATTGCCCTTTACACCAGAATGCCCCGAAACAAATGTGAAACTGATTTTCGTCAGCCTAAATACTCTAGTGGCACAAATGTGCATGTTCCAGACGGCAAATGTGGAATAACCTGGCAGCTTGTCCATGCTTTCACACAAAAAAGACTGGATGTAGCTGTTGCTACAAACTGCCTTTGTTTGTGAATCTGTTTCTGGAGCTGAGTTGGAGGAGGGCGATGCAGGGACTCACCTGGTGGAAGATGGGATCATTGATGAGGATGTACACCTGAGGATGAAGCCAGGGAGAACCAGTTAGTGCTCTACAAAGTCTAAAATTTACAGAGCAAAGAAGAATGGTAAATACAAGTGTTACTATGTGAGGTTAATGGTAGCAGGAGTCACTGTCACTTACAGGTGTCTCTATGTCAGGTGCTGTTGTCATTTACAGGTGTCTATATATCCAGTGTCACTGCCACTTACAGGCGTCTCGGTGTCAGTGTCACTTAGAGTATGTCACTGACAGGTGTTTCTATGTCAGGCAGCATTGCCATTACAGGTGTCTCTGTCAGATTAAACTATACCCTTTATAAAGGTAACTGTATCACTACAGGTGTAACTATATCCTTTATAGAGGTAACTGTATCACTACAGGTGTAACTATATCCTTTATAGAGGTAATTTTATCACCTACAGGTGTAACTATATCCTTTATTGAGGTAATTTTTATCACCTACAGTGGTAATTATGTCCTTTATTGAGGTAATTTTATAAATTACAGATGTAACTATAACCTTTGTAAGGTAATCTTATCACCTACAGGTAAACTATAACCTCTGTAGGGTAATCTTTTTAACTTCAGGAGTATCTATATCCTTTTAGGGATAATCTTATCAACCACAGGTGTAACTGTATTCTTTATAGGGTAATCTTATCACCTACAGGTGTAACTATATTATCTACAGGTGTAACTATATCATCTACAGGTGTAACTATATCATCTACAGGTGTAACTATATCGTCTACAGGTGTAACTATATCATCTACAGGTGTAACTATATCATCTACAGGTGTAACTATATCACCTACAGGTGTAACTATATCACCTACAGGTGTAACTATATCACCTACAGGTGTAACTATATCATCTACAGGTGTAACTATATCATCTACAGGTGTAACTATATCATCTACAGGTGTAACTATATCACCTACAGGTGTAATTATATCATCTACAGGTGTAACTATATCATCTACAGGTGTAACTATATTACCTACAGGTGTAACTATATGACCTACAGGTGTAACTATATGACCTACAGGTGTAACTATATGACCTACAGGTGTAACTAAATCACCTACAGGTGTAACTATATCATCTGCAAGTGTAATGATATCATCTTCAGGTGTAACTATATTACCTACAGGTGTAACTATATATTATGGTGGAAAGGCCTCTAGATATAGAAGTTAGCTTCAAATATATTGAATAAGTGGCCGTGGACCAAAACAGGTGATGGTCATTGAGAGGAGGCGAGTTAGTTGGTGGGACAGCTAACTCTATACAATATCTCAAAACTCTACGACATGGCCATCTGCGGGTAAGAGTCGTCATAACCTCTCCCCCCTGCTGCCTTGCAGGGTAAGTCTCTTTAGACAAAGGCTATTGGAGTCAAACCATTTACAAACCGGCGGAAGGCAAGGGGAAACCACCGCTGTATTATCCCAAGAAAATGATGCCTCAAAATAGAACATGTTGTGACCACTGGAAAGATATGTGAAAGGAGAGATAGAGGAAGACAACAAGAGAAGATGCTTGACAGTCTTGTTGCATGGCATGGAGGTATGTCGGCACACGAACTGATACATGCTGCAGCAGATTGCAGATTATGGAGAGACATGATCGCCCATGCCAGTCGGCAAGGCACCTGATGATGTTGTAACTATATTACCTGCAGGTGTAACTGTACTACTGTTGGGTGCAGCTATGTGTAACTCATCAGTGTGTGTATGTGTGGTCTAGTTGTGTGCTGTACTCACAAGTGTGACAATGATGCAGTAACCAGTTAGTGTCAGTTGCAGAGGTAACCTTATCACTCACAGATGTAACTAAATCACCTACCAGTGTAACTATATCACCTACAGGTGTAACTATTTCATTTACAGTGTAACTCAGTGTGTTTGTGTATGGTCTAGTTGTGTGCTGTACTCACAAGTGTGACAATGATGCAGTAACCAATCAGTGCCAGTTGTAGAATGACACTCTCTTCGCCAGGTTTGCTCTTTATCAGATACCTGCAAGCACACATAGGGGCTACGTCAGTTTTCAGTGTGTACTTGAGTTGGGTATTAGGGTTGATTTCAATGTGTGCTAGTGTTGGGTGTTAGGGTTGATTTCAATGTGTGCTAGTGTTGGGTGTTAGGGTTGATTTCAATGTGTGCTAGTGTTGGGTGTTAGGGTTGATTTCAATATGTGCTAGTGTTGGGTGTTAGGGTTGATTTCAATGTGTGCTATGTTGGGTGTTAGGGTTGATGTCAATGTGTGCTAGTGTGTTGAGTTGAGTACTGCTGTGCATGTGTGTGTAGAGGTGTATTTAAGGTGTGGGTGCATGTGTGTGTAGAGGTGTATTTGTATGGGTGCATGTGTGTGTAGAGGTGTATTTGTGGTGTGGGTGCATGTGTGTGTAGAGGTGTATTTGAGGTGTGGGTGAATGTGTGTGTGTGGAGTTGTATTTGAGGTGTGGGTGAATGTGTGTGGAAGAGTATTTGAGGTGTGAGGAAATGTGTGCATGGAGTTTAATTTGAGATGTGGAATGAATGTGACAGAGAAGAGACACACTCTTCCAAAGACAGAAAACAGACTGACAGCAGACCCACTCTTCCATAGACAGAAAACAAACTGACATCAGACCCACTCTTTCCTAGACAGAAAACAGTATTACAGCAGACCCACTTTTCCACAGTCAGAAAACAGAGTGACAGCAGACCCACTTTTCCACAGACAGAAAACAGAGTGACAGCAGACCCACTTTTCCACAGACAGAAAACTGAGTGACAGCAGACCTTCTCTTCAACAGACAGAAAACAGACTGATGGCAGACCCAGTCTTCCACAGACAGAAAACAGACTGACAGCAGACCCAGTCTTCCACAGACAGAAAACAGACTGACAGCAGACCCACTCTTTCCTAGACAGAAAACAGAGTGACAGTAGACCTACTCTTTCATAGACAGAAAACAGAGTGACTGCAGACTCACTCTTCCAAAGACAGAAAACAGACTGACAGCAGACCCACTCTTCCAAAGACAGAAAACAAACTGACATCAGACCCACTTTTTCCTAGACAGAAAACAGAGTGACAGCAGACCCACTTTTCCACAGACAGAAAACAGAGTGACAGCAGACCCACTTATCCACAGACAGAAAACAGAGTGACAGCAGACCTCTTCCACAGACAGAAAACAGACTGACAGCAGACTCACTCTTCCACAGACAAAAAAAAACAGACTGACAGCAGACCCAGTCTTCCACAGACAGAAAACAGAGTGACAGTAGACCCAGTCTTTCATAGACAGAAAACAAACTGACAGCAGACCCACTCTTCCACAGACAAAAGTGACATCATACCCACTCTTCAAAAAACAGAAAACCTATTGACAGTAAAAACAGAGTGACAGTAGACCCACTCTTCCTCAGACAGGAAACAGACTGACGGCAGTCCCATTCCTCTACTTACAGAGAATAGATTTGAATACTGCTGCCCCAGATCATCGGCAGCTCATCCATCAGCTGAGGGACAGAATACAAACACTAGCAGTCACCACTATCAGCTGTTGCTCATAAATACATCAGTTTGTATAACATAATTTTTTTTTTCTCTGCATAGACCAGTGTTTCCCAAACATTTCTTACTCGTGGCGCCTATTTTCAATTAAAAATTTTCCACAGCGCCCTAACTAAGTAAAAGTTTGACTATTCATATGTAAGAGATTAACAAACAAAAAAACAACAACAACATAAAACTTGTGTATCTTTGAATATTTCGCGGCGGCCCTGTGAAGAGGTCGCGGCTTCCCGGGGCGCACAGTTTGGGAATCACTGACATAGACTAAATAATTGCTCCTCTGTTGCCTGGTAATTTTTATCTCTAGACTCCCTTTTCCCCATTCACTTCAATAGAGTTAGGACACGTCACTGTCTGCAGACTCAGTGTGCAAATAGACGTAAATATCTGGTAATGTGTATGGAACCATTGCAGTCTGGGAGTTATCTTTCATGTCACTAGTTTGCCACTGCTTTCTGAACAGCTGGCTTCTGCAGCTGGAATCGAACTGGGTATCTCAGAATTACAAAGCACATTCGCAATGTTCTAGCCACCTACAACAACAGATCAAATATAAACAAGGCGATTCAGTTAGGATCAACAGTCACTGACTCACAGACACACAACTTGGCACATACAACATCACATGGACCATCATATTTGTGTTCCTCTTCAGGTGCTTTATTAAAATCCTACCCCAAACAGGGGAAATCCACAGGTCTAATATTTTATGGGGTGGTAGACAGGCGGCATGCAGTCGTGGGACCTAGGCTGCATGTATTCGTGGGACCTAGGCTGCATGTATTCGTGGGACGTAGGTGGGTTGGGGTTAGGGCCAGTTCTAGATGTTTTGGGGTCGTTAAAAGCATCACAAAGTGGGGAAACCCAGTCTTACCACCCTCTAAAATGTTGGACTGTCCTGTGGCGTCAGCTTGAGTAGGATATTGAAAAAGCACCTATCTTCATTCCTAAAATGGCTTTATGCAAGTTCTAAACCATGCATTGAACTTTCACAACTTTATACTAAACACTGAATTTCAGATAATAAATAGCTCACAGTTGACAACACACTCAAAACTGAGTTTCCTCTCGATGGACAGCCAACACAACCTTACCTGCATGGTATATTTCAAGGTCATATGGAACAGCCATGACCCAATTCCAACAACTGAAACACGATGGGACAGTAATACATACACTTTACTTTCAGAAAATTACATTTGTTAACAGAAAAATTACATATGAAGTAATGCAAATGGAGTAAGTTTCTGCACAGATTATTTGGAAGGGTTCGGGAAAAGGGAAGATATTCCAGCAGGTCGGAAAAAATTGGATAACATCTATGGGGAAAATCAGAAAGGCTGTCATACCTCTGAAGGATGGAAAAGCTGCTGGTCTAAATCATATATCAGCATCAAAGATAGATCTACAACATCAAAGACACTTTACGCCTTCACGACATGACAATAGCCAGTGTGCACTGGATCGCAAATTATTCCTCCCCACGGCATTTAATAGCAGAAGTGGTTTATGATGATGATTTGTTAAAAATAAGCAGACCGAAAAAGGTCTAAAAATGCACAGGGAAAAACAAACAAAAACAATCAGAATAAATATACAGGACATTGTCAAACCAACTCCAGCATGTTTAGGCCGTTTGCAATTTTACGAGGCAATTTTAAATTCAGTAGTTTGCCACTGCTTCCTGAATGGTTGGCTCTGGTTATTATTGTCAAAATCAGGATAAAGTAGTCTGCAGCCAAACTTAGTGCAGCTGGAGTTGAACCGGGTAACTCAGAATTAAAAATTGTGTTTGCAACACCTAAAACTAGGAGCACAACTAAAAGAGATGAAGCTTTATTAAGGGTTTTCAAAAACAGTCTTAGGACGAATCTTTGGACCCATCAAAGATGCAAACAGCAGGGAATGGAGAGTAAGAAGCCACAATGAAATTTATAATCTGTTTAAACCACCATTGATCACTGGCATCATGAGAGCTAATAGACTGAAATGGTTGGGGCACACTGAAAGAATGTCAGATGACAGAGAAGTAAAAACTGTATACACAAGGGAGATGAATGGTGATAGACCATGAGGCAGACCAAGAAGATAATGAAGAGATAATGTTCAGGCAGACCTGCAAACACTTGGTGTCACCAACTGGAAAGAGAAGACGAATCAGAGAGATGAATGGAGGCGGGTGATTTCTGCAGCAATGAACCTCAAGGGCTCAGAATGCTGAAGAAGAAGAAGTTTGAAATACCTGAATAGGCCACAGATACGTTGAAAATAAGTCTATAAGCATAAATAATACATGATGAATATGTAGGCATGTAAGTAAAGTAAATAATTCAGAATATGTAGGTACAGGATACAGCTGATCATGTAAGTAAGTAAATGGACCTCTTTCCAAGCCGACAGGCTTACTGGGCATATGGGGCTAGAATATTTTATAGACTGACTGGCACTCTGTGATGTGGTCAGCATCACGCCAGCTGCATTTACTTCCCAGGAATGTATCTGGTACAAATTCAAGGCTGAGTTGATCTGCAGGCAAGGTCGTTTGGCTTCATCAAGACCTGAACCCACAACCTTCAGATCTGCAGACAAGCATCTAGCTGCTACATCATGGCAGTTCGAAGCCCAAGTTCAAGTTGTCTCCTTCGTGCCTAAGAACTGCATGGCTGTCGGGTGAACAGTCGTTAACGAAGGCAGTCAGGTCGTTGTAGGGGCGATGCTTGCTGGTGGATGTAATGTCCTAAATTCCTTCCCCAGCTAATAGTGAGGGTACTGCTGGGGTGACCATTTATTAACCCTCACATAATGCTTCAGGTCAAAATGGACGCTAGGCACGGCCACATTTTTTTTAGCCGTGGCAAATTTTGTGTGTGCTTCTGTTAGACGGTGGCCGTTTCATTTTAGCTCCATTTGTAGACAGGAAAGATATAGTTTCATTGCCCAGCTTCTGAGCTGAGTGCATGGTGTGACACTGTGAGCTGCAGATTTCACTTGAACTGTGATAAACATTTTGTGTGTTTTTTGTTGGCACAGGAGCGGAGCAACTATGGGGTGACCTGTTTGCAATGAAGCTGAAACTAAGACTACCAGATCCGCAGGCAAGCAACTAGCTGTTAAACCAAGACAGTTGCCATGTCAGTACAAGAATTATCTCAGCAACAACGTAGATATAACAGAGTTCATAATTACCTGAGAGAGCCAGGAAGCTGTAGATGAAGCGTTTCTCATGGTTCTCTTTATATCCAACGTAGACCATCACAAGAGGAGCGAATATCATCACAGCATTGGATAGAGTGTTCCCTGCACACGTCACAGACATAGTTACATCATAACTTACAACATTAGACACAGTGTTCCCTGCACATGTCACAGGCATAGTTACAACATAACTTAAACATTGGACACAGTGTTCCCTGCACATGTCACAGACATAGTTACAACATAACTTACAACATTAGACACAGTGTTCCCTGCACATGTCACAGACATAGTTACATCATAACTTAAACATTAGATACAGTGTTCCCTGCACATGTCACAGACATAGTTACATCATAACTTACAACATTAGACACAGTGTTTCCTGCATACGTCACAGACATGGTTACAACACAACTTACAACATTAGACACAGTGTTCCCTGCACATGTCACAGGCATAGTTACAACATAACTTAAACATTGGACACAGTGTTCCCTGCACATGTCACAGACATAGTTACATCATAACTTAAACATTAGATACAGTGTTCTCTGCACATATCACAGACATAGTTACATCATAACTTACAACATTAGACACAGTGTTCCCTGCACATGTCACAGACATAGTTACATCATAACTTAAACATTAGATACAGTGTTCTCTGCACATATCACAGACATAGTTACATCATAACTTACAACATTAGACACAGTGTTCCCTGCACATGTCACAGACATAGTTACATCATAACTTACAACATTAGACACAGTGTTCCCTGCACATGTCACAGAAATAGTTACATCATAACTTACAACATTAGACACAGTGTTGCCTGACCATGTCACAGACATAGTTACATCATAACTTACAACGTTAGACACAGTGTTCCCTGCACATGTCACAGACACATCCTCACTTACAAGATTAGACAGTGTTCCCTGCACATGTCACAGACACATCATCACTTACAAGATTAGACAGTGTTCCCTGCACATGTCACAGACACATCATCACTTACAAGATTAGACAGAGTTCCCTGCACATGTCACAGACACATCATCATTTACAAGATTAGACAGTGTTCCCTGCACACGTCACAGACACATCATCACTTACAAGATTAGACAGAGTTCCCTGCACATGACACAGTTACATCATAACTTACAACATTAGACACAGTGTTCCCTGACCATGTCACAGACATAGTTACATCATAACTTATGTTAGACACAGTGTTCCCTTCACATGTCACAGACACATCATCACTTACAAGATTAGACAGTGTTCCCTGCACATGTCACAGACACATCATCACTTACAAGATTAGACAGTGTTCCCTGCACATGTCACAGACATAGTTACATCAAAGCTCACAAGTTTTTTCTGTTTTTACATCTAAAAATATCCATGTCAGGATTATTTTTCATTAGACAATCTAGCAGTTCATTATTACTATACTCTGTTATGTCAGCGGATGTGACTTAGGCATCGCGAGCAAGCTTCGCAACGCCGGGGTGTCAGGTTCGATCCCAGCTGCAGATAATTTTTCTAGCATTTGTTTTGACTGTGGTGCCGAGAGCTCGCCGTTCAGAGGCAATGTGATGCCGCTGAATGTAAAACTAGCAAAGGAAAACTACAACAGCCGAAAAATGGTGGGGTTGGTTCTGCAATGTCCTGTAAAGGATACACAACTAACTTTTCTGTTATACTGTAGAATTATATACCGTAGTTAGTTCATTTTCTTTTTCGCAGTACACATCACCTGGACCTTTTTGTTATGTGTAATTATATTTCTTTTCAGCATTACTAGACACTTTATGGTCAAGTAGGGGCACCTTTTTTTGTAGACACTTAATGGTGGGTACTGGCACTTTTTCTAGGAACAAAATTCCCGATTATTATGAACTAAAGAGTTAACTATGGGTGATGTGATACTGCATTGTACTGTTGAATGACACATTGTAGACAATCAAAGAGTTAACTGTGAGTAAAAAGAATACTGCACTGTAGTTTGAACGTATACTACTGACAACAGATGGTGAACAGATGTCATCCACATATTACTGTAGTTTATAATGACATACATCAGACAAGGAAAATATCAGTTAGCAGACAGTTGGAGGAGCTGCTGCAAGTGTATGTTGCTGAATAGAGTCAAATATAACTACTGCTAGCTTGTGATGATATCACTAGCCTGTGATAATTGCTATGCAATGAATGGCAGAGAAGTATATACATTAATTTTGTGGACTTTGAGAAAGCTTTTGACAGCGCCCATAGAGATGGGATTTGGAAAATTTTATGACATTATGGAATTCCAGAAACAATAGTCAACATAATTGCTCTCTTCTATAAAGACTTTTCCTGCAGTATAAAAAATTACAACAGATCTTTCCCAGTAAAGACAGGTGTAAGACAGGGATGTGTTA
Organism: Candidula unifasciata; assembly: GCA_905116865.2. Classification (NCBI taxonomy): domain Eukaryota; kingdom Metazoa; phylum Mollusca; class Gastropoda; order Stylommatophora; family Geomitridae; genus Candidula; species Candidula unifasciata. Next base: position 250,887 of record CAJHNH020000123.1, on the reverse strand, counting down.
TGTCATCTCTCCTCTTCAACCTTGTGATTGACTGGATACTAAAAAACACAGTAGATAAGACATCGAGAGGCATACGATGGACTCCATTCACCATGCTTGAGGACCTTGATTTTGCAGATGAAATAGCACTCCTATCACATAAACATATACAAGAAAAAAGTAACAGACTACACAGCACAGCAGAAATGGTGGGACTGAGAATAAATACAAAGAAAACTAAGATCATGACAAGCAGTCCAAACCAACAACCAGTGACCATAAATATCCAAACTCTTGAAAATGTAGAACATTTCACATATCTTGGCAGTGTGGTGTCCCTACCGGGAGGGACCGAAGAGGACATTCAGTCACGTCTGAACAAAGCTAGAGCTGCTTTTGGAAGGATGAGGCAAATCTGGAAATCCAACAATTACTGCAGAGGAACGAAACTCCGACTCTACAAGAGCATCATTTTGCCAGTTCTTCTCTATGGAGCGGAATGCTGGAGAATGACCAAAAAGGATGCACACAAGCTGTCCACTTTCCACCACACGTCTACGTAGAATTATCAAAACTTTCTGGCCAGATACAATCTCAAACACTAAAATACTTCAAGTCACAAACCAAGAAACTTTAAGACAGTATGATAACCAAGAGAAGATGGAAATGGCTTGGCCACATTATGAGAATGAATCCTGATATACCTGCCAAAACAGTTCTCACATGGACACAGGGAAAGAGAAAACAGGGGTGCCCAAAAACAACATGGAGACGAACGATGGAAAGTGACCTGAGTGTGGCATCTTTGACACGGAAAACTGCACTGAATATTGCACAGAACAGGAAAGCATGGAAAGTCCTCTCTGAAGCCTCATGCGCCACTAGTCATAACGGGAACTGATGAACTGTGTTACTTCAGCGATAATTACTGTCTGTCACGTGACACTAGGAGCTCTGGTCTGTTTATTGTACACATCTGTGATGACACTTCAGTGATAGTTACTGTTTGCATGTGACACTGGGAGCTCTAGTCTGTTTATTTTACTCATCTATGATGACACTTCAGTGATAGTTACTGTTTGCATGTGACACTGGGAGCTCTAGTCTGTTTATTATACTCATCTATAATGACACTTCAGTGATAGTTACTGTTGGCATGTGACACTGGGAGCTCTAGTCTGTTTATTATACTCATCTATGATGACACTTCAGTGATAGTTACTGTTGGCATGTGACACTGGGAGCTCTAGTCTCTTTATTGTACAAATCTATGATGACACTTCAGTGATAGTTACTGTTGACATGTGACACTGGGAGCTCTAGTCTGTTTATTGTACAAATCTATGATGACACTTCAGTGATAGTTACTGTTGGCATGTGACACTGGGAGCTCTAGTCTGTTTATTGTACAAATCTATGATGACACTTCAGTGAAAGTTACTGTTGGCATATGACACTGGGAGCTCTAGTCTCTTTATTATACTCATCTATGATGACACTTCAGTGATAGTTACTGTTGGCATGTGACACTGGGAGCTCTAGTCTCTTTATTGTACAAATCTATGATGACACTTCAGTGATAGTTACTGTTGGCACGTGACACTGGGAGCTCTAGTCTGTTTATTATACTCATCTATGATGACACTTTAGTGATAGTTACTGTTGGCATGTGACACTGGGAGCTCTAGTCTGTTTATTATACTCATCTATGATGACACTTCAGTGATAGTTACTGTTGGCATGTGACACTGGGAGCTCTAGTCTGTTTATTATACTCATCTATGATGACACTTCAGTGATAGTTACTGTTGGCATGTGACACTGGGAGCTCTAGTCTCTTTATTGTACAAATTTATTATGACACTTCAGTGATAGTTACTGTTTACAGGCAATACTAACAGTTGGCAAAGTGTAACTGCTAGATGCTTGCTGTGGGGTCCAAAGGTTGTGGGTTCAGATCTGCAAGGTGCCAGATTTTTTCTTCAAAAATGACCTGTCTTGACAGAGCCTATAAGTAGGTACCAGGTAAAGTCCTGGAAAGTAAAGGCGACCAGTGTTATGGTGACCAAATTACCTACCTAGTACCAATTGGTCTACAAAAGACAAGTCTAGCACCATATACCCAATGTGCCCAATATGCCTACAAGCGGAGAAAAAGCTCCTATGCAACTTGCCATCTGAAAATGGCTTCAAGGACTTCTGGGTATACGGTATTAGTCTCAAGGTCATGGGGACAACCTTGACTTTTCACGATATTTTCTGGTGACACCTTTAATGTGGGTTGAACTGGTAATGGATACTACATCCAGATGACAGGCAAGGGAACTGGACACCACTATTTCTACTCAGCTGTACACAATACACTCCTTCCATAGCTACAGCAGCCCCAATTTTTCCATAGCTGCCCAGGGAGAGCCAGCTCATCCTCTAAGATCCTGCCATCATGTTTGTGGGTGGGTCCTGCCATCATGTTTGTGGGTGGGTCCTGCCATCATGTTTGTGGGTGGGTCCTGCTATTATGTTTGTGGGTGGGTCCTGCCATCATGTTTGTGGGTGGGTCTTGCCATTATGTTTGTGGGTGGGTCCTGCCATCATGTTTGTGGGTGGGTCCTGCCATCATGTTTGTGGGTGGGTTCTGCCATTATGTTTGTGGGTGGGTCCTGCCTATTTGTTTGTGCGTGGATCTTGCCATCATGTTTGTGGGTGGGCCCTGTAGTCATATTTGTGGGTGAGTCCTGCCTCCCCTAGCTCTCATTTTGTTTGAGGTGGGGGTGATGTGATCCTACATCTTTAATTGATTTAACCAGCCATTGGCCGTAGGTTTCAGGTAGGACAAAGTGATCTCGGACATACATGGTTTCATCTTGGGACAATGTAATCTCGGACATACATGGTCTTTTCTTGTGACAATGTGATCTCAGACATACATGGTTTTATCTTGGGACAATGTGATCTCAGACATACATGGTTTCCTCTTAGGACAATGTGATCTTGGACATACATGGTTTCATCTTGGGACAATGTGATCTCGGACACACATGACTTTATTTTGAGACAAGCATATCTCGTTTTTCTTCTTTGTTCACCGGCTGTAAGCTCCGCTGGAAAGTCCTGGTTGTTTATCCATTTGGACTTTGTGCTAGGGCCCGATTTTTGTGTGTACATGCGTTTTACTGGCTTTTTTGTGTGCAATGCGTTGTTTTCTGCTATTGAGGCAAATATATTCCATCTTTGAAGGAAGTCCCCAATTAGTCGACTCCTACCACATGCTTCTTGGGTAGGCAGTGGGTCTATTCCCCACAGTGGGGCCCAGAACCCACACAGAGAACACAAGCATATCTAATAAAACTATACTAAACTTTCTGCTGCGCTGGTATTATTGTAACACAATGTATGGTTAAAGTAACGTTATTCCCCCCAAAGAGAGTAGGTCACTTTCATTCACAAGTTTGTTGGGCTGGTCGACTTTCCTGAAGGTTACGGGTGTGTCCCGCTCTGTTGTTTGCTTTCTGCGTTGTCTTGCATTTACGTGTTTATTTAGAGAAAGAGTGTGCCTGTGTCACAGGTTGCAGCACTCTCTAGATTGGGGGTTGTGTAAGGACCAGTTTCTCCATGTTTATGGAGTGTTAAAAATGCTGGTGTGCTAAAATATACATCACGCGATATCAATTGCGGAACACCCCTGTAACCTTGTGCCATGGTGACAGGTTCAGGAACTACCAATCAGCAGTGAGCTAGTGTGTATATAGGCGGGACGTGGGGAGACTAAAGTTACGTGTACCTAATGTATTCCTGTATAAGTTTTCAGCTTTAGAAAATCCGATATCAGTACATGACATCTGCCTGTACCGGGAACCACTTGAATACCGATGAGGTAACTTCTTACACCGACTGGTGCCTACACATGGACTGGAGATTTCTCTCTCTTGGTGTCCGCTAGTTTGTAGTGTCCCTCCGCCCGTTTGTGTCCACGACTAGAGGGCAAAGTTCGTACTCTAGTCATAAGTCATTGACTTATATTAAGTCAGCACAGCTTGTTTGAGCACGCTCTATTGTCAATTCGTGTAATGTGTTACTAATTTCACTGGCTTTGTAAGGTCAAGTAGGTCTACTTTTCAGAATTTGTGTTTGGTTTGATATATTTTCACGCAGACAAATTACAATACAAACATTTCGCGTTAAGTAACAACTTGGTAGAGAGACTAAAAGACATCAAGCAACTTCAACTTGTGTCTATAAATCAATCTTGCGCACAACTTACAGAACTCGGCCACGTAGTAACTGATTACATAGTTTTCCTCGCACCAGTCCAGGGTGGCCGTGGGCCTGCCCCAATAACCTTCCCCAGGAGCCATGAATGTCTGTCGCAGTGTCTCCTCTAACACAACACAACCTCAGACACAACACAGGTTTACAGAAGACTTCTTCACCGCGCGACCTGGCGGAAGTACACACCTGCACACCGGCTACAGGTGTGGCTTTCAAGTTCAGCTAGGTCGTGGGTCAGAACCAAGTCATGGGTCAGAGGTCAGATGTGTTGCTAGTCTTAAACATATTTCTGTGCATTCCCTGGGGCTTCATGACCTCCTTGTGTGTGTTGGGGGGGGGGGGGCAAGAATAGACCTACCGCCTTCCGAACAATCATGTTGTAAGAGGATAATAATTTGCGAGACTTCTTTCGAAGTCAGAGTGCATCAGAGGCAAAGAACCAACATTCTGCATACAAATAAACAAGATCTGTAAAACGGATGCACACGCAAAATTCAGATCCTGGAACAAAGCAGAAGTCAAGAAATTGATGAACAACCAGATCTTTCGGCCTGTGAACGCAAACTACAGCATTTATGTGCTTTTGTTTGTTCTTTCTTCTTTTGTCGTCTCACTTATATCTGGTTGTAGCCCAGTGTCGTGGTTTTGTCGTCTCACTGATATCTGGTTGTAGCCCAGTGTCGTGGTTTTGTCGTCTCACTGATATCTGGTTGTAGCCCAGTGTCGTGGTTTTGTCGTCTCACTGATATCTGGTTGTAGCCCAGTGTCGTGGTTTTGTCGTCTCACTGATATCTGGTTGTAGCCCAGTGTCGTGGTTTTGTCGTCTCACTGATATCTGGTTGTAGCCCAGTGTCGTGGTTTTGTCGTCTCACTGATATCTGGTTGTAGCCCGGTGTCGTGGTTTTGTCGTCTCACTGATTTCTGGTTGTAGCCCGGTGTCGTGGTTTTGTCGTCTCACTGATATCTGGTTGTAGCCCGGTGTCGTGGTTTTGTCGTCTCACTGATATCTGGTTGTAGCCCGGTGTCGTGGTTTTGTCGTCTCACTGATATCTGGTTGTAGCAAAGTGTCGTGGTTTTGTCGTCTCACTGATATCTGGTTGTAGCCCGGTGTCGTGGTTTTGTCGTCTCACTGATATCTGGTTGTAGCCCGGTGCCGTGGTTTTGTCGTCTCACTGATATCTGGTTGTAGCCCGGTGTCGTGGTTTTGTCGTCTCACTGATATCTGGTTGTAGCCCGGTGTCGTGGTTTTGTCGTCTCACTGATATCTGGTTGTAGCCCGGTGTCGTGGTTTTGTCGTCTCACTGATATCTGGTTGTAGCCCGGTGTCGTGGTTTTGTCGTCTCACTGATATCTGGTTGTAGCCCGGTGTCGTGGTTTTGTCGTCTCACTGATATCTGGTTGTAGCCCGGTGTCGTGGTTTTGTCGTCTCACTGATATCTGGTTGTAGCCCAGTGTCGTTGTTGTCTGTGTTTGTCTTGCGCTTCTCCGGTGGGTTAGTTGATTTATTTATTCATATTTTTGCAGGTTTTAGCTACATCATTTATCTAAATCTCTCTTGGTCTTCCCCTCGCCTTCATCGCCTTGATCTGTTAAGTATGATTTACATGTAGCATTAGGATACATTCAGGTCGACCCAGTCTTAAGGGGGCACCAGGTTAAAGTCATGGGAAGTAAAGGCGGCCGGCGTGATGCTGACCACATCCCCGGCCAAGCGCCAATTGGTCTATAAAGTATGTCTAGCCCTATATGCCCAATAGTCTAAAGGCGTGGAAAGGGAACATTTACTGTCTTCTATAAACAAACATCTTACCTTATCTGTATATTCTTCTCTCTCTCTCTCTCTCTCTCTCTCTCTCTCTCTCTCTCTCTTCTCCCCGCTGTCTGTCTCCCCCTGTCCCGTCTCTCACCCTCCCACTATCTCTCTCCTTGTGTGTCTCTATCCCGTCTCTCATCCCCACTTGATGCTCTTTCTTCCTTCCTGTCTCTCTTTTGCCCCGCCTCTCTCTTTCTTGCCCCTCCTCTCTCTTTCTTGCCCCCTCCCTCTCTCTTTCTTGCCTCTCCTCTCTCTCTTGCCCCTCCTCTCTTGCCCCTCCTCTTTCTCTCTTGCCCCTCCTCTCTCTCTTGCCCCCTCCTTTCTCTCTCTTGCCCCTCCTCTCTCCGTCTTGCCCACTCCTCTCTCTCTTGCCCCCTCCTCTCTCTCTTGCCCCTCCTCTCTCTCTTGCCCCTCCTCTCTCTTTCTCTTGCCCCTCTCTCTCCATCTCTTACTCCCCTCCTCTCTCTTTGCTTTTCTTTTCTCCTCTCTTCTTGCCTTGCCCCCTCTCTCTCTCTCTTCCCCCCTCCTCTCCTTTCTCTCTTCTTTCCCCCCTCCTCTCTCCTCTCTTGCCCCCTCCTCTCTCTCTCTTGCCCCCTCCTCTCTCTCTTTGCCCCTCCTCTCTCTCTCTTGCCCCTCCTCTCTCTCTCTTGCCCCCTCCTCTCTCTCTTCTTGCCCCCTCCTCTCTCTCTTGCCCCCTCCTCTCTCTTTGCCCCTCCTCTCTCTTGCCCCTCCTCTCTCTCTTGCCCCCTCCTCTCTCTCTTCTTGCCCCCTCTCTCTCTCTTGCTTGCCCTCCTCTCTCTTGCTTGCCTCCTCTCTCTCTCTTTCCCTCCTCTCTCTCTCTCTCCTCCTCTTCTTCTTTTGCCCTCTCTCTCTCTCTCTGCCCCCTCCTCTCTCTCTCTTCTTGCCCTCTCCTCTCTCTCTTGCCCCCTCTTCTCTCTCTTTCTTGCCCTCTCCTCTCTCTCTCTCTCTCCCCCTCTCTCTCTCTCTTGCCCCCTCCTCTCTCTTTTCTTGCCCCCTCCTCTCTCTCTCTTGCCCCCTCCTCTCTCTCTTGCCCTCTCTCTCTCTCTCTCTCTTGCCCCCTCCTCTCTCTCTTGCCCCCTCCTCTATCTCTCTTGCTTCCTCCTCTCTCTCTCTTCCCTCCCTCCTCTCTCTCTTTGCCCTCCTCTCTCTTCTCTTGCCCCATCCTCTCTCTTTCTTGCCTCATCCTCACTCTCTCTTGCCCCTCCTCTCTCTCTTGCCCCCCTCCTCTCTCTCTCTTGCCCATCCTCACTCTCTCTTTTGCCCCTTCCTCTCTTCTCTCTTGCCCCCTCCTCTCTCTTGCCTTGCCCCATCCTCTCTCTCTTGCCCTCCTCCTCTCTCTCTTGCCCCTCCTCTCTCTTTCTTGCCCCCCTCTCTCTCTTTCTTGCCCCATCCTCTCTCTTTTCTTGCCCCATCCTCTCTCTTTCTTGCCCCCGCTTCTCTCTTTCTTGCCCCATCCTCACTCTCTCTTGCCCCCTCCTCTCTCTTTCTTGCCCCATCCTCACTCTCTCTTGCCCCCTCCTCTCTCTTTCTTGCCCCCCTCCTCTCTCTTTCTTGCCCCATCCCCACTCTCTCTCTTGCCCCTCCTCCCTCTCTCTTGCCCCCTCCTCTCTCTCTTTCTTGCTTCCTCCTCTCTCTTTCTTGCCCCCCATCCTCTCTCTTCTCTTGCCCCCTCCTCTTCTCTCTCTTGCCCCCTCCTCTCTCTTTCTTGCCCCCTCCTCTCTCTCTCTTGCCCCCTCCTCTCTCTTTCTTGCCCCCTCCTCTCTCTTTCTTGCCCCATCCTCTCTCTTTCTTGCCCCCTCCTCTCTCTTTCTTGCCCCCTCCTCTCTCTTTCTTTGCCCCCTCCTCTCTCTTCTCTTCCTTCTCCTCTCCTTTCTTGTCTCTTTCTCCATGCCCCATCCTCTCTCTCTCTTTCTTCTTTCCTCCTCTATCTTTCTTGTCCCCTTCTCTCTCTTTCTTGCTCCATCCTCACTCTCTCTTGCCCCCTCCTCTCTCTCTTTGCCCCCTCCTCTCTCTTTCTTGCCCCTCCTCTCCCTTTCTTGCCCCCTCCTCTCTCTCTCTTGCCCACTCCTCTCTCTATTGCCCCCTCCTCTCTCTTTCTTGCCCCCTCCTCTCTCTTTCTTGCCCCATCCTCACTCTCTCTTGCTTGTCCTCTCTCTCTCTCTCTCTTTGCCCCCTCATCCTCTCTCGTTCTTGCCCCCTCCTCTCTCTTTCTTGCCCCATCCTCTCTCTCTCTCTTGTCCCCTCCTCTCTCTCTTTTGTCCCCATCCTCTCTCGTTCTTGCCCCATCCTCTCTCTCTCTTGCCCTCTCCTCTCTCTCTCTTGTCCCCTCCTCTCTCTCTTGCCCCCTCCTCTCTCTCTCTTGTTCCCTCCTCTCTCTCTCTTGCCCCCTTCTCTCTCTCTTTTGCTCCTCTCTCTCTCTCTCTTGTCCCCCTCCTCTCTCTCTTGTCCCCTCCTCTCTCTCTTTGCCCCTCCTCTCTCTCTCTTGCCTCTCCTCTCTCTTGTCTCTCTCTTGTGCCCTCTCTCTCTCTTGCCCCCCCTCTCTCTCTCTTCTTTGCCCCCTCTTCTCTCTTTCTCTTGCCCCTCCTCTCTCTCTCTCTCTCTTGTCCCCTCCTCTCTCTTTTGCCCCTCCTCTCTCTCTCTTGCCCCTCCTCTCTCTCTTGTCCCCTCCTCTCTCTCTCTTGTCCCCTCCTCTCTCTCTTGTCCCCTCCTCTCTCTCTCTTGCCCCTCCTCTCTCTTTTGCCCCTCCTCTCTCTCTCTTGTCCCTCCTCTCTCTCTCTCTCTTGCCCCTCCTTTCTCTCTTGCCCCCTCCTCTCTCCCTCTTGTCCCCTCCTCTCCCTCTTGCCTCTCATCTCTCTATCTCTCTCTCTTGTCCCCTCCTCTCTCTCTCTCTTGCCACTCCTCTCTCTCTCTTGTCCCTCCTCTCTCTCTCTTGCCCCCTCCTCTCTCTCTCTCTTGCCCCCTCCTCTCTCTCTCTCTTGCCCCTCCTCTCTCTCTATATTGCCCCTCCTCTCTCTCTTGCCCCTCCTCTCTCCTTGTCTGTCTCTATCCTGTCTCTCACCCTCACTTGCTGCTCTTTCTTCCTTCTTCTCGCTCTCTCTTGTATCCCCCCCCCCGCGCTCTCTCTCTCTCTCTTGCCCCCTCTTGTCCTTTGTCCCCTCCTCTCTTTCTCTTGTCCCCTCCTCTCTCCTTTGTCCTTTGTCCCCTCCTCTCTCTCTCTTGCCCCCTCCTCTCTTTCTCTTGCCCCTCCTCTCTTTCTCTTGCCCCCTCCTCTCTCTCTTGCCCCTTCCTCTCTATATTACCGCCTCTCTCTTACCCTTTGTCCCCTCCCCTCCTTCGCTCAAAATCTTCTCCTTCTTTCTTATGTTTACTTCAGAGTGTTGCATCTCATAGAATAGAGTCACCTCCGGTATAACAATATTGTGTGCAACATAATAGATTCGCTTCAAGTCTATTGTTGTTTTCTTCTTAAAGTCCATGCCGTGTGGCGTTCGTAGTCATGTCTATCCACAACCTTCTGTCCCGTGTACTTTCAGTTAACTCTGACACAGATGATCTTCCATAGTCCATGCCGTGTGACGTTGGTAGTAATGTCTGTCCCGTGTACTTTCAGTTATCTCTGACACAGATAATCTTCCATAGTCCATGCCGTGTGACGTTGGTAGTAATGTCTTTCCATAACCTTCTGTCTCGTGTACTTTCAGCCAACTCTGACACAGATGATCTTCTATGCCAGGATGCCTAACTGTCCAGCATCTTTTCTCTTGGTCTCCCTCTGCCTCTCCTCCCCTTCAACTTTCCTTCTGTCACGTTATACTCTAATGTTCTCCTTCTCATCACATGAACAAAGAATGTAGATTGTCTCTTTCTGAGAAGCAAGGAACCAACAGTCTGTACACAAAAAATCAGATCTGTGAAACGGATACGCATGCAACACACAGGTTCTGGAACAGGACTACAGTCCAGAAGTGGACGAACAACCAGAATTTTCCGCCGTAGTTTATAGCCAGTGATCGCAAAGAAGATAGGTGAAGATTCTCTGCCGATGACACTTCTGAATGTATCCACTGATCTTCATTGGGGAGATGGGAACCTACACAAACCCCCATTGCTCACGCGAAAATGCGCGGGTTATGTAACTGAACGCACGTGGCGTCGGTAATTCAGCAGATAAAAGCAATGATATTAATTTGAAAATGAGAACAGCATTCAAGCCTCCAATTGTCTAATGATACTGACTCATTGCGGGGTCCCGCAGGGGTCGCTTTTTGGGCGCAATCCGAGCATTGGATGGTGAACTGATGAACCATTTGGAGCTAATTGACGGCGGTGTTAATGTCGAAGTATCAGCAAGGGAGACAATCGTGTAGATAAATGGTCCTGAGTCAGATACGACTCTCAGTTGTCGCTGCTGGCACGGGGATACAAGAGGCAGCGTCAGGTCGCTGCGGCAGATGATTTCATGTTATGTTTCAGGGATTTCTGGAAACAAACTTCTCTGCTTCTTGTCGCAGGTGATTGTTAATTTTGATCCGGAAGAGTTTAGATAAGAGAAGCTGGAATGTTTTTTTGGTTTGTATGGACTTTGTGTTGCTAGTGGTAACGTTTTAATCATCCCCATATGAGATGCAGTCATAATTTTTCAGCCATGTTATGAGAAGAGGGAAAATAGAACATGCTGTGACCGCTGGAAAGATCTGTGGAAGGAGGAATAGAGGAAGCAAACGAAAGAAGATTCTTGACAGTCTTGTTGCATGGCATGGAGGTATGTCAGCACACGAACTAATTAATACATGCTGCAGGAGATCGCAGATTGTGGCGAGGCCTGATCGCCTTTACCAGTCGGCAAGGCTCCTGGTGATGATAATGATAATATGCTATGTAATTTTTCGTTATATGAAGCCCCACTCTGGCTTTTGCCGGGGGCCCTAAATATAGCCGGGAGTGAAATATGGCCTAACGGCTGAACGGGGTTTCTGGGACCTCTCCACAGGTGATCCTCATCCGCATAGGGCACTTTGTGTCACCGGGTGTTTATCGCTCTGTGTGATGTCCTGGTGGGGTAAAACTTACTTACTTACTTACTAGGAGTCGCAGTGGTTTCCCCGTCTCAATATGGGACGCAATTTGTTATATCTTAAAGCTCTACAGTTGGCATCTGTGGCTTAGGCATTAAGAACGCACTTCTTAATGCCAGGGTGCTGGGTTCGATCCATGCTGCGGACGATTTGTCTTGCGCTGGTTTCGACAGTGATACCTAGAGCTGACCGTTCAGTAAGCAATCGCCAGTTTTTCTTCTTCTTCAGTATTCCAAGAACTTGAGGTTCATTGCTGCGGATATCACCTGCCTCCATTTATCTCTCTGGGTGGCCTTCTCTTTCCAATCTCTTCAATCAGGAGACAAAAAATTGGCAAGAATGTTTTTTTTTAACGACTTCCAGATCCAGATCCTCTTTCCAATTGGTGACACCAAGTGTCTACAGGTCTTCTTCTTCTTCTTCTTCACTTCCGCTTTTACCGCTGTGGGTGTCGAGGGAGATATAAGGTTCTGTTTCTAGCTCTTCTGGCTGCCTCGACCATAGGCACATCGTGCTGTTGTAGAGTTTCTCTGATGTTATCCTTCCATATTGTTCTTGGTCTACCCCGTGCTCTACGTCCTTCTTCTCTTTCCATGTATGCTTTGTATGGTATGGTGTCACAAGGCATTCTCTCTAAGTGGGCAAACTATTTCACTTTCTGTCTTTGTATGTAATCCAGAATTGGTTCTGTGCCGACTTGTTCTCTTATGATCTCATTCCTGACGTTATCTATTTTGGTCACTCCTACAGCCCTTTTCAGACATCTCATTTCCGCGGTTACTAATGTTCTTTTATGGTTTGTTGTGAGTGACCATGTCTGGCACTGGTAGCACCGAGTTGGAATAAATATGCTTTGAATAAAATGTCTCTTTGTGCTGATTGGGATTGTCTTATGCTGTAAGAGGGGGGCTAGCTGTCCCAATACTTGGTTTGCTTTATTGCATCTAATGTTAATTTCTTTATCTGGACATTATC
>CAJHNH020000123.1:171255-233755 GCA_905116865.2 Candidula unifasciata | reverse complement strand
GGTGGGGGGGGGGATGTCAGTGACAATCGTGTGTGATCTGTTTTGTTTCTGTGTGTGTGTGTCTGTGTGTGTATATACTGTTTATGTGCATGTGGTCAGGGATATATATATATATATATATATATATATATATATATATATATATATATATATATATATTTATATATATAGAACGTGTGTATGTGTGGATTTGAAATAGCGTGTGTAGTTATATATATATATATATATATATATATATATATATATATATATATATATATATATATATATATATATATATATATACCTGTCGCCACGGCGACTCCCTCACAGATTACCTGCTGTCCAGATATATATATATATATATATATATATATATATATATATATATATATATATATATATATATATATATATGTAGTATGTGTACGTACATGCGTGTGTGTGTATGGGTGTGTGAAGTATGACTGGACAGCAGGTAATCTGTGAGGGAGTCGCCGTGGCGACAGGTAGTCACTGTTCAGTCATATATAATGATGACTGGTTGAACTGACTGATATCGGGTTAAGTTGACTGAGCTGACTTATGTCTGATTGAGCTGTCTTAATGTTTGACTGAACTGACTTGATGTCTGATTAAATTTACTTGATGTCAGATTTAGCTGACTTGATGTCTGACTGAACTAACTTGATGCCAGATTGTGTTTACGTGACGTCTGACTGAGCTGACTGGATGTCTGACTGAGCTGACTGGATGTCTGACTGAGCTGACCTGGTGTCTGACTCAACTGACCTGGTGTCTGACTCAACTGACCTGGTGTCTGACTCAACTGACCTGGTGTCTGACTCAACTGACCTGGTGTCTGACTCAACTGACCTGGTGTCTGACTCAACTGACCTGGTGTCTGACTCAACTGACCTGGTGTCTGACTCAACTGACCTGGTGTCTGACTCAACTGACCTGGTGTCTGACTCAACTGACCTGGTGTCTGACTCAACTGACCTGGTGTCTGACTCAACTGACCTGGTGTCTGACTCAACTGACCTGGTGTCTGACTCAACTGACCTGGTGTCCTCTTACCTCTCAACTGACCTGGTGTCTTAAACTGACCTGGTGTCTGACTCCAACTGACCTGGTGTGTGTGACTCAACTGACCTGGTGTCTGACTCAACTGACCTGGTGTCTTACTCAACTGACCTGGTGTCTTACTCAACTGACCTGGTGTCTGACCCATCTGACCTGGTGTCTGACTCAACTGACCTGGTGTCTTACTCAACTGACCTGGTGTCTGACTCAACTGACCTGGTGTCTGACCCATCTGACCTGGTGTCTGACTCAACTGACCTGGTGTCTTACTCAACTGACCTGGTGTCTGACCCATCTGACCTGGTGTCTGACTCAACTGACTTGATGTCTGACTGAACTGACCTGATGTCTGATGGAATCGACTTGACGTCTGACTGAACTGATTGATGTCTGATTAAACTGACTTGATGTTTGATTGAACTGATTAATGCGATTACCTCTTCATGTTTGGTCCTCGCCCAGAACCACCTTCACGGCCCAACAGCTGGATTTGATGGAAGAAGCTTTCAGGATGACGCCTTACCCGGACATGGCAACCAGGGAGAGTCTGGCGCAGAGGTTGAACCTCCACCAGTCACGTGTCCAGGTGGGTCTGCCTGTCTCACTTCTTCTCTTTACATCCTTGTGTCAGCGCACCTTATATTTGTCAATGTTTTCTCTCCACACCGGTAATTAGTCGATTGGAGACTCACTTTCAAATCCAGCTGCGTCTCGCTGCAGCCCACGGCCGGAGTTAGAAACTGGGGGTTCCCGGGGTTCACCCAGCCTCTAGATAGGTAATGGGTACCAGTGTTGACACTCTGGGGTAAATGGAGGAACGTCACTGTAGCTACGGAGTTGCGTGCGGACGGAGACACAGGTTTACAATTTCTTATCAGCTGTCCGTACTGGTGGCAAAGCACTCATGGTTTATAACCGTGTGCAATGACACTGGCTCTCATCTCCCGACTATACCTTTTACCTTCTTCATTGTTCGTTTTTGGGATTATCTTCATCGCACATCGGACATGACCATAACTGCTCCGATCTTCTCCTGAGTATGTCTCCAAGCGTTTTCTGGCTGATGTAATAACGGATGGCTCTCCCGAGGTTTTCTAGTTTGACTGCTCCAATTGGTACACCCAGGGTATGCAGTCTATTCAGTGAAAAATCATTTTCCACGCAACTGAAAGCCTAAACAGTGTTCAGTCTCTCGCACGGCATTGATGATGTCACTCCTGTCCGTAGATGACCTATTCCTGATAGTTGTACTGCCAGCCATAGCGTCTGCTCTCTCGTTGCCTTTCACGCCAGCATGACCTGGGACAAACATGAATGCTACTGTGCTAATAAATGCTGTTTAAACGTTGTTCTTATTTTTGTTCATCGTGTACATTTGTCATTTACGAGACGTGGTATTGAAGCAGCTAGAACATTTACCCTCTTCCCCCCGCCTGATGGCTATGTATTCGAATCCTCTCCTCGTTAGGGTTTTTCCTTTGACCTATGCTGCCTGGTAAACCTTTTATTATTTGTTCCTTTCTGGACCGACGGCAGCAGACTTGGGGACCCACCTACAACCATGATGGTAGAACCCACCCACAAACATGATCACAGGATCCACCCACAAACATAATGACAGGACCCACCCACAAAGATGATGGCAGGACCCACCCACAAACATGATAGCAGGATCCTAAAGGACCAGCTGGCTCCCCCAGAAACTGGCATGGAGAAATGGGGCTGCTGTAGCTATGGAAGGAGTGTATTGTGTACAGCTTAGTAGAAACAGTGGTGTCCAAGCTGTGTGTCATATCTGTTTTGAACCCAAGCAATGTATGATGTGTGACTAGCTTTTCTGTGACTTCCACCCCAGCTTGTCACATTTTCTAACACTTTCTTCATTTGGTCTAAACATGATGACAAATCAGGCGTTCTTAGTATTCAGCTTTCTGGCAAGTAATAGACCCGAGATTTGTCCTAGTTGTTATTTATGCCGTTTGGCAGCTCTTTTTAAACCTTCTGGTACTCAAACATTCGTTAACTGGTGCCTTCGTAGAATATAAGGAATTAAATGGTTTGATATAATCACTAATGTAGAGCTTTTGGAGAGAACTAAACATGTTCCAGTGGACTAAGAGAAGAGGAAAAGACGCTGGCATTGGATACGGCAAACATTGAGAAAACAGTCACCTCACACAACAGAAGTCGATAACTACAAACATTCATAAAGTTTTGTCTCTTATAACTAAAACAGTTATCGATAATTACAAACATTTATAAACCGGGGTCTCACATTACTAAAGCTGTAATAGCTAAGTAGTAACATTCATAAACTGGGACCTCCCATAAATGAAACAGATATCGATAACTACAAACATGCATGAACTGGGGCCTCACATAATTAAAACAGTTATCGATAACTACAAACATTAATGAACTGGGGCCTCGCATAATTAAAACAGTTATCGATAACTACAAACATTAATGAACTGGGGCCTCACAAAAATAAAACAGATATCGATAACTATAAACATTCAAGAACTGGGGCCTCACATAAATAAAACAGATATCGATAACTACAAACATTAATGAACTGGGGCCTCACATAATTAAAACAGTTATCGATAACTACAAACATTAATGAACTGGGGCCTCGCATAAATAAAACAGATATCGATAACTACAAACATTAATGAACTGGGGCCTCACATAAATAAAACAGTTATCGATAACTACAAACATTAATGAACTGGGGCCTCGCATAAATAAAACAGATATCGATAACTACAAACATTAATGAACTGCGTCCTCACATAATTAAAACAGATATCGATAACTACAAACATTAATGAACTGGGGCCTCACATAAATAAAACAGATATCGACCAGGGGATCTGGCCGACGCTCAACACTCAGGTGAAGGCTGAGACGGATATACAATCAGACGGTTACTAGTACCATCGGAATCGGTACAGTTGGCTTGCTGCTGAAGATGGGGACTGAGTACTTATAGGAGTGTCCCGAGTGCTGTGACGTCGATTCCTAATTCAACATAAAACAGTTATCGTTAACTACAAACATTCATAAACTGGTGCCACATCAGGACTGAGAGGTAGATTAATTAGTGTTCGTGAATAATTGAGTTTCATTGACATCCATCCACAGGTGTGGTTCCAGAACCGACGAGCCAAGTGGAGGAAACTGGGCCCAGAGAGACTTTCTGGTGTCACTACATGCGAAATTTGGAGCCGGTGTTGACGTTCTCCTGGATTGTTTCTCCCAGACGTGTCCGGGAGGGATGGGGCGTCTGACAAGATGAAAGCGTCTTGGACAACAAACATCAACGAAAACAGATAATGATTTCTCTTTATGAACACTGTATAGTCAGCCAAAGAAGAATAGTAAACCAACATATAATTCGTGTTATCAGTCGTCGCCCTCTCAGGGATACATGGAAGATAGGATCTAAGCGCTTGTGGACTTACGGCTCGATGTGCAATGGGGATAATATGTCAGTTCACTAACTAAGGTAATGGTTTGGCGTATCTAGGCATTAAATATTATTGATAGTGACTGCAGTGCTCAAGTATGGAGGTGTCTTGGCGACATGACAGCATATATATATATAATATATATATATATATATATATATATATATATATATATATATATATATATATATATATATATATATATATATATATATATATACATAAAGTAAAGTAAAGTAAAGTAAAGTAAAGTAAAGTGAAGTAAAGAAAAAGGAAAAGTAAAATAAAGATCCATTTTTACGCCTAGGGTGCATCGGGCACATAGTAAGAGAATCCTATATTTTTAGGAACCAATCGGCACTAGGTGGGATAATGTGGTCAGCATTACGCCGTCCGTCTTTACTTCCCTAGGACAGTGATCTTGGTACCCACCTTAGGCTGGGTCCACCCGCGACGACCCATACCATGATAAAAAAACCACGCAGCCAGCAGTGGGTTTCGATCGCGGTATGTTGGAATTACGAAATATATATATATATATATATACACACACACACATATATCTATATATTTACTGATGAGCTTTTGTGTTTGTAAGCTGCTCCGAAGGAGCCTTTAAACCCCACTGGCGTATCAGGTGTACATTTTTTATAAGCCAATCAACAGTTGTGGTCTTCGTCACAAGGGCGCCTTTATTTCCTAGGACATTTCGGCTGGCTTTTCATAGGAGCCAAAATCGGTTTTGAAAAAATAAAGAAATTGCCTTGAAGTGGACTAGATGTGCTCCCCTTGTTGCTTCGCTGCCCATTTTTGGGGGGAATAAAAAAAAGCTTATTGCCTAAACAAGCATGTCGTTAAAGGCGACACATTAGGAGTGTTTTCTTTGGAGTGCATATGCCTGAGACGCGAGGAACCAGCAGTGTACATCCAGATGTGTCGGATATGTAAAATAGAATTGCTCCAACAAAAGCTGCTCTGTGACAAGACAGAAGTCTGAAACAAACAGAACTTTCCACAGGAGTTGACAGTGAATGCCAAGAAGAAGAAGGGTTCTTACTCCCAGATGACGTCACAGAACAGTCCAGCATTTTAGAGGATGGTGAAACTGGGTTTCCCGGCTTTCTGATGCTTTTAACGATCCCAAAACATCTAAAACCCCAACCCACCTAAGTCCCACGAGAGAGTGCAGCCTAGGTCCCACGACTGCATGCAGCCTAGGTCCTACGACTGCATGCAGCCTATCTACCACCCTCTGAAATATTAGACTGTCCCGTGACTTGTTGATTTCCGCTGGATGTAGGATATTAAGAAGCACTAAAAGAAGAAGAAGAAGAAGAAGACTGGATGTGCGAACAACAAACAAGAGGTGTTTACTTGAATGTCTGGGCTAGAGGTACTGACTGACATTAAGTTCGTTTCTATGCGTTTGCTGGTGTGGCGCATGGGTTTCCCTGGCAAAGTGGTCAAGTCGTTTGCCTCGGGCTCTGAAAGTCGTGGGTTCGTTTCACCGCGGTGCCGTTCATTTCAGGAGTGCAATATTTTACAGAGATCCCTGGGGAATCATCGCCGGAGCTACGGAGGTCATGCTCTGCTCTGCGCTTTGGGCAGGCGGCCAGTAGTTTTGCGGAGAGATACTAAGCCATATAGGATAAAACCCGGTGCAATGAAGCCGATCTTCTCATCCCGCCCCCCCCCCCTCCCCAGACACACACGCACAAATGAGACTCTAAAATCCACACGAGAGTTGGAGAAGCGGTAAAAATGCCACAGCTTGTTCAGATGGCGTTGCCAAATCGGCAATTGTTTCCTTGGCAGTTACATTAACATAATACCAGCTTTCATCCATATAGACACTCTAAGTGTTAACACCGCCACATATCAATTTCATGATAAACAGACACATGCAGACACAATGATAGCAACACAGATTTGGAGCTTCAGCCGCTTCAAGATCGACGCAAACGGAAATAACCAAACATGGCTGCCGTTCTAATTATCCAACGATCATCGGATCGCCGAGTCTGGCCTCAGTCAAGTCTGTGATTCGTGTAACTCCTGCGCCTGGCAGAGATAATCGCCCCGACCTGGCTGACTAAATATACCTGGCATAGACTGTATTTGGACTGACTCCCCGACACATGGGCAACCGTCATGTTGTAGCAGGATGGGCGAATGCTGCCATGTTCGTCACTAGCTTCATCGATCATCTATACAAGTGACATGCGCCAAGGACATGCAGCTCACGAACCAGACTCACATGTAGGTCTTAGTTCCTTGATCTTGGGAGACAATTATTCAAATCTCTGCCTTGATTGCTGCAATTTTAGCAATCGCTTGTGGGTGTTCAATTTGGGAGAGCCCGGAATGAATATTTCTGAATGCAGAAATAACACAGATATTACAGGGCAATTTGCAGATAGTTCCACCTTGTTACAGACACTTACGTTGTTGCTGGCAATGATTATAACGTTTGTTAGTAGTTGTCCCATAGTCCTGTTCTGCCGATTTACTGATTTAAGAATCGAGACTCTCTTCCGTAGACAGAAGGCAAATATTCACGACAGAAATGAAATGTTTAAGTACTATGCTAGTTGTAACAAGGAAAGATCGACATGGGAACGATGATTTCAGGAGGAGAATCGGCACCGAAACAATACGGAACTTTAAAGGCAGACAAAAAATGAAATGATTTAACCATGTACCAATATTAGCAGCAGAAAGGGCACCATAGAGAGCAATGGTATACAAATAAAACGGCAACAGACTAGAGGTCGACCACGCAGAACATGAACTACATAGAATATCAGAGACACTGAAAAGTAATATATACGAAGCGAACAGTAGGGCACGCCAGGATTAGACAAAAGAAGAAGAAGAAGAAGAAGAATCGACCACATAACCCACCGGGAATACCCATAGATGTTCTGTCGTATAGATGCTAACTGTTCCTATAGGACACTGACTATAGAATTGCCGTTTTCTGCCTCTCACCCGTCCCTTCTTGCCGGATCCATTCTTACACACGTTAATTCACCTAAACTCGTATCTTCTATCAGCCTTTGTACATAACTGGTGTTCAGAGAGTCGGTTCTTTATTATTATCTTACCCCAGATGACGTCACACGAAGTCCAACATTTTAGAGGGTGGTAAGATTGGGTTTCCCGGCTTTCTCATGCTTTTAACGACCACAAAACATCTAGAACTGGCCCTAACCCCAGCCCACCTACATCTCACGAAAGAGTGCAGCCTAGGTCCCACGACTGCCTGCAGCTTAGGT
Source organism: Candidula unifasciata (assembly GCA_905116865.2). Lineage (NCBI taxonomy): Eukaryota > Metazoa > Mollusca > Gastropoda > Stylommatophora > Geomitridae > Candidula > Candidula unifasciata. The sequence goes on along the minus strand of CAJHNH020000123.1, from coordinate 225,939 downwards.
ACCACAACTGAATGAAGCCTATCTACAACCCCCTGAGATATAACAATGTCTTGGACCTGTTTGGGGTAGGATAGTTCTGCATCGCCGTTAGTGGTGTGATGTTCGCAGTTCTTTAAGACCACATTCTCACAGTCCAAATCGAGAGGACCAGCTTCATCTCACCGGGTTTTTCCCCCATGTGGTCCCCATCTCTCCCTTAGCAGAACCGCGAGCCGCCTGCTGAGATCGTCGTACATTGCACGAACTCCGTAGCTCCAACGATGGTCTCAGGGAAACATTGCACGGAACGGAAGCAACTATGAAAGGAATCCACGACCTTCAGAGTGTGAGGCAAACGGTTTGACAACTTCGCCACCCTCACCCCCCCTCACCCATCGATCAGAAATTTCCCATTGGATTTCTGTGGTCCCATTCTGGGCACAAAATACTCCCACTGTCCCCAAAATAAATAACCCAGATCTGTGAAACTCAAGTGGTTTTGGAACAAGCCAAAAGTCTAGAAGTGGACAAACAACCAGAACTTTCAGCCGATGTACTTTAAAAACAAAGAAGAAATAAAAGATACTGTTAATAGGAAGAAGGAAGTCACGGTGGCAAAGCGGCTAGACGCTCGCGTGCGGATCGGAAGATCGTGGGTTCGCTTCCTGGCGAAGGCAGACTTTAAAAAAAAAAATGTTGACTCCATGGTCCACCCAGCCTTGAGTGGGTACCGGGTGCAGTCCCGCCAAGCGATTTTGTGTGTTCTTATTCCTATATGTTTTTTTTTTGTGTAAATTCATATAATGTACTGATGAGAGCTGTCTAGCCGCAACGTTCACTTGTGGTTTGTGTAATGCGAAAATGACCGGTTCTAGTTTTCGTTTCCTTAACACCTTTTCACGGAAAAAGAAAGAGAGACAGCGATAACGAGAGAGAGAGAGAGAGAGAGAGAGAGAGAGAGAGAGAGAGAGAGAAGAGAAAGAAAGAGAGAGAGAGAGAGAGAGAGAGAGAGAGAGAGAGAGAGAGAGAGAGAGGGAAATCACCGCTGAGTAGGACAAATACTCTACGGTTGATTTCTCCCCCCAAAATGTTGAGAAAACATCATCCACAATGAGAATCAGCTTGAGTGGGCAGCAAAGAAATTGGCAATGTTATTGTTGTGAGATCTCATTTAGCGCCCAGACAAAGAAACACACAACACGTCCATTCTGTCTCTCGCTCCCTCAGACATAGATCAGCCCTTAGTCGTGACGTCAGCACCGGTGAAGACACAAATTTGATGCTAGTGTGAAATCATCCCGTCTTCCATCAACACTTACAATTTTCCGCCTGCCGTCTTCTTAACGATTCTTGGAGGTGGCGTTCCGTCAAATTGACCCCTTAATTTCATCAGCGGCTTGTGCCCCCGGGGACGCAGGCAATTGAAACCCACGACGGCCATTTCTCTGGCTAATCTTCAAAGTGTCTGCGAAAGGAAAGTCTGGTCAGGATTTAGGGAAGCTCAGGTAGTAGTGCTGGCTGCATTAAAGTCGACTTAAGATTTATCTTCTCTATTTCACGTCTATGTTCTGTTGTATGGTAGTGAATCTTTAAACATGAGCAGAAAAATTCGGAAGAGTTTGAAGGCAACTGAGATGTGGTTCTGAGATGTTGCGAATACCTTGGACTGACAGAATAACTAACAATGATTGTTTTAAGTTTGAACAACGGATTAAGATCATGGCACACGGGTAGTAACCCATAAGTGCTCCCTTCTACTTCTAACTCAAGTCTTAGTTGGAAGTAGCTCAGTGCAGTGCACGGGCTCCGTAGCACCGGCGAGTATCCTGAAAAATTTGGGTAGATTTTTAACTCAAAATTTTGCCCGGACAGCGCCGTTATGCTACTCTTTTCGATTTCCAACTAGCAACGTTTTTATAACGCGCACAGCAATACACACGGGCGTCCGATCTCACTACCCAGAAACCAGGGGAAATTACTAGAAGTCCACGTGAACAGAAAAAATATCAGCCTTCACCGGGGCTTAAACCCGGGACCTCTAGCACTCGAGAAGAACACCATACATCGAGACCACGCAGCCCCCCCCCCCCCCCCAAAAAAAAAAAAATAATTTATAAAGAGTTTGGAGGCAACTGAGATGTGGTTATTGAGAATAATCTTTCGAATAATTTGGACTGGCAGAATAACAAATGATTGCCCGGAAATGGGTGATGAAAGTAGAACATTATATACAACAATGAGAAGGAGACAAACAAAGTTCGGGTGGGTCACGTGATGAAACAAGGAACACTGGAAAATATCGTGACCACTGGAAAGATCACTGGTAGAAGAGGCAGAGGCAGACCAAGAGAAACGATGGCGGATGGTTTAAGACAGTGGCATGGAGGAATATCGTCAGTGGAATTGATCCAGAACATCAAAGACCGAAATCTGTGGAGATGCATGACCGCCTACGCCAGCTAGACAGACATTTGATGATGATGATTATTTTACGACTGTCTTCATGACAATCATTGATGGTATCTTCTTGTCTTCTTCTTCTTCTTCTTCTTCTTCTTCTTCTTCTTCTTCTTCTTCTTCTTCTTCTTCTACTTCTTCTTGGTTGCCATTGTTGTTATGCGTCATCACTTTCCTCTTCATGGCCATAATCATCATTTTTGTAACACTGCCATCATCATCATCATCATCATCATCATCATCATCATCATAATCATAATTATCATCATAATCGTAACACTGACATCATCATCGTCATATCATCATCATCATCGTAACACTACCATCACCATCGTTATATCATCATTATCGTCATATCATTATCATCATCATCATTATATCATCATCATCGTCATATCATCATTATCGTCATATCATCATCATCGTCAGATCATCATTATCGTGATATCATCACCATCGTCATATCATCATTATCGTGATATCATCACCATCGTCATATCATCATCATCATCATATCATCATTATCGTCGTAACAATACCATCACCATCGTCTTATCATTATCATCATCATATCACCTGTATCGTCGTAGCAATGCCATCATCATATCATCATCATCATCATGATCATCGTAACACTGCCATCATCATCATCGTAATATCATTATTATCGTCATATCATCTTTATCGTCACATCATCATCATCGTTATATCATCATCATCGTCGTATCATCATCATCGTTATATCATCATCATCGTCGTATCATCATCGTCAAATCATTATCATAGTCATATCATCATCATCGTCATATCATCATCATCGTATTAACACTGCCACTATCAACATCATCTCATAATCCTTCTTGTAATACTGCAGTCAACAATTCGTCATAGGCAATAATTGGCACGCCTCCCCAAAACACAATATAAGAATATCGTCTGGAAAGACGCAACGGTGCCAGCAAACTTACGTGTTACAACTTTCTCTCTCCCTTTTTCTTTCTTGCAACTCCCCCCCCCCCCCGGCCGTATTTTCTCGTCTTCTCCCCCCCCCTCCCCTCCCCGCCCTCTGTGTTGTCCTCAAGTCGCCATCACACGAATTCAAGTGGGAGGGAAGCCGATTCAACTTACGTTTGTCACATCATCTCGTTCGGCTGCGTGATTCCCATGAGCTGTGAAAGAGTCTGCTTCATTGCCAGTGTTCAGTCGTCACCACCGAGGTGCATGTGCAGATGTATAGTGGGCATATCCTCCTTATTCTTGTTCATTTATGATTTGAAAACCTTCTATCTGCATCATCATTAGTAGGAGGACATTTCCAAATTCTTCCTCAAAAATAAACTTTATGATATGTACATACTTTATAATATGTACATCATGTCGACACCTCAAATTGAGTCAAATACATCTCATGTCTATAAATACGCATGTCAATTTTATTTATTTTATTTATGCTTAGTCTCTTTCAACAATTACTCAACTAAAAGGTTTACATACAAGAGCAGGTTAACATAACGCAAATCTCCCCAAAGAAAGTAGGTCTTTTTTCATTAACAAGTTTGCTGGGCTGGTCGACTTTCCTGACGGTTACAGGGGTGTCCCACTCTATTGCAGCACTCTCTAGGGGGTTGTATTAGAGCCAGTTGCTCCGTGTTTTCGGAGCGTTAAAAGCACTGGCGTGCTGAAATATTCAACTCCCGCTGTGAACGGTATCGCGGAACACCCCTCTGACCTTCTGCGAAGATCACGAGGCTCAGGAACTACCAATCAGAAGTGACCTAATGTGTATATAGGCGGTGCGTGGGGGAGATTACCGTCACGTGTTCCAAAGAACATATTACAATTTCTTCTCTGCTACTCAAACATATTAAGGAAGAAGATTCAATATAACACCTCACATCTTTTCTAGCTAAGTCTTCAAGATTACTCTGTATAGTATTGCCTAAGTCCATCTGGACCCTCCACGTCTTAGCCTAGCTCAAGTTGTTTCAAGCCCACTAAGCTTGGCCTAGCCTAGCCTGCCCTCTCTCTGGACTGAGTGGTTCCGGTTCCTAAAAAAAAAAAAAAAAAAAAAACTGGTCTGAGTAAGGTGAGTTATACCCTACCAGGACAAACACAAGCGATAAACACCCGGTGACACAAAGTACAACCATGCAGATGAGGATCACCCGTGGAGAGGTTCCGGAAACCCCGTTCAGTCGTTAGGCCATATTTAAGGCTCCACTACATTTAGGGCCCCCACATTTTACACACGCATCGCAGTATTTTGGGTATACGATATTCTACAAATCAGACGACTTGGAGGCGTCTGCATCTGTCCAATCAGACGACTTGGAGGCGTCTGCATCTGTCCAATCAGACGGCTTGGCGGCGTTTACGTCTAACCAATCAGACGACTTGGACGAAATCAGACGTGGCACCTCTAACCAATCAGACGTGGCACAGTTTTTCTGGAAAGGCAGCGAGCTTGATGGTGACGGCAACGTGTGTTCCTGAACGAGAGTTCTCAGCAGTCTTGTGAGTATTACACATTATTCCTAGAATCGCCTAGTACTAACAATGCCAAGATATAAGAAGGCAACTAGACGCCATGATTTTTACGCTTCAAGAAGAAGTAAAGAGAAGGAACAGACCAAGAAGAACGTGGATACTGTGAAGAATGATCTTGACTTTGCAGAAGCTATCATCATAGAGAGTGAAGATAGTGACCCAAGAAGAAGTAAAGAGGAGGAACAGATCAAGAAGAATGTGGTTGCTGGGGAGGATGATGACGACTTTCCTGAAGCTATCATCATGGAAAAAGGGACGATAGTGGCCAGTATAACTTGCAGTCAACTAACGCGCCCAATACAGCCAAGAATGACACACCAAGAGACATGCTGGCAGTAGAACCAACTACATCAAAGAACACTATTACAACTGAGGAATCAGATGATTGTACGATCGAACAAGCTTATATGCCGGCTGAGGAGGAGACTCCAAGCAACGCAAGAATGTCCAACGGTCCGGTTATCAAGACACGAGTAAAGATTTACCAAATAAACGAAGGAGGAACCAGACTCCTGGACTTGTCGAGAACCAAAATAACCAGATACCTGGAGACTTCACTGGCGATAGGAAGCATATGCAGACTCAGAAAGACACAAGAGGGTCTGATCGTTACGCTGAATGAAACCAAACAGACGGAGAGAATGACTGAGGACATTGGTACACAGCCTACAATAGAATTACAGCTACCGGAAAAGATACTGGTTGCAGCCAAGATGTTTCAGGAGATCCGAAAGTGGGTGGTCAAGAGAGTAAATACTAAATGGTCAAACCAGGAGATCGCAGAGCACTTGAAGAGAGAAAACCTGAAGATGAGTATAATCAGAGCAGAGAGAATCATATCCAAGGACATGAAATCAACAGTAGCAGTGGTGACGACAGAAGGTGAGAGTATTCCAGAAACAGTCAAGCTTGATAATAAACTACAGAAACCAGAGATATATATCCCAAGGGAACTCCAATGTTCCAGATGTCAAAAGGGATTTCATACCAAGTCAGTGTGCCGCAGCAAAACAGAGATTTGCAGATATTGTGCTGACTGTCGCTCCTATAATGAGTGTCCATTAGCAAAGCAAGATAAAAATTACCAAAAACCAAATAGCAATCGACGATGCAGCAACTGTTTTGGACAGCACAGGGCGAAGTATTTTGGATGTCCTTATCTGCAACATTGCCAGGAAATACTCAAGATAGCAATTACTGAGAGGGTACCATGCAAAGAAGCCAGAAGAAAATGCAAAGAATCTGAATACTTTACCCCAGTGGAGAAATCCAGGATGCAGAATCAGATCAGAAAGTTAGAAGAAGAGGTCAAGATATTAAAGGCAAATAAGCTTACTCCAAAGAGAAACATGCCAGAAATTGATGACCAAGCAAGACAGATACTTGCAGAGATGAAAGAGATGAGAGAGATATTGGACTACAATATAAAGACACTTAATGACATAAAAGCAGAAACAATAGCAGCACTACAGGAATTGCAGAAAAAGCAGGATGAAAGCCGTGAAGACAACAGCTCCAAGCAACCCCAAATAGACTAAGATAACAGCGAAAAGCCAATAGACGATAAACCGAAAGAAACATCGATGAAAGAGTCTACTGGCAAGCAGCAAGAACTTGAAGATAGACACAATACAGAAATGAACAGAAGGTTTCCACCAGGAAGCATCAAAACCAAAGAAGACCGAAGGAAACAAGCTCAATACGGAAAGAGACTGAGGGAAGAGATGAGAGAGACGACAGAGAAGACAACATCCACAGACACCTACCAGCCAGATCCAAAACGTAAAACAACACAGAGGACGCCAGACAAAGATGAGAAGGAGAAAAACAGCAGCAAAGATGGAAAGACTAAATTACATAAAAGTCCTTGTAAGGACTAAGCACTACTACATCCTAGAAGCCAAGACAGGGCGGAAACACGTGACGAGGAATAGACCCAGACACAACCAATCAGAAAATGGGAATCACAAGACGACGAGCGGATAGGACAGAACTAAAATGCAATATACAGATGTGTCCTACCATAGTCAAGAACGAAAAAAGAGACACAATTAAGAAATAGAAGACCCTTGCCTCCGGATACAACAACATCAGGTATAGAACAACTTTATACAAGTGAGAAACAACATCAGTTAAACCGTTTAGAACAACATAACCAAATGGAACCGAAGGAAACCATATTCAAACATATCAAACTTAATAAAGATCACAAATATAGGCATCAGCTATACAGCTGAACATGCCTGAACGTGATCAAATTATTCTTTTTCTTTTTCAAAAAGCAAGCAATCAAGTTAGGGCCCCCAGCAAAAGCCAAGGTGGGGGCTTCAAAATAACTAAAAATTGCATTCTTGATTGGAACGACGATTTACTAGCACGACATACGGTCTAAGTGGTCCAACCACTCGCTTCTATGGGCGCCATTAGCCCGCTTCCAGAATCCTCCAGCAAGGTGTTTTGCACAGAGTATTACGTCCCCGAAAAACAAGATCATCATAAAATGGGCAACACGTTGTCAACAAGGTGTTTTCATGTACTGGAAAGCAGGGATATATTATAATTCTAACGAAATCTCTGGAAAGTTCTAGAATGCCAGGGCCAAGGACACCGGGACCTTTATTGACCAGTGTTGCCACTTTGGATGTTTCACATTTAGATTTAGATGTTTTTTCTTGAATTTAGATGGCGTTTTTGACGTTTAGATGGTAGATGTTTTTCTATAAGTTTTTCAATTTGGAGTGAATTTATCAAATCTAACCTAAGAAACAGGATAAACTTGACCTCTTAAATGCTATCTTGACGATAAAATTGTGCCTGATAAAGAGTAGGAAAATGCTGTTCCACTTATCAGCTCCCTGATTATGTATTAAAAGAAATTAGAACAGGTAAAGCATACCAGAGTCATTTTGGATCTGAAGCTTCAACTTCATCATCCAAGCTAAGTTTATCCTGTGGATCTTGTAAGGCAGACTTCAGTAAAGATGAAGACATGATTCTATAGGGTAAATCATATCAATTGCTATGAAATTTGTGACTCTTTCCATTTGGACGTTTTTTCTAGATGTTTTCCACGCAAATTTAGATCTTCTTAGATATTTTTGACTCCGTTTTGGATGTTTTTGGTCAAAGAAAAGTGGCAACACTGTTATTGACAACTAACTGTTTTAGCTCTGCCCTGTTTTGCTATCACATAATTTTGTGGAAAGGTAAGGACCCTTTTCCACGCCTATATGCTTATAGGGCATATGGGGGCTAGACCTATATTTTAAAGACCAATCGGCACAAGATGGGTGATGTTGTCAGCATCACGCCGACCGCCTTTACTTCCCGGGACTGCACAGTACCCACTCAAGGCTGGGTCAACCTGGAAGCCAAAGTCATGTTTAAAAAAAGTCCGGCTCCACCAGGGAACGAACCCACGACCTTCCGATCCGCGGGGAGCGTCTAGCCGCTACGCCACGGCGACTCCCTTGTGGAAAGGTTCTAGAAGCAAAGGTGAAGGATATGATGAACTTGTTGATCCCTGATATGTTTATATGTGCGCATTTGGCGAAGTGTCCCTTGTTACGGCTTTCTTACATTATAGTAGTGTCATATATTGCTTGTTTTTAATGTTTTAAGCACACCCACCACCCACGACAGCCACCGCTGACGAGCGTAAAAACTAAAAAAACATCACTGATTTAATACTAACAAACCGTCGCGCCTTCGGCGCTTCACCCTGCAGTACACTTCCGTGCACACAGGCGCCTGCGGCGAATGAACTACTCGCGACAACAACACATTTCAGAAACCACAGACGTTGTCACAAGGGAGAGTTGCGAAAATAAAACTACGTAGTTACGTTAGGAAGAATGTACCGACCTCGTCGAACGAAGACGTGTCACTTTTTGGCATGCTGCGTATAGACAGCGAAGAAATATATCTCATAACACCCCTAGAAGATAGGACAGCCCCTGGGAACCTTTACGTAATCCCACCACCGAACGAGATGGGTCTGTTCAGCTAGTCTGTCTGGTGGTCACAGCAACATCTGATAGAAAATGGATTCCAATCTTGTCTCTTTTCCATGAATGGCAGGTTTGTAGGTTTGAGGTTTGAACAACGGATCAACATCATGACATACGGGTAGCAACCCATAAGTGCTCCGTTAAAAAAAAAAAAAAAAACTCAAGTCTGAGTCAGAAGAAGCTCAGTACAGTGCACAGGCTCTGTAGCACCGGTGAGGTTCCTGAAAAACATTAGGTATACTTTGCCTCGAGACCACGCAGCTCTCCTAAATGAAACGCATCTTGCCCCCAGCGCAAGTGTCTGCAGCCTCTCAGGTCAGAGACTGACCTTCAACCTCTCAGGTCAGAGACTGACCTTCAACCTCTCAGGTCACAGACTGACCTTAAATATATGGTCAAAGTGACGCTATCTTTGGCAGTCTCGCGTCTGCACTCTTGGGTGTGTACACAGCTTGTTTACATTGCCTGCGTTAACCAGGTGAGTTTTAAAGGTGGCAGTTCGAATACAAGTTTACCAACTTATGCTCGAGTCGCTAAAGAGGTGAGAGAGGTTCATGAACATAAATCTTCTGATCCCATATGGTAGGGACATCCTAACCGTCACACTAAATCTTTTGTCCCCTCCCCCACCCCCGGCCGAGACCTTCCACCTTTAGAACTGAGTGTTCTGACCCCACAAGAGAAGGACATTTCAATCGTCAGACTTGATGTTCTGACCCGATAAGAGAGGGACATCATAATCGTCAGACTTGATGTTCTGACCCCACAAGAGAGGGACATCTCAACCGTCAGACTTGATGTTTTGATCCCACAAGGCAAGGACATCTCAACCGTCAGACTTGATGTTCTGATCCCACAAGGCAAGGACATCTCAACCGTTGAACAAACCTTGAGGCTCGCATACTAGCAGGAAAAACACATATAAGTGTAAGGATTGACATTCATACAAACAGAAGAATGAAACAGAGGCTAGAGGACAAACAGGACAACATAAAGATTTACAGCTGTATTGATAGCATAGGGATTCGAATCTACGACCCTAATGACAACAGATCAAGACTGTAGCAACAAACGAGTTCGAACAACCACCGGTTTTCAGTACATTATTATAACACATCGGCTGTTAATCTGAATGTGTGGGGTAAAATAGGTTCACATTGTTTGTCGATCCCAATGTCTGCAGTAAAGTGATATCACATCAGCTCTTTCTGTATTTAGTCAAGCGTAGCCCTCTTTTCTCTACTCCTGGAATGCCTCGCGGCGTCAGGGAAAGAAAAGATATATCTGGAACGGGTCCTCGTGTTTGCTTCATATCGAGTACTTTTCAGTGTCTCTGATATTTCTGTTGTCCATGTTTTGCGTGGTCGACATCTGGCTCTGTTACCGTTGTATCTGTATAACAATGCTCTATATGGTACACTGTCTGATACCAATCTTGTTACATGGCCAAACCATTTGATTTGTTGTCTACCTTTAAAGTTCAGTACTGATCCTGTGCCGTCTCACCTCCTGATATCATCGTTCCTAAGTTGATAGTTACTTGTTACACCTTTCATAGAACATAAACATTTTTTTCTGATAGGACTGTTTTCCTTCTGTTTTCTGAAGACAGTGTTCCTGTTTGACATTGATAGCACAGCTTTGGTAAGAATATTGTGTTGAACTGTGTTCTTTTACTGTTCATATTCACATGCTTGGGTTATTCCATCATCCGTTTAGCTGGTGACTACTGGTCACAACTCACAACAACAAGGCTCTGGGGTCACAACTCACAACAACAAGACTCTGGGTTTACAACGGCCAGCCCTGTCATTGCCTCCACGGGGCAGGACGCAACATGGACGTGAGAATGTTACTGATCCCCGCGTATAAATAAGTACAGAAACAACAAGGACCATCTCATAAATCTTTGATAGTCCTCAAGTCCTCAGCCGATGCGTCCAGACCCACATCTGAACGTCCTGCTTTTCAAGTGAACATCTTGGCTCTGGTTAACACACAAGTGTCCCTGAAGCTGACGAGGTCATACATGGAGAACATCTTTGTAAAGTTTCGACCATGTTGGGCCTGGCAGAGACAGTATTTCAGCGTGTGATTTCCTTCCAACATACAAACCGCGGAGAGGAATTAATAGGTTAGTTGCGTATCCTTTACAGGACGTTGCAGAACCAACCACAACAGCCCCTGGCTGTTGTGTGGTTTTTCTATGCAAATTTACATCCAGTAGTTTGCCATTGTTTCTGGACGGTCAACTTTCTTGATACCACTGTCGAAACCAACGCAAGGCGCATGGCCCGCAGCTGGAATCAAACCCGGCATCCCGGCATTACGAAGCGTTCGCATCGACTTAGCCACCGAGACGACGAGGAATTAATACTCATACCAAATAAATACAAGCAGTACTTTGTGGGTGTTATCGCCCTGACAAGACAATGCCGTGATTTGGTGCCACCAGTAGTTGACACAGAAATAAAGATATTGGCGGAGGAACACACATCACCAGAAGTTGCTGTTATATACACATATGGTTCTGTGATTCGTCAGAATCGAAGTGCATGGACTTGATGCAAGCACTAAAGGACAATTCATCACAGAAGACAATGAATCCTTTTCTTCTACCAACAACAGAATGTCACTGGGGGTCATTCCTGTGACAAAAGCCCTAGAATGGCTGAAAACTCAGGAATTTATCAAAACTTTTTGCCCAGTGACTCAATAAGCATGCTACAGATGATCACGGCGAGGCATATATGGAAATGGTGGCATCCAATCACCTTAATTTTTGTCCTAGGGTATGCTGGTGTAAAAATCAACGAGAGAGCAGATGCTCTGGCTGGCACTGCGACTTTCAGGAATGGACTCTCTATGGACAGAAAAGACATCATCAATGCTATACCAGAGACTAAACTCTGTGAGACTTTCAGTTTCGAGAAACATTAGTTTTTCTCACTGAATAGACTGCATACCCTGGGTGTATTACCTGGAGCCGAGAGACAGGAAAACCTCGCCTGAGCCACCCGTCATGACATCAGCCAGAACAGAAGTTGTTACCCTCTAGGAGACATACTCAAGAGGAGATCGGAGCATCTATAGTCATACCCGATACGCCCTGAAGATAATCCTAAAATCAACAGTGAGAAATGTACTGGGATCACTATCTGCTGACTTCGCTTTTGATGAGGCCCGGATTCGGAGCGCGACGCCACCACACCCATGGAAAGATGTCTACAAACCGTGAGTACATGTGACATGTTTGAGTTTTTCTGTTGTCTGCTTCTGAATGTTGTCTGCTTCTCATCCTGTTTAATTTCGGGTGTGCCCGGCCAGCTAGCGCAGTTGGTTAAACCTGACTGCCCGGCGATCGGGTAACGAACTCCTTGTGGTCCGGGTTTACGACCGGGGGGTAGGCAGAAAAGCCACATTTCTTCCAGATTTACGGTATCTATCATGGAATCAAGACTGAAGGGTTGCAATATCAATAGTACCGAGCCAAAGAAAAAGCTCCTCTCTCTGACAGCAGTTCTCATAATTAGTAGAGTGAATCTGACTACCCTTCTGGTAGAGTGAATCTGACTTCTGGTAGAGTGAATCTGACTAGCCTTTTGGTAGAGTGAATCTGACTAGCCTTCTGGTAAAGTGAATCTGACTTCTGGTAGAGTGAATCTGACTAGCCTTCTGTTAGAGTGAATCTGACTAGCCTTCTGGTAGAGTGAATCTGACTAGCCTTCTGGTAGAGTGAATCTGACTAGCCTTTTGGTAGAGTGAATCTGACCAGCCTTCGGGTAAAGTGAAATTGACTAGCCTTCTAGCAGAGCGAATCTGACCAGCCTTCTGGTAAAGTGAATTTGACTAGCCTTTAAGTAGAGTGAATCTGACCAGCGTTCTGGTAAAGTAAATTGGACTAGCCTTCTAGTAGAGTGAATCTGACCAGCCTTCTGGTAAAGTAAATTGGACTAGCCTTCTAGTAAAATGAATCTGACCAGCCTTCTGGTAGACATTTAGGAATAGGACCTTTATTTTAGCGTCAGTTTGATGTATCATCAGTGAACACCTTTAGATGTGGTCATTTCCGCCTCTACCACCTTCGCCATCCTTTCCTTCAGCAGCAATTGAGGTCGTCATCGTTGCTCTCGCTAAATGTCCGTTGTCTGCAGCATGATGGACATTCACCGCAGCAGCAGCAGCAGCTATAGCAGCAGCAGTAGGATGGAGCTTAGCAATAGCAGTAGTATCACTGAGTAGCATGTTTTGTTAGTATCATTGCATGGCATGTTTTGTTAGTATCATTGCGTGGCATGTTTTTTTTAGTATCATTGCGTGGCATGTTTTGTTAGTATCATTGCGTGGCATGTTTTGTTAGTATCATTGCATGGCATGTTTTTTTAGTATCACTATGTGGCATGTTTTATTTTGTATATTTGCATGACAGGTTTTATTTAGATATCATTGCGTGGCAAGATTTATTTAGTATCATTGCGTGGCAGGTTTTATTTAGTATCACTGCGTGGCAGGATTTATTTGTATCTTTGCATGGCAGGTTTTATTTGGTATCATTTTTATTTGGTGTCATTGCGTGGCAGGTTATTTTTGGTATCATTGCGTTGTAGGTTTTATTTGGTATCATTGCATAGCAGGTTTTATTTGGTAATCTGCGTGTAGAGTACTGTCCTGTCTGGAGTAATTTCGTGTGTGGTACTGTCCTGTCTGGGGTTATCTGCGTGTGTGTTACTGTCCTGTCTAAAGTAATTGCGCGTGTGGTACTGTCCTATCTGAGGTAATCTGCGTGTGTGCTACTGTCCTATCTGGGGTTATCTGCGTGTGTGGTACTGTCCTGTCTGAGGTTATCTGCGTGTGTGGTACTGTCCTGTCTGGGGTTATCTGCGTGTGTGGTACTGTCCTGTCTGAAGTAATTGCGTGTGTGGTACTGTCCTGTCTGATGTAATCTGCGTGTGTGCTACTGTCCTATCTGGGGTTATCTGCGTGTGTGATACTGTCCTGTCTGTGGTAATCTGCGTGTGTGGCACTGTTCTATCTGAGGCAGTCTGTGTATGTGGCAATGTCATGTCTGAGGCAGTCTGTGTATGTGGTACTGTCGTGTCTGAGGCAGTCTGTGTATGTGGTACTGTCGTGTCTGAGGCGGTCTGCTATGAAAACACTCTAGGCAAACTCTGAGCTGTGTAATGTAATTAATGTTCAAACGTACAAGAAGAATCCCTTTGACTGGGTTACCGTCAATCACACTTTCTCTTTCTCACATACCCACACATATACACACGCACCTACCCACACACATACACACGCACCTACCCACACACATACACACGCACCTACCCACACACATATACACACGCACCTACCCACACACATACACACGCACCTACACACACACACACACGCACCTACACACACACGCACACGCACCTACCCACACACATACACATGCACCTACACACACACATACCCAAAACAACAAAAAGGTGGGAAAGTGATATCCGCAAAATTTTATTGTTGTAACTGAAAACATTAGATTACATGAACATTCCCCACACATATACACAAAAAACCTGCCGTTTTGTGTACCGTGCTACCCACACACATACTGGGGGAGCCCACACAGTTACACACGCTTTACACACACACGTTGCTAAGATAGCAGGAGCAAGAACACAAACTCAAAAACAAACCCACCCATTTTTTGGGGGTTTATCCCAGATATTATATTCCAGCCTGGAGAACTGGTGTTTTATGTGCATACACACGCACCTACACAAACACACATAACTGGTGTGTGTGGTGTGTACACACGCACCTGTGCACAATATTGTATAAAAAAGGGACAAAAGGGGGTGTGTGTGTGTGTGCAAAACTGTGTTGTGTGTGTGTGTGCAAATATTGTATAAAAAAGGGAGAACTGGGGTGTGTGTGTGTGTGTGTGTGTGTGTGTGTGTGTGTGCAAATATTGTATAAAAAAGGGAGAACTGGGGTGTGTGTGTATGTGTGTTGCTGTGTGTAGTGAGAGCAAATATTGTATAAAAAAAGGGAGAACTGGGGGGGGTGTGTGGGGTGTGTGTGTGTGTGTGAAATATTGTATAAAAAACGGCCCCGGAGAACTGGTGTGTGGTGTGTGTGTGTGCAAATATTGTATAAAAAACGGAGAACTGGTGTGTGTGTGTGTGTGTGTGTGTGCAAATATTGTATAAAAAACGGAGAACTGGTATGTGTGTGTGTGTGTGTGCAAATATTGTATAAAAAACGGAGAACTGGTGTGTGTGTGTGTGTGTGCAAATATTATATAAAAAAACTGAGAACTGGTGTGTGTGTGTGTGTGAAAATATTGTATAAAAAACGGAGAACTTTTGTGTGTGTGTGTGTGCACATTTTGTATATAAATACGAGATTGTTTTGTGTGTGTGTGTGTGCACGTCGTATATAAATAAATGGAGAGCTCGTGTTTTTTGTCTGTATTATAAAATATCTGTGGTGAACCTGTTTTTTTTTTAAAATAAATCTAAAAGTAAACTAAAGATCCATTTCCACGCCCTTAGGTCTTTGGGCATATGGGAAGAGCACCCATATTTTTACAGACCAATCGGCACCAGGTGGGTAATGTGGTCAGCATTGTAAATGACGTATATAAAAACAGAACTGGGAATATCCGTACACAGCGGGAACCACCAAAGTTGTATATTTAATATAACGATTGCGTATCTAATATCAAGATTGTATATCAGGATTAGGATAAGTACAGAAATTTAAGTATCTGGGCACACGAATAACATCAGATGGAAGATGCATAACTGAAATAGGAAACAGAATAAAAAAGTAAAAAAAGTAAAGTTAGGACCTTTCGGCGCAATGGCAACCATGCACTCTGTGGGTAATGTGGTCAGCATTACGCCGGCTGTCTTTACTAGGAAAGCCCATCCTGGGTACCCATTTTAGACTGGGTCGACCTGCGACGTCCCCATACCACGTCCACGCAGCCCACGTAGGTTTCGATCGCGGTATGCTGGCTTACATTGACTCGCAGTTTTCGTGTTTTCTGAGTTGGGAACAGAATAGGACAGGCAAAAACTGCATTTTATAAAATGAAAAACATCTTGTGCAATATATCCTTGTCTTTGAGAGTTAGAAAAAGAATTCTTGTTTGCTACATATATCCAGTTTTAATATATGGATGTGAATCCTGGACAATTGGTAGTCAGGCCAAACCATTTTTAGAGGCCTCAGAGATGTGGTTTTACAGAAGAATGCCTAGAATACCTTGGACGGCCAAAAAGAGCAACCAAGAGGTTTTGAAAGAGGCGGGAGCCCGAAGACAACTTATCACAGACATCAGAAGGAGACAGTCATCATTTTTCGGCCATGTTATGAGAAGAGGGAAAATAGAACATGTTGTGACCACTGGAAAGATCTGTGGAAGGAGGGATAGAGGAAGACAAAGAGAGAAGATGCTTAACAGTCTTGTTGCATGGCATGGAGGTGTGTCGGCACACGAACTGATACATGCTGCAGGAGATCGCAGATTATGGAGAGGCATGATCGCCCACGCCAGTCGGCAAGGCACCTGATGATGATGATATCAGGATTGTAAATCAGGATTGTATATCAGGATTGTATATCAGAATTTTAAAAGTATTTTGATCATTCTTCCCGTGTGGGTTCCGGAGCCCTATTATAGGTAAAATAAGAATACACTCACTGCCTACCCAAAAGCATATAAGAGTCAAATAATGAGCAGCTTTCTTCGAAGTCGGAGTGCATCTGCCTGAGAGGCAAGGAACCAGCAGTCTGCATACAAATTAGTCAGATCTGTAAAACTGATGCACACGCAAAACTCAGGTTCTGGAACGAGGGCTGCAGTCAAAAACTGGATGATCAGCCACAACTTTCCGCCAGAGTTTATGGCTAATGAATACGGAGAAGGACGAAGAAGAAGAAGTATTTAGATCATTAAAATTAGCCAGTTTTGTGAATTTAAAAAAGCAGATTACTAGGAAAGGTTTCATGTTAAATATGCTACATTGATATATAGCATGTGCTACATTAATATATAGCATGTGCTACATTGATATATAGCCTGTGCTACATTGATATATAGCATGTGCTACATTGATATATAGCATGTGCTACATTGATATATAGCATGTGCTACATTGATATATAGCATGTGCTACATTGATTAGACTGTATCGGTCACAGTGTACCTTTTGTATTAGAAAGTACCTGGTTCGACCTATCAAAGATCTGAGCCCATGGGACAGTCGCCGACCCACTAGTTTTTGTGTTACTGTCATAAATAGAGCGTCCAATGTTTGAGTGCATGTAACGATCATGTGTGCGAAATGAGTGCCGATAGAATAATGACAGTGCCCATCGAATCTTCTTCTTCTTCAGCGATCTCTGGTCATGCGCATAATCCACTGTGGGCCATAAACTGGGATATCTTTTCAAGGTCTCTTAGGTTTCCCCCAAAGCTTAGTTGTCAAGTCTACTGGGTGTTGCAATACGTTGCTCCGCAGCTACGTTAGGAGAGGACAGTCTTGCAGGACACGTTCTGGAGTCTGTTCAGCACAAAGACACTGGCAGAGAGCTGTTTGGCTCATACCTAATTTATATGAGTATTTATTGAGTCTGCAGTATCCAGTACGTAAGCGAAAAACTGTGACTTGATCTGTTCTGTTCAAGGGTTTCAGAAAATCTTTTTCGTAGTTATAACCAGTGTTGGTTTTCCAATCTGTTTCTGATTTTCTCTTAATAAGAGTTTTGACTTCTGGAAAATATAGTGGCTGGTAGGTCTGTGGTTTGTTACTGCCTTCCTTGGCTAAAGCATCAGCGCTTTCATTGCCTTTAGATGCCACAGTGAGATGGAATTCACTGCAAGTGAATTTCTGCCTTTTTTTTTTAACACATAGCAAGTTCCTTTGTTAGATTTCTATCGAATCTAACAGTCGTTTTATTTTAATACTTATCATCAACATCATCATCATCATCATCATCATCATCATCATCATCATCATCATCATCATCATCATCATCATCATCATCATCATCATCATCATCATCATCATCATCATCATCATCATCATATCATCATCAATATCATCATCATCATTTCCCCCTTGTGCCGTCAAAACGTCCCTCACTGCACACGGTCTAGACCAGGGGTTCTCAAACTGGGAGCCGCAGCACCCAGAGGAGACGCGAGCGTATGCCAGGGTTGTCGCGGCAATGATAAATAATGTTTTCCAAATCTGCTTGAGGTCAACAAAGACAGTATCTTAAAACAGAAATACCGCGAGGGAAGCCAAGAAGAGTTCTGGACGCAGGTGTATTCAGAAGATAGTGCTAGTGGTAAGGATGCAGTTCATTCTCAGCATACCCTTAAATAAAAAAAAAAAAAAAACAGACACAGGAACACACTTTCTGGGTCAAGTAATTTGGGGGTAAAATTAGATTACAACTTCCCATATACATAATGGAATTATTAAAAAATGCATTCAAACAGTTTTATTCATCGCATCAAAGACACGTGAACATTAAATTTGCACTGTTTTTTTCTTATTTTCCTAAGTATTCAAACCGCTTTGAGGGTAGGTGTGCCGCGAGATTTTGTGTGTGTGCTAGACAAGGGGGCCGCAAGATTGTGTGTGTTTGCCCGACAAGGGTGCCAGGAGATTTTGTGTGTATGCCCGACAAGGGGGCCGCGAGATTTTGTGTGTATGCCCTACAAGGGTGCCGGGAGATTTTGTGTGTATGCCCGACAAGGGTGCCGCGAGATTTTGTGTGTGTGCCCGACAAGGGAGCCGCGAGATTTTGTGTGAATGCCCGACAAGGGAGCCGGGAGATTTTGTGTGTATGCCCGACAAGGGGGCCGGGAGATTTTGTGTGTGTGCCCTACAAGGGGGCCGCGAGATTTTGTGTGTATGCCCTACAAGGGTGCCGGGAGATTTTGTGTGTATGCCCTACAAGGGTGCCAGGAGATTTTGTGTGTATGCCCTACAAGGGTGCCAGGAGATTTTGTGTGTATGCCCGACAAGGGGGCCGCGAGATTTTGTGTGTATGCCCTACAAGGGTGCCGCGAGATTTTTGCCCAGTTCTGTGTGTGAGTGCAGCAATCACTGCTTGTTCAACATTGTGTAAATATAGTAATCACTGATTGTCAAACACTGAGTGAATGAAGTATCACTGCTTGTCCAATTTTGTGTAAATGCAGTAAGGACTGATTGTCCAATATTGTGTGATTGTAGTAATCACTGATTGCTTAACACAGTGTAAATTCTTCTTCTTCTTCACGTTCACCAGCTGTAAAACTGGCGGAAGGTTCTGGTTGCTCGTCCACTACTGAACTGCAGTCCTGCTCCAGAACCTGAGTGTTGCGTGTGCATCAGTTTTACAGATCTCATTTTGTGTGAATACAGACTGTTGGCCGCGAGCCTCTCTGGCAGATGCACTCCGACTTCAAAGGAAGCTTCCCAATTAGTCGACTCTTACGACATGCTTTTGGGGAGGCAGTGGGTCTATTCTTGTTTTCCCCACAATGGGGCCCCGGAACCCACACGGGGGACAGTGTAAATGTAATAATAACTGATTTAGCTACATTCTGTGAATGTAATAATTACTGACTGTCATTCAGTATGTGAATGTAGTAATCACTGATTGTCCAACGTTGTGTAAATGTAATAAAATTGATTGTCCAACGTTGTGGGAATGTAATAACCACTGATTGTGCTACATTCTGTGAATGTAATAGTCACTGACTGTCATATATTCTGTAAAAGTAGTAATCACTGTCTGTCGAACATTGGTTGAATGTAATAATCACTTATTGTTCAGTATTTTCCAAAATGAAACTTTATAGAATATTAAACAGTTTGTCAGTTGAAAATCGAATCTACATCATTTGTGCAAATGTGACACAGCCGAAGATGGTTAAATGGGAATGTGACAATCACTGAATGTCCAGATATATGTGGGTGTGTGTAGTTTTTGTAGAGTGCACGTAGGTGTTGTTCTACTTGAATGTTTGTGGCTGTTGGGGTGGGAGAAAAGGGGGGGGGGCGTTGAAGCCTAAAGTCTGTAGTGAAGCCTGAAGTCTGTGGTGAAGCCTGAAGTCTGTGGTGAAGCCTGAAGTCTGTGGTGAAGTCTGAAGTCTGTGGTGAAGCCTGAAGTCTGTGGTGAAACCTGAAGTCTGTGGTGAAGCCTGAAGTCTGTAGTGAAGAAGTCTGTGGTGAAGCCTGAAGTCTGTGGTAAAGCCTGAAGTTTGTGGTAAAGCCTGAAGTCTGTAGTGAAGCCTGAAGTCTGTGGTGAAGACTGAAGTCTGTGGTGAAGACTGAAGTCTGTGGTAAAGCCTATAGTCTGTTGTGAAGCTTGAAGTCTGTGGTGAAGCCTGAAGTCTGAGGTAAAGCCTAAAGTCTGTGGTGAAGCCTGAAGTTTGTGGTAATTCGTAAAGTCTGTAGTGAAGCCTGAAGTTTGTGGTAAAGCCTGAAGTTTGTGGTAAACCTGAAGTCTGTAGTGAAGCCTGAAGTCTGTGGTGAAGACTGAAGTCTGTGGTGAAGACTGAAGTCTGTGGTGAAGACTGAAGTCTGTGGTGAAGACTGAAGTCTGTGGTAAAGCCTGAAGCCTGTGGTAAAGACTGAAGTCTGTGGTGAAGACTGAAGTCTGTGGTAAATCCTATAGTCTGTGGTGAAGCCTGAAGTCTGCGGTGAAGCCTGAAGTGTGTGGTAAAGCCTGAAGTTTGTGGTAAAGCCTGAAGTCTGTAGTAAAGCCTGAAGTCTGTAGTGAAGCCTGAAGTCTGTGGTCAAGCCTGAACTCTGCAGTCAAGTATGTGGAGGTCTGTGTTGTAAAGCCAGGATCGTTCTTTGGAGACCGACGTGTTGACGGATCAGAATGTTGTCACATGGTGTAAGGGAATGCTAGCAAGTGACCCGAGAACGTAAAATGTGCAATCCTCTAGATCAGCGACGCTCTACTGACGTTCTGTAGATTGTGGAAAGTCCATGTCGTGTCTGAAGTATCTGGCTGAAGAGTCAAGTAAGAACAGAGAGCCAAGATAAGGCCTAGCTCCAATCTTTACCATCTTCTCAGGGTTTCATTGACTCTCTGGGCGGTACCTCCTCCACAAGATTCGGAACGTCAGCATATGTAAGATCGAAGCTAGTGTCTAGACAGTTGTCGTAGAGGCGGTTGAGGACCTAGTTTATTTGCATGCGTTCAGTCAGGCTCCGCTTCTTTTTTCATTGCCGGGTAGAGGTAAGAAAATATGTCTCTATCTCTTAGTTGTCTACATTCTCTTCAGACCGCTTGATGAACGAGCTACTGACAGAATCTATACCTCTTTTCATAAAACTACTTCTTATTTAATATATTGGTCGCTTAATGAACGAACTTCCAATGGAATCTATAGCTATCTTGACAAAACTACTGCTGATGGAATCAGCTGGTCGCCTGATAAAGGAGCTTCCAATAGAATATATTGGTCGTTTAATGATGGAACTTCCAATAGAATATATTGGTCGTTTGATGATGGAACTTCCAATAGAATATATTGGTAGTTTGATGATGGAACTTCCAGTAGAATATATTGGTCGTTTGATGATGGAACTTCCAATAGAATATATTGGTAGTTTGATGATGGAACTTCCAATAGAATATATTGGTAGTTTGATGATGGAACTTCCAGTAGAATATATTTGTCGTTTGATAATGGAACTACCAATAGGATGTATTAGTCGTTTGATTATGGAACTTCTAACAGAATCTACGTCTCTTTTGATAAAACTACTAATAATTCAATCGACTGGTCGCTTAATGAAGGAACTTCCAATAGAATTGACAGGGCGTTTAATAAAAGAACTTCTAATAGAATCCATACCTTTTTTTTTTACTTCCAATGTGATCTCTACCTTTCTTGATAAAACTACTTTCAATGGAATCTACTGGCTGCTTAATATATTAGCTTCCAGTGAAATCAACAGGTCGCTTGATAAAGGAACTTCCAATGTAATAGACTGGACATTTAATAAGGGAGCTTTCAATAGAATCTATACAATTTTTGATTACACTACTTCTAATAGAATTTACTGGTCGCTTGAGAAACGAAATTGAAAATAAATTCTATTATTCATTTGATAAAACTACTTCCAATAGAATCTACTGGTCGCTTGATAAAGGAACTTCCAATAGAATCGATACCTCTTTTGATAAAACTACTTCCAATAGAATCTACTGGTCGCTTGATAAAGGAACTTCCAATAGAATCGATACCTCTTTTGATAAAACTACTGCCAATAGAATCGACTGGTCGCTTGATAAAGGAACTTCCAATAGAATCGATACCTCTTTTGATAAAACTACTGCCAATAGAATCGACTGGTCGCTTAATAAAGGAACTTCCAATAGAATCGATACCTCTTTTGATAAAACTACTGCCAATAGAATCGACTGGTCGCTTGATAAAAGAACTTCCAATAGAATCGATACCTCTTTTGATAAAACTACTGCCAATAGAATCGACTGGTCGCTTGATAAAGGAACTTCCAATAGAATCTATACTTTTCTTGACGAAACTACTGCCAATGGAGTCGATTCCTCGTTTGAGTTCGTGGTAATCGTCTTCGTCCACATAGTCATAGTATGCGTCTGACTCGAGGGCAGAGTGTGTCGGTCCGTTCAGGTCATTTCCGGTGAGATCTGATTCGTTTTTGATAAAGCTGTTGCCAGGGGAATCATTTGGTTCTCTGACGAAAGAACTTGACTGGGAACTGAATGTTCTGGGCATTGTGCTACTGATGGAGTCAGCGACGTGTCTTGTAGTGAAAGCATCTCCAGTGGTTTCGATCTCTTTTTTGATAAAACTACTGCCAATGGAATCGACTGGTCGTTTGATAAAAGAACTTCCAATAGAATCGATACCTCTTTTGATAAAACTGCTCCCAATGGAATCGACTGGTCGCTTGATAAAAGAACTTCCAATAGAATCGATACCTCTTTTGATAAAACTACTTCCAATGGAATCGACTGGTCGTTTGATAAAAGAACTTCCAATAGAATCGATACCTCTTTTGATAAAACTGCTTCCAATGGAATCGACTGGTCGCTTGATAAATGAACTTCCAATAGAATCGATACCTCTTTTGATAAAACTACTTCCAATGGAATCGACTGGTCGTTTGATAAAAGAACTCCCAATAGAATCGATACCTCTTTTGATAAAGCTGCTTCCAATGGAATCGACTGGTCGCTTGATAAATGAACTTCCAATAGAATCGATACCTCTTTTGATAAAACTACTTCCCATGGAATCGACTGGTCGTTTGATAAAAGAACTCCCAATAGAATCGATACCTCTTTTGATAAAGCTGCTTCCAATGGAATCGACTGGTCGCTTGATAAATGAACTTCCAATAGAATCGATACCTCTTTTGATAAAACTACTTCCAATGGAATCGACTGGTCGCTTGATAAATGAACTTCCAATAGAATCGATACCTCTTTTGATAAAACTACTTCCAATGGAATCGACTGGTCGTTTGATAAATGAACTTCCAATAGAATCGATACCTTTTTTAATAAAACTAGTTCCAGTGGAATCGACTGGTCGTTTGATAAAAGAACTTCCAATAGAATCGATACCTCTTTTGATGAAACTGCTTCCAATAGAATCGACTGGTCGCTTAATGAAGGAACTTCCAATAGAATCGATACTTTTCTTGATAAAACTACTGCCGATCGAATCAATGCCTCGTTTGAATTCGTGGTAATCGTCTTCGTTCACATCGTCATAGTATGCGTCTGACTCAAAAGCAGAGTGTGTCGGTCGGTTTAGATCATTACCGTTGAGGTCTAATTCGCTTTTGATAAACCTGTTGCCAGGGGAATCATTTGGTTTTCTGATGAAAGAACGGATCTCTCTTTTGATAAAGCCAGGTTTTTTGAGGAAAGGACTTGAATGTGTACCGATTTGTCTGATCATGTTTCTGCCGATGGAATCGATGGTCTGTTGTTTGGTGAAAGCTTCTCTATTGGAAGGGATCTCTTTTTTGATAAAGCTGCTACCGATAGGGTCGATTGATCGTTTGATGAAGGTATTTCCCATGGAATCGACTGTCTTCTCTGGTATCTTAGTTGCTGGTGCTAGCGTGTTCAGTGATCTTTTCTTGAGTTCTCCATCAGGAACTTCGGCTCTGAAACAAACGACAGAATGACGTTAACACTGACCGGGTGTAAATTCATTGTTCTAGAGGACAGGCAGATTGTTTTACTGATTTAAAAATGACTTCACGGCACACCGGAATACCCATAGGTGCTCCCTCTCCCTCTCTTAATGTGTAGATGCTAAGAGGTAGCACACTGATTATAAACTTCTCTTTCTATTCCTCTCATACGCTCCTCCTTGTCCGACCCACACCTAATTCCACGTTCACTCATTCTTACAAATGTTTTTTCATCTAATTCCTCGTTCACTCATTCTTACACATGTTTTTAATCTAATTCCACGTTCACTCATTCTTACACAGGTTTTTTCATCTAATTCCACCTTCATGCATTCTTACTAATGTTTTTTCATCTAATTCCACCTTCATGCATTCTTACTAATGTTTTTTCATCTAATTCCACGTTCACTCATTCTTACACATGTTTTTTTTTAATCTAATTCCACGTTCACGCATTCTTACACATGTTTTTTCATCTAATTCCTCGCTCACTCATTCTTACACATGTTTTTCATCTAATTCCACGTTAACGCATTCTTACACATGTTTTTTTTCCATCTAATTCTACGTTCACTCATTCTTACAAATGTTTTTTCGTGTAATTCCACGTTCACGCATTCTTACACATGTTTTTTCATCTAATTCCACGTTCACTCATTCTTACACATGTTTTTTCATCTAATTCCACGTTCACGCATTCTTACACATGTTTTTTAATCTAATTCCACGTTCACTCATTCTTACACATGTTTTTTCATCTAATTCCTCGTTCACTCATTCTTACACATGCTTTTTCATCTAATTCCCCGTTCACGCATTCTTACAGATGTTTTTTCATGTAATTCCACGTTCACTAATTCTTACACATGTTTTTTTATCTAATTCCTCGTTCACTCAATCTTACACATGTTTTTTCATCTAATTCCTCGTTCACTCATTCTTACACATGTTTTTTTCATCTAATTCCACGTTCACTCATTCTTACACATGTTTTTTTCATCTAATTCCACGTTCACGCATTCTTACACATGTTTTTTTTTTCTAATTCGACGTTCACGCATTCTTACACATGTTTTTTTCATCTAATTCCACGTTCACTCATTCTTACACATGTTTTTTCATCTAATTCCTGGTTCACGCATTCTTACACATGTTTTTTTCATCTAATTCTACGTTCATGCATTCTTACACATGTTTTTTCATCTAATTCCTCGTTCACTCAATCTTACACATGTTTTTTCATCTAATTCCTCGTTCACTCAATCTTACACATGTTTTTCATCTAATTTCTCGTTCACGCATTCTTACACATGTTTTTTCATCTAATTCCTCGTTCACTCAATCTTACACATGTTTTTTCATCTAATTCCTCGTTCACTCATTCTTACACATGTTTTTCATCTAATTTCTCGTTCACGCATTCTTACACATGTTTTTTCATCTAATTTCTCGTTCACGCATTCTTACACATGTTTTTCATCTAATTCCACGTTCACTCATTCTTACACTTGTTTTTTTCATCTAATTCCTCGTTCCCGCATTCTTACACATGCTTTTTCATCTAATTCCACGTTCACTCATTCTTACACATGTTTTTTAAAATCTAATTTCTCGTTCACGCATTCTTACAAATGTTTTTTCATCAAATCTGGCGTATTCTATCAGCATTCGATGATAAATGTTAGGTTATGTTATGTCATCACAATCGACGTCTTTGAACATGCGTGCTCAGTCCTCGGATGAGACAGCCACTTCAAGGTACCTCTACTGATTGTTTCCCTGAGGAGTTCGTTATAGTATCTTCTGTCTTTACCTCGACGACTGCATAGACGTGCTTCACCAAGCTTAACTTCTTGGTTACGCAGTCGTGTTAGCGTCAGAGATTCACTACTATCCCCTAACCCAGTGCGTACAGCGTGGATAATATCAGCTTTGTTCATGCTTCTTTCTGTTTGCATTGGGGCATTACTTGCCAGCTGGTCAGCTCTTTCCTTACCCTTTACTCCTGCTCGCCTAGGTGTGTAGATCCAGATTATAAATGGATTTGTTGACATTCGATGTCTTGAGAAAAACAAAAACAGAGAACACACCCAACCCCCTCCATTTCCCGCGATCTAACGGTTGTCAGTGAGAGCTGACACAGTGCCAGACACACCTGTTGTGAGTGGACGGCTACCCAGACTCTTGGCGTCTTCCTAAACAGTTATGTCCTTTCTGAGAATTCCCAGACAGTTAAGTCATTTCTGAATCTCCCGTGACAGTTAGTCCCTTTCTGAGTTTGCCCAGATTGTTAAGTCATTTGTGACCCCATAAAGCTAGGTCCTTTTTGTGTCTTCCCAGACAGTTAGCTTATTTCCGTGTCTCCCCACACAGTTAGGTCATTGCTGAGTCTCCCCATACAGTTAGGTCATTTCTGTGTCTCCCAGTACAGTTAGGTCATTTCTGTGTCTTCTCGTACAGTTAGTTCCTTTCTGTGTATCCCCAGATAGTTAGGCCATTCGTGAGACTCCACATAAAGTTAGGACATTTCAGAGTCTCCCCATACACTTGAGACATTTCTGAGGCTCCCCATACAGTTAGGTAATTTCTGATTTTCCTCATACAGTTAGGTCATTTATGTGTCTCCCCATACAGTTAGGTGTTTTGTGCGTCTGCCCAAACAGTTAAGTCCTTCTGTGTATTCCAACAGTTAGGTTCTTTCTGAGTTTCCCCAAACAGTCAAGTCTTTTCTGAGTCTCCTTAGAAAAGTTGCCCATACAGCCATATCCTCTCCGAAGTTGCCTATACAGCCATGTCCTCCCCGAAGTTTCCCATGGATGGGGGATCTTCCCCGAAGTTGCCCATACAGCCATGTCTTCCCCGAAGTTGCCCACACAGCCAGGTCCTCCCCGAAGTTGCCCACACAGGCAGGTCCTCCCCGAAGTTGCACATAAAGCCATGAACTTCCCGAAGTTGCCCATACAGCCATGTCTTCCCCGAAGTTGCCCACACAGCCAGGTCCTCCCCGAAGTTGCCCATACTGTCATGTCCTCCCCGAAGTTGCCCATACTGTCATGTCGTCCCCGAAGTTGCCCATACTGTCATGTCTTCCCTGAAGTTTCCCATACTGTCACGTCCTCTCCGAAGTTGCCCATACAACCAGATCCTCTCGGAAGTTGCCCATACAGCCAGGTCCTCTCCGAAGTTGCCCATACAGCCAGGTCCTCCCCCAAGTTGCCCATACAGCCAGGTCCTCCCCCAAGTTGCCTATACAGCCAGGTCCTCTCCGAAGTTGCCCATACAGCCAGGTCCTCCCCCAAGTTGCCCATACAGCCAGGTCCTCCCCCAAGCTGCCCATAAAGCCAGGTCCTCTCCGAAGTTGCCCATACAGCTAGGTCCTCCCCCAAGTTGCCCATACAGCTAGGTCCTCCCCCAGGTTGCCCATACAGCTAGGTCCTCCCCAAAGTTGCCCATACAGCTAGGTCCTCCCCCAAGTTGCCCATACAGCCAGATCCTTCCCCAAGTTGCCCATACAGCCAGATCCTTCCCCAAGGTTGCCCATACAGCCAGGTCCTCCCCCAAGCTGCTCATACAGCTAGGTCCTCCCCCAAGCTCCCCAGACAACTAAGTCTATCTAAAGCTCCGTCTGGAGGACCGTGTCAGACTTGTGGCGGTCCCGACATGTTTAAATATGTTTTTGTGTCTGTTACAGATTGTTTTTTATGTTTGTTTGTGATGTTTGTTTTTGATGTTTGTTTTTGATGTTTGTTTTTGATGTTTGTTTTTAATTATTGTTTTTGATGTATGTTTTTGATGTTTTAAAAATGTTTTTTAAGGTTTGTTTTTGGTGTTGGTTTTTAATGTTTGTTTTTGATGTTTGTGTTTGATGTTTGTTTTTGATGTTTGTGTTTATATGTATATATATATATATGTATATATGTATATATATATATATATATATATATATATATATATATATATATATATATATATATATATATATATATATATATATATATATATATATAAAATAAGCTGATGTTCGTGTTATATATTGTGTAAAATATATATACAAGACAAATAATAGAATGTGGTAACTTTATATTAGAGAGAGATAGGGAGAGAGGGGGAGAGAGTGTGTGTGTGTGTGAGTGACTGAGCGAGGGAAAGAGAGTGTATAAGTGACCAAGCGAGGGAGAGAGTGTGGGTGTATGTATTGATTGAGTGTGTGTGAGTGACTGAGCGAGGGAGAGAGCGAGAGCGAGAGAGAGAGAGAGAGAGAGGGAGAGAGAGAGGGAGAGAGAGAGGGAGAGAGAGAGGGAGAAAGAGAGACAGAGAGAAAGAAGTTACAGTATTCTTCTTCTTCTTCTTCTTCTTCTTCTTCTTCTTCTTCTTCTTCTTCTTCTTCTTCTTCTTCTTCTTCTTCTTCTTCTTCTTCTTCTTCTTCTTCTTCTTCTTCTTCTTCTTCTTCTTCTTCTTCTTCTTCTTCTTAGTTACCGGCTGTAAACTCAATCGAAAACTTCAAGTTATTCTTTCACTTTTACACTTTAGACTTATTGCATAACCGATTTTGCGAGCAGATCGATCTTACAAATCTGACATAGTGTATCTAGACTGCGCTTTTATTGCATCTCGGTCATAGGCACTCTCGACTTCGAAATAAGCTCCCACTTTGTCTACTCTTACGACATGCTTATCGTGTAGACAGTGGGTCTATTCATTTGTTTTCCCCAACAATGGGGGCCCCGGAACCCACACGGGAAAAGCTAGTAATATTGGAGATAGATAAGGCTGGTGTTTAGATTTTGAAGATGTCATGTGGTGGCAGCATCATCAAGTGTTGTCACTAGCAGTACTGCTGGCAGTCGCAGATGCGCAGATCATCAGGTGAAATTAAGAACAACAAATTATAACAGTGCGGGAACGACCACTCCTGCAAAGACTGGACACAAGAAACAGTTGATGTTGTCTTGTGTGTCCTTCTATCTTTCTACTTCTTTCTATGAGTGCTGATCAATACGGTGTCTGTTTGTTTAGTACACACATAAGGGTTTTACAAAATGGAACGAGTCATACAGCTGTGTAGAGATTTGCTTACGTGAAATATAAACATAGGCAAGTGTGAACGCGCTCGCACACACACACACACACACACTCACACTCACACATTTATCCGCCCATGTCAGAATGTTCGGAGCCGAGGCAAATTCTTGCTTCTGCCGAACGGTGGCCGATGCATTTTTGCTCAATTTGTAGACTGGATATAGTTTCCTCGCCCAGCTTCTGAGTTGAATGCATGGCGTGACACTGGGAGCTACGGATTTCATTTAGAATGTTTTTTTTTTACTGTGATCAACGTGGTGGTGTGAATTATAGATTCAGAACATGACGCGAATCCTGTTGTCGCAATGTTGGTGGTGCCCGTATGTGATTAAAATTGATCGCGTGGGCAACTGCTGATCTGTTAGTGACTTCTGCAACCACCAATGATGAACTGCATTTCTAATGTCTGACTGTTTATGTCAACACTTCGGATGGCTACCGTACGCTTTAATGCGTGAATATGCTAGATATGCTGAGACAGCAGTCTGTCAATCTTACCACAAAGGACTGTGATAAACATTCTGTGTGTTTTTCGTTGGCACAGGAGCGGAGCAAAGATGGGGTGACCCGTTTGCTATGAAGTTGAAACTAAGACTACCAGACTACCAGATCAAACTAAGACTACCAGACTACCAGATCAAACTAAGACTACCAGACTACCAGATCAAACTAAGACTACCAGACTACCAGATCAAACTAAGACTACCAGACTACCAGATCAAACTAAGACTACCAGACTACCAGATCAAACTAAGACTACCAGACTACCAGATCAAACTAAGACTACCAGACTACCAGATCAAACTAAGACTACCAGACTACCAGATCAAACTAAGACTACCAGACTACCAGATCAAACTAAGACTACCAGACTACCAGATCAAACTAAGACTACCAGACTACCAGATCAAACTAAGACTACCAGACTACCAGATCCGCCCATGAAAAGCGTAGAGCAACTAAAAGACATGTAAGAGCGATAGATTCATTGACGGAACAAAGAGAGTGAACATGAGGTAGAGGTTGGGAGGGGGCGGAAGTGAGGCAGGGGGAGTAGGACAGGCAATCAGACGGATTCAGACAGACACTTGGATAGACAGACAGACATTGAAAGTATGTGATGTCAACAACCACGGCATTGCTACATGATCCGTTAGTAACTCAATCAGCTAGTGGACTCTTTGACTAACCGATGAGCTGGTCAGTTACTGGTGTCGGTTCAGTCTGACGGGTCAGGTGAGAAGTCCAGTGATCCCGGACAGGAACTGACCATGGACTGACTGCTCCCCCTCCCCAGACTCGAACATAATTAGTGCAAGCGTCGGGGCCACACTAACGCCTCTATGACCGTTGTGACTGACCACTGAGGGGAATTATCACAGATTATCTGTGGTCAGACATTGAGCTATTGTTTATTGCTTCAGGCGGCCATACATGTGACACTTAAAGGTTAGTTGAGTATCCTTTACAGGACGTTGCAGAACCAACCACATCAGCCCCCGGCTGTGGTTTCTCTAGGCAAATTTATGTCAGTAGTTTGCCATTGCCACTGAACGGTCACCCCCTCCCGATACCACTGTCGAAACCAACGCAAGGCGCATGTCCCGCAGCTTGGATCGAAAACGGCACCCCGGCATTACGAAGCGTTCACACCGACTTAGCCACAGAACCGACACATGTGACACTGAGGTTAGTTGCGTATCCTCTACAGGACGTTGTAGAACCAACCCCAGCAGCCCCTGGTTTTCTAGGCAAATTCACGCCCATTAGTTTGCCATACATGTTACACTACTGAGCCAAAAAACAAGCAGGAAGCCAGAAAAAAAAGGCACAGTCAGCTCACGCTCATATACATGTATGATGCAAAAAAGGAAAGCATTAACAAAAAAGTTAAATATGGGACCCTTAAAGAGGCCTTGTGAGTGGGCGGAGTGGTAGGCTTATCGGTTCAGTGTGGTTTGCCTGGAGGCCGCCTTGTTGTAGACAGTGAAGGCTTACTTGACAACCAGCATAAACCACAAAAGCCAGCTCATAAACCAGTCTCATGTATGTAAAAACCAGGAATCTTCAGGCGTACCATAACGCCACAAGAAAGGAAAGGCACTTAGGACCCCAAAGAGACCGCGTCAGCGCAGTCGATGGGAGGCTCAATTTCCAATCCATCTGCGACTCGCTGCAGCCCACGGCCGGTGTTCGAAACCGAGCGGTTCCCGGAGTTCACCAAGCCTCTAGGTAATGGGTACCAGAGTTAACTCTCTGGAGTAAATGGAGGAACGTCGCTGTAGCTACGGAGTTTGGTGCGGACGGCGACACAGGCGGACAGTTTCTTATCAGCTATCTGTACTGGTGGCAGAGCACTTATGGTTTATAACCGTGTTCAATGACGCTGGTTCACTTCTCCCGACTTTGTAACTTTTACCTTTTTTTTTTGTTTACCACAAAGGAACAAGGGACTTAACTAAAACCAAGCGGACTTCAAAGCAAGTCCCCAGTAAGTCGACTTTTACGACATGCTTGTTGCGGAGGAGTGGGTCTATTCTTGTTTTGCCCACAATGCGACAACGGAACCCACACGGGAAGGTGTCTATCAAACTGACAACACAGATAATAATTAGGTTTAGGTTTAGACAACGGATCAACATCATGACACAAGGGTAGTAACCCACAAGTGCTCCGTTTTACTTCTAACCAAAGTCTGAGTCTGAAAGTCTCAGCGCAGTGCACGAACCCTGTAGCACCGACGAGGATCCTTTGAATACTTTGGGTAGATTTTTAACTCGAAATGTTGCCAGAGCAGCGCCATTAGGCAACTCTTTTCGATTTCCAACTACCACGGTATTTCTTTTAACGAGCGCAAGAATAGACACAGGCAACTGATCTTACTACCCAGAGACCAGGAGAAATTACTAGAAGTCCACGTGAAAAAATCCTTGCCTTCACCGGGGTCTGAACCCGGGACCTCCAACAATCGAGGCGTACGCCATGCCTCGAGACCACACAGCCCCCTGATAATGATAACGAACACGACGATGGGGAAGACGATAAGTGAAACTTTAGACAAGTGTTGGGAACTAATCCGGTGTGGAAGATTCTGTGACGCGACAAGACAGTATCGGCTTAATTACATCTAACAGTCCCCACTCACTTGAGCGGTCAGACACCGGGAGCCAAGGTGTGAGCTCGGTCGCCTCCGCTCATCCCTTGTATCAATATTGAATGACCGCTCACAGTTCGGGGGATATGTTTTACTCAAGGAAAACAGCTTGCCCAGGCGGGTGTCAATTCTTGGTCTGTCTGAGAAACTGCGACCTCAAGCTGTCACGAGCTGCTCACGTGAACGTGCCGGGGACAGTTTGTTTTGTTTACTCTTCTCATCAGGCCCAGCTCGCTAGCGTAGTTGAGCTAAACCGGACTGCGCGGTGACCGGGTGACGAACTCCGTGTGGTCCGTGTTCACGCCCAGGGGTAGGCAGAAAAGCCACATTTCTCCCAGATTTAGGGTATCTATCATGGAATCAAGGCCGAAGGGTTGCGACATCCATAATACTGAGCCCAAAGGTTAACAACTCATGACTTCTGGATACTAAAAAAAAAAAAAAACTCTTTTCATCATTCTTGCCATCTGGTCTGTTTCTGCACTCAGTCTCAGTGAGGTGCCGTCTCCCCCGTGAAGGTTCGCTGCAATGGATCTCCAACACGCTCTGTCTCTTGTGCTGGTTGTTTTCTCCTTTCTCCAGGCTATGACGATGTGGCGGGGAATGAACAGGCAGATAAATTGCCTGGATCTGCACCACAGGGTGGTGAATTGTTACACGACAAGGCAGATGTGGTGAATGCCTTTTTAGAACATGTAACGAAATCCGAAGAGAAACAAGATTATTTTGGTCTAGAGAGAATGAGGCATCTGTGTGTAACCAGAGGGTCTGGCCGGCTCACTACACTCAGAGGAAAGGGACATATAACCAGATAACGTTCGGTACCATTAGTTTTGGAACTCTGCGCTGGCTGCTGAAGATGAGGACGTAGCGTGCATAGGAATGTCATTAGTGCTGTAATGTCATTTCTTTCCTCAACTCTCTCAGACTGCTACCCATCCATCTCTTGATGTTATCCTCCCACTTGTATCGTTGCCCACCTTTTTTTCTCATGCCTTCGACCTATCCCTCCAATATGGTACTTATAGGTTTGCTATGTCTTTTTATTAAGCCATATTATTTCAATCGTCTCTCTTTTTTTTTTGTTGCTTTCAGTAATTCTTTATTTAATTTGAAGCCTTCTGTTACTAATTGTAACAGTTTTAGCTTGTTTTTATCCTTTCATTACGGACAATGTTGAATGTTGAATCGACATCACAGCACTCGGGACACTCCCATAAGCGCCCCGTCCCAATCTTCAACAGCAAGCGGGGAGTTCCAACGTCGATGGTAACATTAACTGATTGTGTATCCCTTTCTCTTTGTCCCTTAGGTGTTGAGATTGGACCAGATCCCCGGTAACTCCCCGCAGCGCCATTCCAACACATTAGACACACCCCACACATTAGACACATCCCACACATTAGACACATCCCACACATTAGACACATCCCACACATTAGACACACCCCACACATTAGGCACATCCCACACATTAGACACATCCCACACATTAGGCACATCCCACACATTAGGCACATTCCACACATCAAACACATCCCACACATTAGACACATTCCACACGTCAGACACATCCCACACATTAGACACATCCCACACATTAGGCACATCCCACACATTAGGCACATTCCACACATCAAACACATCCCACACATTAGACACATTCCACACGTCAGACACATCCCACACATTAGACACATTCCACACATTAGGCACATCCTACAAAAAAGACACATTAGACACATTCCACATATTAAATACATCCCACACATCAGACACATCCCACACATCAGACACATCCCAAACATTGGACACATTCCACACATTAGACACATCCCACACATTAGACACATCCCATACATCAGACACATCCCACACATCAGACACATCCCATACATCAGACACATCCCACACATCAGCCACATCCCACACATTAGACACTTAACACACATTAGACATATCCGACACATTAGACACATTCCATACATTGGACACATCCCACAGACACATCTGACACATCAGACACACCCCACACATTAGACACAGCATACACATTAGACACATTCCACACATTAGACACACCCCACACATTAGACACATTCGACACATTAGACACATCCCACACATTAGACACATCCCATAAATTAGATTTTTTTTTTTTTTTTTTTGACGTATCCAGAAACCATGAGTTGTAAACCCTTTGGCTCGGTACTATGGATATCGCAACCCTTCGGCATTGATTCCATTATAGGTACCGTTGATCTGGGAGAAATGTGGCTTTTCTGCCTACCCCCGGGAGTGAACCCGGACCACAAGGAGTTCGTCACCCGGCCGCCGCGAAAAGTCAGGTTTAACCAACTTCGCTAGAGAGCCGGGCCATAAATTAGATACATCCAAGACATTAGACACATCCCATACATTAGACACACCCCACACATTAGAAACAACCCATACATTAGATACACCCCACACATCAGACCCAACCCATACATTAGACACACCCCACACATTAGACACAACCCATACATTAGACACACCCACACAATAGAAACAGCTCACACACACACACACACACACACACTGCACACATTCGACACATCTTACACACGCCCCATACATACCTCGCACATATTACACATCTCCCAAACATTTGACATATATTAGACGCATCACGTACACACCGGACATATTATACAGCTCCCACACAGGTCATACAGATTCCGCGCATCTCGCACACATGTCATACAGATCCAGCACATCTCACACACAGGTCATACAGATTCCTACTCATCTCGCACACAGGTCATACAGATTCCGCGCATCTCGCACACATTTCATACAGATCTAGCACATCTCGCACACATGTCATACAGATTCCGCGCATCTCGCACACATGTCATACAGATTCCGCACATCTCGCACACATGTATGTCATACAGATTCCGAGCATTTCCCACACAGGTTATACAGATTCCGCACATCTCGCACACATGTCATACAGATTCCGCGCATCTCGCACACATGTCATACAGATTCCACGCATCTAGCACACATGTAATACAGATTCCGCGCATCTCGCACACAGGTCATACAGATTACACGCATCTCGCACACAGGTCATACAGATTCCACGCATCTCGCACACAGGTCATACAGATTCCGCGCATCTCGCACACAGGTCATACAGATTCCACGCATCTCGCACACAGGTCATACAGATTCCGCGCATCTCGCACACATGTCATACAGATTCCGCGCATCTCGCACACATGTCATACAGATTCCGCGCATCTTGCACACATTTCACACAGATTCCGCGCATCTCGCACACATGTCATACAGATTCCGAACATCTCGCACACATGTCATACAGATCCCACACATCTCGCACACATTTCACACAGATTCCGCGCATCTCGCACACATGTCATACAGATTCCGCGCATCTCGCACACATGTCATACAGATTCCGCGCATCTCGCACACATTTCACACAGATTCCGCACATCTCGCACACATGTCATACAGATCCCGCACATCTCGCACACAGGTCATACAGATTCCGCGCATCTCGCACACAGGTCATACAGATTCCGCGCATCTCCCACACATGTCATACAGATCCCGCGCATCTCGCACACATGTCATACAGATCCCGCACATCTCGCACACATGTCATACAGATCCAGCACACCTCGCACACATGTTATACAGATTCCGCGCATCTCGCACACATGTCATACAGATTCCGAGCATCTCGCACACATGTCATACAGATTCCGCGCATCTCGCACACAGGTCATACAGATTCCGCTGAACTCGCACACAGGTCATACAGATTCCGCGCATCTCGCACACATGTCATACAGATTCCGCGCATCTCGCACACATGTCATTCAGATTCCGCGCATCTCGCACACATGTCATACAGATTCCGCACATCTCGCACACATGTCTACAGATTCCGCACATCTCACACACATGTCATTCAGATTCCGCGCATCTCGCACACATGTCATACAGATTCCACGCATCTCGCACACATCCCGCACGTATTTAAACACACCCCCTCCCCACACATACACATTAACAGTGAAGTCGTCCACATGTGGGATGCAATTTTGTGCTATATGAAGCCCCACTCTGGATTCTGCCGGAGGCCCTGGATATAGCCGGTGGCATAGATATGGCCTAACAGCTGAAGGGGTTTCTGGGACCTCTCCACGGGTGATCCTCATCCGTATGGTGGCACTTTGTGTCACCGGGTGTTTATCGCTTGTGTGATGTCTTGCTGGGGTACATCACACACACACATATTACACACAATACACATTTTACACACATCTAGTTCTCCTCAAACGTCTCACAAAACATCCACACATACACACACATTCCACACCCTTCATCGCTCCAAACTCCGCGTGTGGAAAGATACTACAACCCACCCACTCACACGCCACACCCACACACTCCTCCCCCCCCCCTCACACACACACGTACAATCATCCTTAAAAGTTAGTTGCGTATCCTTTACAAGAGACGTCTCAAAATCAACTCCAGCATTTTTAGCTGTTGTGGTTTTTCTAGGCAAATTATACGACCAGTAGTTTGCCATTGCTTTTTGGACGGTCGGCTTCTCGATACCACTGTCGAAACCAACACAAGGCCCGCAGCTGGGATCGAACCCGGCACCCCGGCATTACGAAGCTCGTTCGCAACGCCTATGCCACAGACACCGACACAATCATCCTTACAGTGTGGGAGAAAAAAACAAAAACAACCCAGATCTCATCAAAAAACAACCGGAAATAACAATATTCGCCGGATTTCTTTCACACTACAGACCAAACGCAGACAATTGCTAATACCAGTTTAGCCAAATCGAATTTTCTGGGGCATTACTGTGAAATTGCAAGAGCTAATTTGGTTTTAATTTTTCAACTGCGGCCGAGAAAGCAGCCAAGCTGGCCGACAGCCACGAGGTCAAGGGTGATGGAGCCATTCTCTGCGAGACAGCCATTTGTGCGGGTTGAGGTGCCTGGTGTTGGTGTATGCAGTGAGGTGCGTTTTGCTATTGTGTGCGGGCTGAGGTGTTTGATGCTTTTGTGTGCGGACTGAGGTGTTTGATGCTTTTGTGTGCGGGCTGAGGTGTTTGGTGCTTTTGTGTGCTGTGCTTTTGTGTACGAGCTGAGGTGTTTGGGTTTTTTTGCGTGCGTGCTGATGTGCTCAGTGTTTTGGTGTGCGGCTAAGTGTCTGGGTGGAGCGGTAACTCGAGATGAGTAGGGTTGTGAGAGGGAGAACGTAGGGGTGGAGGATGGGGGGTGTATAATCAGTACGGACACAACGAGGTGACCATTAGCAAAATAATGAAACTGGTTGATGAGACAGTGCAGATGATAGAGTTGACGACCATATGTGGCCTGAAAGAGAGAGAGAGAGAGAGAGAGAGAGAGAGAGAGAGAGAGAGAGAGAGAGAGAGAGAGAGAGAGAGAGAGAGAGAGAGAGAGAGAGAGAGACAGACAGACAGACAGACAGACAGACAGACAGACAGACAGACAGACAGACAGACAGACAGACAGACAGACAGACAGACAGACAGACAGATAGATAGATAGATAGATAGATAGATAGATAGATAGATA
This sequence comes from Candidula unifasciata, assembly GCA_905116865.2. Classification (NCBI taxonomy): domain Eukaryota; kingdom Metazoa; phylum Mollusca; class Gastropoda; order Stylommatophora; family Geomitridae; genus Candidula; species Candidula unifasciata. Next base: position 187,853 of record CAJHNH020000123.1, on the reverse strand, counting down.
GATAGATAGATAGATAGATAGATAGATAGATAGATAGATAGATAGATAGATAGATAGATAGATAGATAGATAGATAGATAGATAGATAGATAGATAGATAGATAGATAGATAGATAGATAGATAGATAGATAGATAGATAGATAGATAGATAGATAGATAGATAGATAGATAGATAGATAGATAGATAGATAGATAGATAGATAGATAGATAGATAGATAGATAGATAGATAGATAGATAGATAGATAGATAGATAGATAGATAGATAGATAGATAGATAGATAGATAGATAGATAGATAGATAGATAGATAGATAGATAGATAGATAGATAGATAGATAGAGAGAGGGAGAGGGAGATAGGGAGATAGGGAGATTGGGAGATTGGGAGATTGGGAGATTGGGAGATTGGGAGATAGGGAGATAGGGAGATAAGGAGATAGATAAATAGGGAGAGGGAGAGATAGAGAGATAGAGAGAAAACGAACTTTATTTTCAAAAGATCACAAATTAGGTAGGCAAATGTGGCCCCTCTCAAACACCCATCTTCACACAGAAGTTGTATTTGATCATAAAAACATGTTATGTTCATGTAAAAATATGCATATCATGAATATCAAGAAAAAACACAAAAGCGTCGGTGTGAACGGTCCTATCGATGAGATTCAGAGAAAGAGATAAAGAGGGGAGAGAGGGACAGTGATAGAAGAAAGAATAAAACACGGAGGAAAAGAACAATAAATCAAGGTGCAGCTCCAACACACACACACACACACACACACACACACGCGCGCGCGCGCGCGCGCGGGCGCTCGCGCGCACGACCACTACAGCGCTCTTAACGACACAGACAATGAAGACGATACTGATAGAGGTTAATTACACAGATGATAGCATAGATAATGGCACAAATGATGATAGTGAGAACGAGAGAGACGATGAGGGCAGAACGTCTTCCCCAAGGGAAAGTTCCACATCTGCAGACACGACACATCAGCTGACATAACACATCTGCTGACACGACACATCTGCTGACACATCTTCTGAAACACCTGCTGACACATCTGCTGACGCATCTGCTGACACATCTGCTGACACATCTGCTGACACGACACATCTGCTGACACGACACATCTGCTGACACATCTGCTGACACATCTGCTGACAGGACATATCTGCTGACACATCTGTTGACACATCTGCTGACACGACACATCTGCTGACACATCTGCTGACACACCTGCTGACACATCTGCTGACACGACACATCTGCTGACACATCTGCTGACACGACATACCTGCCGACACATCTGCTGACACATCTGCGGACACGACACATCTGCTGACACATCTGCTGACACATCTGCTGACACATCTTCTGACACATCTGCTCACACATCTGCTGACACATCTGCTGACACATCTGCTGACACATCTGCTGACACATCTGCTGACACATCTGCTGACGGTGCGATAAACAGGAAGTGCTGATACAGCCACGCCTTTGCGGCTCTCATTGTAATTGAATGACCTGAATGTTCTTGATTGCAATTGAAAAATCTGATTGTTCCACTAGACTGGATTCTGTTTGTTCTTTGTTCAGCCGTGGACTTTTGATTTCGGATACAATCTCGCGTGTGGCGTGTGTGCTAGAGAATCTTCACACATTTTCACTTGAAGGTGAAGGATGGGGGGGGGGGGGGGGGGGGGTGGAGGGTGGAGGGGGAGGGAAGAGGTGAGCAGTTCCTAATGAATTATGGAGAGCCCTTGCTTAGTTCATAAATGATATAGTGCGACTCAAATGTCGTGCCTTAACACTTTCACAAATATATCAAGAACTCATATAGGGATCAACACGAATTTTTGCATGTGGCCGTAAATAAATAAATGGGCTATTAGAAAATATTTGTCTTTAGAATAATAATTCATTCAGTAACACATGTAGCAAATTAATTAAACTGTAATTCATTTTGTGTATTAATCTACTCGATAAAATTGTTACCACTGGCCTACCACGCCAGCCTCACAAAAACGGGAATTCCAGTTTGAGCTGTAGGCCTTATATCTGGAGCTGACCGTGACAGGAACTATGTCTAGACAGCTCCAGGGTCTACAAAAGCCAGTGGAGACAGAAACCATGTCTAGACAGCTCCAGGATCTACAAAACCAGTGGAGACAGCAACCATGTCTAGACAGCTCCAGGATCTACAAGAACCAGTGGGTACAGAAACCATGTCTAGACAGCTCCAGGATCTGCAAAAACCAGTGGGGACAGAAACCGTGTCTAGACAGCTCCAGGATCTACAAAAGCCAGTGGAGACGGCAACCATGTCTAGACAGCTCTAGGATCTACAAAAACCAGTGGAGACAGCAACCATGTCTAGACAGCTCTAGGATCTGCAAAAACCAGTGGAGACAGAAACCATGTCTAGGCTCTAGGATCTGCAAAAACCAGTGAAAGAAACATGTCTAGACAGCTCCAGGTTCTACAAAAGCCAGTGGAGACGGCAACCATGTCTAGACAGCTCTAGGATCTACAAAAACCATGGAGTCTAGACAGCTCTAGACAGCTCCAGGTTCTACACAAGCCAGTGGAGACAGGAACCATGTCTAGACAGCTGTAGGATTTACAAAAACCAGTGGAGACAATAACCATGTCTAGACAGCTCCAGGGTCTACACAAGCCAGTGGAGACAGAAACCATGTCTAGACAGCTCCAGGATCTTCAAAAACCAGTGGAGACAGGAAACATTTTTAGACAGCTCTAGGATCTACAAAAACCAGTGGGGACAGAAACCATGTCTAGACAGCTCCAGGTTCTACACAAGCCAGTGGAGACAGGAACCATGTCTAGACAGCTCCAGGATCTACAAAAACCAGTGGGGACAGAAACCATGTCTAGACAGCTCTAGGATCTACAAAAACCAGTGGGGACAGAAACCATGTCTAGACAGCTCTAGGATCTACAAAAACCAGTGGAGACAGGAACCATGTCTAGACAGCTCCAGGTTCTACACAAGCCAGTGGAGACAGGAACCATTTTTAGACAGCTCTAGGATCTGCAAAAACCAGTGGGGACAGAAACCATGTCTAGACAGCTCCAGGTTCTACAAAAGCCAGTGGAGACAGGAACCATGTCTCGACAGCTCTGGGATCTACAAAAGCCAGTGGAGACAGGAACCATTTTTAGACAGCTCTAAGATCTACAAAAACCAGTGGGGACAGAAACCATGTCTAGACAGCTCTAGGTTCTACACAAGCCAGTGGAGACAGGAACCCTTTTTAAGACAGCTCCAGGATCTACAAAAACCAGTGGAGACAGAAACTATGTCTAGACAGCTCTAGGATCTACATAAACCAGTGGGGACAGAAACCATGTCTAGACAGCTCTAGGATCTGCAAAAATCAGTGGGGACAGAAACCATGTCTAGACAGCTCCAGGTTCTACACAAGCCAGTGCTGACAAAAGAAAACCATGTCTAGACAGCTGCATCATCTGCACGCGCAAGTACACACTGTTGATCACAGGCAGAGCCGACTCAGAGGTGTAAACAGTTGTGGGTGCAAGAACCGGCGGGTAAAATTTTTCCAAACAAGACTTTTCGTCAATAGAGCAAACATCAGAACTTGAGAACCCCGGCTGATGAGTGGTCATCGGCTGATCCAAGTGTCAACACTGACCCCCTAGTGGACAGGGAGGACAAGGTGACAGGGATCTGACACTCGGGTCCTGGGACCGACAAAAGGAAATGCGCTAGCGTTCCAGCAGACTGTAATTGTGTGAGTGAGTGGTAGCGAGAAGTTCACACACTAGGGCGCAGAGAGACACTAGTTTTGTGAGTGGTAGCGAGAAGTTCACACACTAGGGCGCAGAGAGACACTAGTTTTGTGAGTGGTAGCGAGATATCATCATTCCGGCGCTCACTGGACCGAGTTATTGGCTTCCTATCCCACTCCGCCCCAACCTTTTCTCCTCTGTGTGTGTGTGTGTGTGTGTATGTGTTGGTGTTCTCTTGCTATTATGGCTGTGTCGTTAATACAGACAACTGTAGAAACATACGCAAGACAGCTGGGCATTACGAAGCGGTTTCGCAAAGCCTAGACACTTTAGTTTTCTGCCTGTACTGTATACTGTATGGTTCGTACTTTACCCTCCATAGTTCGTGTTGTATCGTAATATGGTTTGTGTTGTATCGTGTATAGTTTATGTTGCACCGTGTACTGTTTGTGTTGTACCATTGTACTTTACCATGTATGATTTATGTTGTATCCGTATAGCTCCTGTTGTACGGTGTATGGTTTTGTTGTACCTATATGGTTTATGGTGTACTCTATATGGTTTATGTTGCACTGTGTTTGATTTATGTTGCATTGTGTATGGTTGGTGTTGTATTGTGTATGGTATATGTTGCATTGTGTATGGTTTATGTTGTATTGTGTCTGGTTTATGTTGTATTGTGTCTGGTTTATGTTGTATTGTGTCTGGTTTATGTTGCATTGTGTCTGGTTTATGTTGTATTGTGTCTGGTTTATGTTGCATCGTGTCTGGTTTATGTTGTATTGTGTATGGTTTATGTTGTATTGTGTATGGTTTATATTGCATTGTGTCTGGTTTATGTTGCATACTTTATGGTTTTTGTTGCATTGTGTATGGTTTATATTGTATTGTGTATGATTTATGTTGTATTCTGTATGGTTTATTTTGCATTGTGTCTGGTTTATATTTTTTTGTGTACAGTTTATGTTGCATTGTGTCTGGTTTATGTTGTATTGTGTCTGGTTTATGTTGTATTGTGTCTGGTTTATGGTGTATTGTGTCAGGTTTATGGTGTAATGTATGTGGTTTATGTTGCATTGTGTCTGGCGTATGTTGTGTATGGTTTATGTTGCATTATGTATGGTTTATGTTATATTGTGTATACTTTATGCTGTATTGTGTATGGTTTAGGGTGTACTGTGTATGATTTATGTTGTATTGGGTCTGGCTTATGTTGTATTGTGTATGGTTTATTTTGTATTGTGTATGGTTTATGTTGTATTGTGTATGGTTTATTTTGTATTGTGTATGGTTTATGTTGTATAGTGTTTGGTTTATGGTGTACAGTGTATGTTTTATGTTGTATTGTGTATGGTTGATGTTGTATTGTGTATGGTTTATGGTGTACTGTGTATGGTTTATGTCGTATTGTGTATGGTTTAATTTGTATTGTGTATGATTTATGTTGTATGGTTTATGGTTACTGTGTAGGGTTTATTTTGTATTGTGTCTGGTTTATGTTGTACCTGTATGATTTATGTTGTAGTGTGTAAGGCTTATGTTGTATTGTGTATGGATTATGTTGCATTGTGTAAGGTTTATGTTACTTTGTGTAGGGTTTGTGTGGTACCTGTATGGTTATGTATTGTTTAAGGTTTATGTTGCATTGTGTATGGTTGATGTATTGCCGTATACTTCACATGTTGTGATATAGTTACTCTAGTGCCGGTACACTTCACATTTTGTGATATAATTACTTCAGTGTCGGTAAACTTCACATTTTGTGATATAATTACTCCAATGTCGGTACACTTCACATATTGTGATATATTTACTTCAGTGCTGGCAGTCATGACACGCAAGAAGCGATCCTGTCGCATAACTGACTTATAAGAGACGAGAGTTCTACAGCACTTCAAATAGGCTGCTGTAGTTTAGTACACACACCTCCTGTAGAGACGAGAGCATGGTCAAACTGTCAGTCTGAACTGACCACTGTTAGCAAACACTGACCCCATGAGATGACCACCAGTATGTTTGACCAACTTGTGTCAAGGCAGTTTTCCTTTGATAGTTTACGTCAGTCTTCATGTCTGGCCGGACACGGAAATCTGTGGCGCAATCAAGCTGGACAAAGGTGGCCATTCCCAGCTGGACTCAAGTGGCCGTCTGGACACTGATCTCATTATTGAGACTACTGCATTAGGTCAGTCCCGGCAGAGTCATACACAATGGTACAGACTGATAGCTCGTGTGGAAGCCAACCAGTGGTTCAAGTAAATATTTCTTTGTGCTGACCAACTTAATAGAGAGTCAGACATTCTAGTTTTCTGTAGTTCTGAACACCTTTAGGGCATTCAGGCATTCTTGCCGTCTGTAGTTCTGAGCAGTTTTAGAGAATTAAGACATTCCAGTTGTCTGTGTTTTGAGCAGTTTATGAGAATTAAGACATTCGAGTTGTTTGTAGCTCTGAGTAGTTTCAGAGAATTCAGACATTTCAGTTGTCTGTAGTCTGAGAATGTTTAGAGAATTAAGACATTCTAGTTGATGTATTTCTGAAAAAAATTTAGATCACGTAGACATTCTAGATGCCTGTAGTTTTGAGCAGTTTTAGAGCATTCAGAGATTCTAATTGTCTGTAGTTCTTCGCAAATTTATAGCATTCAGACATTCCAGTTGTCTGTAGTTCTGGGCAGTTTTAGAGCATTCTAGTTGTCTGTAGTTCTTCGCAAATTTATAGCATTCAGACATTCCAGTTGTCTGTAGTTCTGAGCAGTTTTAGAGCATTCAGACATTTCAAGTTGTCTGTATTTCTGAATAGTTTTAGAGCACGTAGACATTCTAGATGCCTGTAGTTTTCAGCAGTTTTAGAGCATTTAGAGATTCTAGTTGTCTGTTGTTCTGAACAGGTTTAGAATGAATATATCATTTCTCTGACTACAATATGCAATAATTTCTTTAACTACAGTATACAGTAATCTTTTTAACTACAGTACACAATAATTTCTCTGACTACAGTACACAATAATTTCTCTGACTACAGTACACAATATTTTCTCTGACTACAGTACACAATCATTTCTCTGACTACAGTTCACAATAATTTCTCTGACTACAGTACACAATCATTTCTCTGACTACAGTACACAATAATTTCTCTGACTACAGTACACAATATTTTCTCTGACTACAGTACACAATAATTTCTCTGACTACAGTACACAATATTTTCTCTGACTACAGTACACAATATTTTCTATGACTACAGTACACAATAATTTCTCTGACTACAGTACACAATCATTTCTCTGACTACAGTACACAATATTTTCTCTGACTACAGTACACAAAATTTTCTCTGACTACAGTACACAATAATTTCTCTGACTACAGTACACAATAATTTCTCTGACTACAGTACACAATCATTTCTCTGACTACAGTACACAATAATTTCTCTGACTACAGTACACAATAATTTCTTTAACTACAGTATATAATAATTTTTCTAACTACAGTATACAATAATTTTTCTAACTACAGTATATAATAATTTTTCTTATTACAGTAAAATAATTTTTTTTAAACTACAGTATATAATAATTTCTTTGACTACAGAATACAATAATTTCTCTAATTACAGTATAGAATAATTTCTCTGATTTCAGTATAAAATAATTTCTCTAACTACAGTATACAGTAATTACTTTATCTTCAGTAAGCTATACTTTCCCAGACTAGGTTAGTTGCGTATCCTTTACAAGACGTTGCGGCATCAACCCCAACAGCCCCTATTTGTTGTGTGGGTTTTCTAGGCAAATTAACGTCCAGTAGTTTGCTATTGCTTCCTGGACAGTCTGCTTTCTTGATATAACTGTCGAAATGGCCAGCAGCTGGGATCGAACCCGTCATCCCGGCATTACGACGCGTTCGCATCGACTTAGCCACAGAGCCGACCTTTCCCAGACTACAATAGATTATAATTTCTCCTGTCTACAACAGACTCACCAAATGACAGATAGGCACACCAGAAACATGACAGAAGATCTCTGGGTGAACATTACGTCTGCTAGAACTTCCCTGTCAACGGTGTGAAATTCTCTTCAGTAACTCGGCCGTCTTTGGAAATGGTTACTGAATCGACTTCTTGATCGCACCCGACAGCTCCCTCAGATTTCCGTTACACGAGCAAGTCTCACAAGACTGTTTGCACATTTCTGAAAGGAAAACTCTGTCTCATCAAGATAGAGACAGTCGTTTTTGATGGCGGAAAGCGACATGTCTGTGATCTGGGAGTTGACGAAGTTCGCTACATGTCGTCCAGTTTCCGGCAACAGTCGCTTTATCACAGAACACAGGAAAACTGTTTTTCAGTCGACACCGCCGGAAATAGAATGCATTGATGGATCATGGGTGTCTGTTGATGTAATGTGGGATGTTCGGGTTGTGATCAAAACCGAGGCCAAACAGACACTTCCTGTCTCCGAGAGGCCCCCAAAAGACATACATGTCGGTTGGGAGAGACGCCGAATCAGGCTGCGAGATAAACCGAAAATTCGTGCTTGTCCGCTGGGAAAGACACTCAAAATACGCACATGTTGGTATATTCACGTGAATCTCCCCAAATAGAGTAGGTCACTTTTCATTCACAAGTTTGTTGGGCTGGTCGACTTTCCTGAAGGCTACGGCTGTGTCCCGCTCTGTTGTTTGCTTTCTGTGATGTCTTGCATTTACTTTTCATTCCAAGAAAGAGATAGACTGTGACATAGGTTGCAGCACTCTCGTACGGAGTGATGGGGGGGGGGGGGGATGGGGGGAGGGGGGGGGGTTGGGGTGTGTGGTAAAAGTGCTGGTATGCTGATGAAATATACAACACGTGACATTAACGGCATTGCGCAACACAACCGTAACCTTGTGGCAAGGTGACAGGTTCAGAAACTACCAAACAAAAGTGACCTAGTGTGTATATGGGCGGGGCGTGGGAAGATCGACGTTACTTTTACTCACTTGTAGACTGGGAGAGACGCACAAAATACACACTTGACGGCTGAGAGAGACATAAAGAACAGGCACTTGTCGGCTGAGAGAGACATGAAGAACACGCACTTGTCGACTGAGAGAGACATAAAGAACATGTACTTGTCGGCTAAGAGAGACATGAAGAACACGCAATTTTCGACTGAGAGAGGCACCCAATCAAAGCAATTATCGGCTGGAAAGACACCCAATAAAAGCACTTGTCGGCTGGAGAGATACCTAATCAAAACATTTGTCGGCTGGAGAGATACATAATCAAAGTAATTGTCGACTGGGAGAGACATGAAATCAAAATACATGTCAGCTGGGAGAACTACCCAGTCAAGATACATGTCGGCTGGTAGAGACACACAATCAAAGCGCTTGTCGATGAGAAGAGACACAATCAATGCAATTGTCGTTTAGGAGAGACATCCAATTAAAGCACTCGTCAGCTGGAAAGACACCTAATTAAAAACATATAGGCTGGGATACATAATTAAAAAAACCTGTCAACTGGAGAGACACCCAATCAACGCACTTGTCAACTTGAGAGACACCCAATCAACGCACTTTTCAGCTAGAGAGACACCCAATCAAAACACTTGTCAGTTGGAGAGACACCCAATCAACGCACCAGTCAGCTAGAGAGACAACCAATTAACGCACCAGTCAGCTAGAGAGACAACCAATTAACGCGCCTGTCAGCTGGAGAGACAACCAACCAACGCACTTGTCAGTTGGAGAGACACCCAATTAAAGAACTTGTCAGCTGGAGAGACAACCAATCAAAGAACTTGTCAGCTGGAGAGACACCCAATCAAGGAACTTGTCAGCTGGAGAGACACCCAATTAAAGAACTTGTCAGCTGGAGAGACACCCAATCGAAGAACCTGTCAGCTGGAGAGACACCCAATCAAAGCACTTGTCAGCTGGAGAGACAAACAATCGAAGAACCTTTCAGCTGGAGAGACACCCAACCAAAGCACTTATCAGTTGGGGAGACAACCAATCAAAGCACTTGTCAGCTGGAGAGACATCCAATCAAAGCACTTGTCAGATTGAGAGACAGCCAATCAACGCACCTGTCAGATGGAGAGACAACCAATCAATGCACTTGTCAGCTGGAGAGACACTCAATCAAAGCACTTGTCAGATGGAGAGACACCCAATCAAAGCACTTGTCAGCTGGAGAGACCCTAATTTAAAAACCGTCAATTGATTGGAGGGTACAGTTAACTAAACCTCTCATAAACAAAAAGGAAATTATGAGAAATTTTTCCGGACAGTTTCATTCAGTGCATTACAGGTAATTGGTCATTAAAAATATCTTGGATATTTCTTCTTTTCCTAAGTATTTAAACCCCTTTAAATGAAGATGGGCCGCGAAAGATTTTTTTTGCCAGACAAGGGTGTCACGGGGAAAACAATTTGAGAAACACTGCGCTACACGAGTTCAAATAATCTCTGTATACATCGTCATCACCCACGCCCACATGAATTCATCATGCCATTAATCATCTTTATCTGGAATCACCATATATCTCGTTCACAGCAAGCTTAGGTTTAACATAATGACGCAAACTGCGCTAGAAACCCCACGCTAGAAACCACACGCTACTGATGCTAAAGTCTAAATGTAGCGACAGGACGTTGAATGCACATTTTTCTACGGGTAAAATTATCACAAACTAAGAACGACAACCGCTTAATCGGAATAGAATGTGTTGTAAACCCGATTGTTGCCCATGGCTTGGTTCAAGTTTCGAGAAGGTTCCGGGAAGCGCATAGGGCACCGGTAGGGTCACATGACTGCCAGTTATGCAGATGAGTGGATTAATTGATTGTCCCTGGGGGAGGGAAGCTCATTAAGATTCAGTGTTATCCGTCAATTGTCCCTCAATATGTGGACACAGGAACAATAGATTACTTATAGTGACGTGTTGTGGAAGGGGGGTGGGGGACGGTTAAAAAAAACACCAGGGATCGTTGGAGGACATTTGGGGACCATTACATGTTCGGGGACATTTAGGACAAAGAATTGTTTGGGGATTAGGGATTGTTGGTAGACATGTGAGGACTAGGGATTGTTGGGGGACAATCGGGGAGCAGGGATTGTTGGGGGACATTCGGGGAGCGGGGATTGTTAGGGACATTTGGGGAGCAGGGATTGTTGGGATACATTCGGGGAGCAGGAACTGTTAAGGGGCATTCGGGGAGCAGGGATTGTTTGGGAACATTCAGGGAGCAGGGATTGTTGGGGGACATTCGGGGAGCAGGGATTGTTGGGGGACGTTTGGGGAGCAGGGATTGTTGGGGGACGTTTGGGGAGCAGGGATTGTTGGGGGACATTTGGAGACCAGTGAGTGTTGGAGAGGACATTCATGGTACATGGATTGTTAGGACACATTCAAGGACTATAGATTATTTAGAAGCTTTGAGAAGATTTGTAGTTAGTGACGTCATTGGATAGATAACAAATATGCATGAACGTGTCAAAAAAACTTGCACGAGTCTCTCACAGATCTGTTTCTGTTTATCGGCGTGATCAACAGTGGGATAGACAGAAAGACACATCCACAGACAGACAGATCAGTATGCACCAGTATAGACCAACTCATAGACATATATACAGACAGATTCACAGACATACAGGCTTAAGAAGGTTTCAGAGATGTAAATAAAGACTCAAAGACAGACCCACTGACATACGTATAGACCCACGAACATGCATAACGAGAAATCCACAGACCGCCATACAGACAGATCGACAGACATACTGGTAAAAACACAGACACACTGATAGATCCACAGACAGACATACAGACAGACCCATAGATAGACTCACAGACAGACATAACGACAGATACACAGAAAGATACACAGATAAACATACAGACAAACTGACAGACAACGTACAGACAAATCCACAGACAGACAGACAGACGGACACACACACACACATATCTATGTATATGACAGACATACATACTTACATACTCACAGACAGACATACAGATAGACCCACAGAAAAATCCACAGGACGACATTCAAACAGACATACGTACAGACCGACCGGCAGACATACAGGCAAACCGACCGGCAGACATACAGACAGACCGACAGACAGAAATACTGACAGACCCGCATATAGACATACAGACCGACCCACAGACAGACTGGCCGGCAGACACAAAAACAGATATACAGACAGACCGACCGGCAGAAACACAGACATATCCACAGCTAAAGAGACTGATAGACATATATTTTTATCAGACCCACAGACAGACATATTGACAGACCCACAGATAGACGTATTGACAGACCAGCAGATAGACACACTGATCGACCCACAAACAGACCGACAGACATATCCACAGACAGACATACAGACATACACACAGACAAACCGCTAGACAAGTCAACAAGCTGACATACAGACAGACCCATGGATGGATAAATTGACAGACATACTGACTGACCCTCAGAGTGACTAACAGACAGCCCCACAAACATAAGACTCACGTATATGCATACTGACCCAACAATGAACATACTGACGAATGCATAAACGTATATGAATAGTCACTGACAGACATGAAGAAAGATGTATAGACAGGCACACTAACAGACCCATAGACATGGAGACAGACTCACAGGCATAGAGAAAAACCAACAGACATAGAAACAGACCCACAAACATAGTGACATGCCCACAGTCATATAGACAGACCTACAGACAGACATATTGACAGACACTTAGATATAGCAACAGACCCACATACATGAAGACAGGCCCACAGACATAGAGACAGACCTACAGACATAGAGACAGACCTACAGACAGACATACTGATAGACACACATACATAGAAAGAGATCAACGGGAATGCATGTAAATAGAGAAACCGGCAGGGATGTTTATAGAGACCTATATACAGACAGGCCAACCCATAGACAGACCCATCCACAGACAGACAAACAGACATGCCGATAGACAGATGTGCAGACAGACACGCACGCACACAGACACATGAAAGGATCATCTCCACATCGAACAGATATGTCCATCGGCTGAGGCGGCCTCCCACCCCACCTTCTCAAGGTCTCCAAACTCCCAGTTCTCTTCCGGTCTGCTACCCACTCAAGATGGCAGCCAACAGAAAATTGACCAGTTTTTTTCCCCCAACCCAAGCAACCTATTCTTGGCGTGTTCAGCCGTATCGCTGTGATGTTTTCACAACTCAAAAAATGGGTCAAAACTCTTTAAAGTTCTCCATCGGGATCTCCCTGCACACAGAAGAATGTCTCCGATCTTGAGAATAGCGACAGAAACAGCAAAGTTGTGAAAAAAGCATTAGAAACACTACAGTTGTGTGAACAGCATTACAAACGCTACAGTTGTGAGAATAGATTACGTAAGAAATTTTTTGGCGAGTTTTTGTCCGTTTCCGGTGTCTTAGAAACCAGATACGTCCGATACGTGTGTGTATGTGTCTCTGTTGGTGTGATTGTGTGTATGAATGAATGTGTGTATATATGTGTGGCTTAGTTCCTGTCTCACTATATAAAAGTGCGCCTCTCTTTTTGTTTGTACTTTTGGTTTAAATTATATTAGTAGACATGGCGTTATGACTTTACAATACTCTGTGAATTGATGGAGTAATGCATATCATAGAACTTAACATTTAGATGGGATGAGGGACCCAGTTAAGTTGCTCGTGTCCCTGAAGAGACAGTATGTGTCAGAAAGTCTAGCCGTGTGTACAGCCAGTGTTGGGGCAACCGAGTGGCAGGGGTTGAAGCCTTTAACTCTTATGGCACTGCATGCTAATTATGAGCTTTGAAAATATTGAAAAAAAAAAAAAAAAAAAAAACTACACACAAACAAACAAAAAATAGCTAGAAAGGAATTAAAACAGCCATGTGCAAGAGAACAGTACGAAAACAGATGGCTCTGACCAGACAATAAAGAAACATTTGGGCATGAATGCTAAGACAGCTGTTCGTATGGAATTGCAATTATTGTAATCGCTAACATACAAATTAAAGTATCAAACAGACTCTCTCACATACTTACACATACACACACAAACACACCGTGAACATAAAGACAGTACTTCCACACATCATGTCCACTAGACGCTCCGCCTGCCGGCCGGACAATCGTAGATTCGAAACCGCATCTTGTTATCAATCACACTGGCTGGGATAATTTATGATGATGTCTGGTTTTTTCGCTTTTCGGAAAAGAGAAAAGAAAATTCAAAAAAGGGCGTTAAAACCGCATTTACAACACTGGGGGCTATTACCATTTATATTTGCTAGAGCCACCCCATTTATGCATGTGATAAAACCAGCCACATCGTGTCCTGTTTTCTCCTACTCCGTATTTAAATTTTCATATTGGTATTAGGCTCTGAAGTCTTGTCTGTTGAGTTTTCTAGTCACAGTTTATTAAGACTTGGGACGAAACGTTCAGTTGTGTCTGTGCGAGTCGTTTCCATCCAGTAAAGCTTTGCAGTCACAGTTTGTGTAATATTTAGAATTACTAAAAGAAATCACGGTAACATGTTTCCTGTCTTATTCCCCCCCCCCCTTCTCTCTAGTTTCCATTTTTTCCACCCTTGCGGGTTCTCATGCAAGGACTTTCAGATACACTATCAACATGTTTTATCAGTATAGGCTTTTTTTCCACGCTGACATCTGTCCCTCACCTGTTCATTCCAGGAAATATGTTTTCTAGTTTTGATATAAGATAAAAAAAAAAAAAAAAAAGGAAAAGAACCTTTTTCACGCCTTTATGCGTTTTGGGTATATAGGGCTAGACCTATATTTTATAGAGCAAACGGCGATTGGTGGGTGATGTGGTCAGCATCACGCCGGTCGCCTTTACTTCCCAGGACTGCCCCTGGTGCAGTTTTTATGTGTAAAGAAATATCCAGGGGATCCGTGCAGGATCAACACCACGCAGACAGGTGTGACTAAATGTCTAGCGGATTATAGTGTGAAATATGGTGACCAGTTCTAGTACTTGCCACGATTGGGGATGAAGTCAAACGTTTTAAATTATAACCTGACGTGATTGAGCGTTCCTGCCATCTGCTTTACACGGAAAGTTACATTTCTCCTAGTTCTATTTATAAATATTGAACACATAAAATGTGAAACCGAGGGCACGCCACCTGATGATGATGAGGTATTGAGCTACAGTACGCGGGAAAAATTAAAGAGAGATAAGTTCTGCAGTGATGCAGTGATGTCTGAGAAGCTTTAATTATATCTGAACTATGGGTCTGTGATATGAGTTTGTGATCTGACCCATTTCCCAGAGTTTATCTCTATCGTTTAGTTGCTGCCGTGACTACATACATCTTTAGTATCTACATCAATCTTGCCTAATATCTGCATGAGTATTTATATACCTTTCTAAAGTACCTCCTACATACGTTCTTACCGGCTGATGTCAGCGTACTTGCACCCACTTGTACCCAAGTATCTCGTGGGGGGTAGCCCGAGAAATTATGACACAGGTCCCGTGCAAAGTACAACACATTTCCACATTGTCTGTCGTCACGGCTATTCCAGGATTTCACTACGATTGTCTCCAAGATTGTTTCTATGTTTGTCTCCTTGACTGTATTCCACATAGCAGCTCTATTGTACTGCTCAGTAAGTGACATTTTATGCGTGTGCATATTGTATCCAGGTTTTTCAGTGGTTCTCAACTTTCCTAAAGCCGCGACCCTTTAATACAGTTCCTCATGTTGTGAAGACCCCCAACCACACCAATTTTTTATTTGCTATTTCATAACTTCAATCAATATGTTTTCCGATGGTCTTAGACGACCCATGTGAAAGGGTCGTTCGACCCACAAAGGGTCGTAACCCACAGGCTAAGAACCGCTGAGGTATATGGAACTGTTACATGGTCGTCTACAACAAGTGTTTATAGATTACCTACATCCATGCGTGTGCGGTCATTATCTAGTTGACTACAAGCGATGTGTAATGATCACTTCTGCCAGAGAAACAGCACTGTGACGTGAGTGGGTGACTAAAAGTCTATAAAACAGTTTCACTTTTGTGTTTGGGGACATCATAATTGTATGTCTGACAGAAATGTCACAAAGGGGGGAGGGGGGGGGGGTGGGAAGGGGGGGGGAATAACCTCACAGTGTCTGTGCTAGGACTAGGACATGGCTAGCAGAATGTTCTGTACCGTCATCTTCCTTCTTCTGGTCCTGTGAGATCAGAGCATGCAGACGTCGTTGGTTTACAGCTGGGATGTTGATGTTTGGGAAGTTGGTGTATGGGAAGTTGGTGTCTGGGAAGTTGGTTTCTTAGGGGTTGGTCTGTGGGAGATTGGTGTATGGGAAGTTGGTATCTGATGTAGCGACAGGCAGATGTAGCGGCAGGCAGATGTAGCGGCAGGGAGATGTAGCGGCAGGCAGATGTAGCGACAGGCAGATGTAGCGTCAGGCGGATGTAGCTGCAGGAAGATATATCGACAGGTATGAGGTAGCGGCATAGAGATATAGCGACAAGGAGATGAGCGGCAGGCAAATATAGCGACAGGGAGATGAAGCGGCAGGCAGATGTAGCTGAAGGAAGATATAGCAACAGACAGATGTAGCAGAAGGAAGATATAGCAACAGACAGATGTAGCTAAAGGAAGATATAGCAACAGACAGATGTATCTGAAGGAAGATATAGCGGCAGGCAGATGTAGCTGAAGGAAGATATAGCAACAGACAGATGTAGCTGAAGGAAGATATAGCAACAGGCTGATGTAGCTGAAGGAAGATATAGCAACAGACAGAT
>CAJHNH020000123.1:148755-166255 GCA_905116865.2 Candidula unifasciata | reverse complement strand
TTGAATTGTGGGAATCAAAAGTGTAAATCAGTCTGTCAATAAACAAATTAATTCAAGAAATATCAATTAACTAAATAAGACAGATGGGTTATACTAATTAAAACCTTTATATTGAAACAAACCACCCAGACAATATCTTTTAATTAGACACAACAAATACACTTTACTTCATTTAACACACGAAAACATCAACAAAACAACAACAACAACAACGACAACGTCGACAATAACAAACATTAAAAAAATTTAACTCCAAACATTTACTCAGTCTTGTCTTGTCTTGTCCACAATTGCCTCACAGCGTAGTGGGGAGTCGCAGTTTTCTATCCTGGGCCAGGTGTGTTGCACGTGTTGTTGTTAGTCCGTGTTGCCTCAGGATCTCTGATATATTGTCTATCCATCGTACTCTCGGTCTGCCTCTTGCTCTAGGGCAATAGTGCTGTTCGTTGTATGCTCGTAGAGACAGTTGGTCGGTTTGCATTCGCATCAAGTGGCCAAACCACTCTATTTGTTGCTTCTTTATGTATTGCAGGCATGGTGTGGTTCCTACAATTGCTCTAATGTTCTCGAACTCTGTCTCTCCTTGTGACATTGGCAGCCTTACGTAAGCATCTCATTTCGCACGTCGTGATCTTTTTCTCCTGTGCTCTTGTTAGGGACCAGGTTTGGCATTGGTAGCAGAGGGTTGGTATAAACATGCAATTTATCAGTTGTCGTTTTAGTGCCATAGTGATGCTTGGGTGTTTTAGCAGTGGGGAGAGTTGGTAAGTTACTGCGTTTACTCAGTATCCATTTATTAAATCACTCTCAATAAACATCAGAAAATCACATCTCAACCTCGTCCTCATGTGTAACGCAATATTTCGGTACTTTAAAGCCCTACCCTGGCTTTTGCCTGGGGCCGCAATACAACCTGAAGGCTGAACAAGGTTTCTGGGACCTCTCCACGGATGATCCTCATCCGCATGGTGGCACTTTGTGTCACCAGGTGTTTATCGCTTTGTGTAATGTCCTAGTGCGGGTAAAATTTACTTACTTACATCTGAAAACGAGTACCAGATCGAGCGTGTTCTGTTGTATGGCGATAAAACTTGGTATGTGAGCAAACACATTAAGATGGGTTTAGAGGCAGCTGAGGCGTGGTTATTGAGAAGAATGTTACGAATAACTTGGACAACTGGAATAACCAACAATGATTGCCTGAAAAGGGCTAATGAAAGTAGAACATTATACACAGCAATGAGAAGGAGACAAACAAAGGCAAGGCTATTATAAAAGCCCGACAAGCCATGGACCAGGCTGACATACTGAATGCTCTACGAGATTCCAGGTGTTTGCCTGAACCAATTGATAACTGTGAATCAGCAACCATGGTCAGACTGCAAGAAGAGCAAGATAAACAGGTTGTGGCCAAACTAATTTACTGACCATCTAACCATGGTCAGACTGCAGGAAGAGCAAGTTAAACGGGTTGTGGCCAAACTAATTTACTGACCATCTAACCATGGTCAGACTGCAAGAAGAGCAAGTTAAACGGGTTGTGGCCAAACTAATTTACTGACCATCTAACCATGGTCAGACTGCAAGAAGAGCAAGTTAAACGGGTTGTGGCAAAACTAATTTACTGACCATCTAACCATGGTCAGACTGCAAGAAGAGCAAGTTAAACGGGTTGTGGCCAAACTAATTTACTGACCATCTAACCATGGTCAGACTGCAAGAAAAGCAAGTTAAACGGGTTGTGGCCAAACTAATTTACTGACCATCTAACCATGGTCAGACTGCAGGAAGAGCAAGTTAAACGGGTTGTGGCTAAACTAATTTACTGACCATCTAACCATGGTCAGACTGCAAGAAGAGCAAGTTAAACGGGTTGTGGCCAAACTAATTTACTGACCATCAAACCATGGTCAGACTGCAAGAAGAGCAAGTTAAACGGGTTGTGGCCAAACTAATTTACTGACCATCTAACCATGGTCAGACTGCATGAACAGAAGCTGAACGGGTTGTGGCCAAACTAATTTACTAACCATCTAACCATGGCCAAACAAGAACACTACACGGGTAGCCAAAGAATAATAATAAACCAACACAGAACTGGTGTCGTCAGCCACTATACGCTGCTGGGTTTACTGAGGAGGGGATCCGAGCACATATGGACTGAGTAGTTCGACGTGCAATGAGAATAATCTGTCGACTTACTAAATTAACTAACTAGAACTGTTGTTTGACTCGTCTTGTTTAACCCCTCTCTCTTCCATGTGCAAATTTCGGCTTTTTTCTCCCCTTTATCTTCTGGGGTATCATTTCTTTCTTCGTCCTCGCACATATGATTGTCATGTAACTTGTTACATAATATGTAGATCCATATCGTTGTCACGTCAAATGTTAGTGTGTGTAGGGTCGTCAAGTCAAATGTTACAATGTAGGTAGGATCGCCGTGTCAAATGTTACAGTGTAGGAAGAATCATCGTGTCAAATGTTACAGTGTAAGTAGGATTGTCAAGTCAAATGGTAAAGTGTATGTAGGATTGTCATGTCAAATGTTACAGTGTAGGTAGGATCGTCGTGTCTAATGTTACAGTATCTGCAGGTTGTCACGTCAAATGTTAGTGTCTGTAGAGTTGTCACGTCAACCGTTAGTGTCTTTATAACTGTCACGTCTGCGGTTACAGCCTGTGTATGGTTGTCAGGTCAAATGTTAGTGTCTGTAAAGTTGTCACGTCTTCGGTTTCAGTCTGTGTATAGGTGTCACGTCAAATGTTACAGAGTGTGCACGCTTGTTACGGTATTTTCATGTGTTACAACGATGCCCTGTGTGTACCAGTCTGTCCTTCAGTGAATTCGCGTGTCATAGGGTTCGCTCCTGTAATGCTTAGTTTGTGCTAGGGTTCGCTTCTGTAATGCTAATTTTGTGCTAGGGTTCGAATACAGAAGGGTTCGCATATCAGAAGGATAACTTGTTCAGAGTTAACGTGGTTCGCCTGATAGAAGGTTCGCCAATAATATAGTTGATCTGTCACGACGTTGGGATATAGCTGTTGCAGGTTTAGTAAATAGATCTTGAAATGCATGATTGTGTACAGCCTGGCCAAAGATGAAAATCCTGACAGCCAGACATCGCCATGTCATCTCTTCATACATCCCAGGTCGACGCCAGACAGGGACTGAAGGTTGCCTAATGGAAAACTGGCAGAAACAACCAGACGACAGTCGTGGCTGCAGAAACAATCAGGCGACAGTCGTGTCTGCAGAAATATTCAGACGACAGTCGTGGCTGCAGGCTATGGGGACGCAGACATTCGATGGAGGCAGTTCTGCATGGAATAACATGACACGAAGTAAAAGTTAACGATGAGAGCACTGACGTAGGGGTTTATTCAAGTCATGAATTAGGGGTAGATGCAAGGATTAATGTAAGTATTAATGTAGAGGTTTATTTAAGACGAAAGTTAAACGTAGATGTAATCAACCAGACAATGTTTACTGTAATGGATTGGGATATAAATGATGGAGTAACGGACGGATGTAAAATGATTAAGTAAAAGACCAAAGTAAAGGATTGAAGTGAAGGATTGACATGAAGAATTGAAGTGCAGGATTGAAGTTATGGATTGAAATGAAGAACTAACAAATGATGAGATAAGCGTGTGAGTAATTAGAGATTAACTTTGAGGAAATGGTCTAGGAATTATTGAGAGATGGTTTAGGAAATAATAAAAAATGAGTAAGAGATGGAGCCCAGTCTGGCATAGAACCAGACACTCTACCTCTGGTTTACTAAGGCATGAAACCCAGGCACTTTTTACATCTAATTTACTAAAGCATGAGACCCGGGTACTTTTTTTCCCTTGAGATCATTAGGCAAGGAGAGGAGTGGGTCAAAGTGCCACCTGAACAGTCAGACTTGTGTAGAGTCATAATCACACTGAGCCGGGAATGCAGAGACTGGCCAGTAGGTGCAACAGAGGTGGAATCTCAGCAATTAATTTAAGATAATGCTCGCTCAGAGGATTTGATCATTTACACAGACGGTTCAGTTTCAAGAGGCAAAAGAAGTGCTTGGGGTTTCTTAGCAAAAGTTAATGGTCGACGTTTGGTGCTAGAGAGCCCTGTATATGATACCACAATATCCAGCTTAAGAATGGAGGTGGAGGCGGTCACTGCAGCTTTCCGCTTGCTAGAGAACACGGCACACACACACACATCGTGATTGTAACTGACTCAGAAAGCATACTGAAGAAGATCAGAACAGGTATGCTTTGTGCAGAGTGGCATGCTTCGCTGCGCAGGACACGGGTGAGGAGTAATGTTTGGATTTTTTTCACCGGGGCCCTCCAGTGTGTTGGGAAATGAACATGCGGATAGACTGGCTGGCTCTGCACAACTTGGTGGAATACTGATACATGATAAGGCAGACGTGGTTAGTGCCTTGTGGCATTTTATACATCTAATTTACTGAAGCATGAGAACCAGGCACTTCGTACATCTAATTTACTGAATCTGGAACCTAGGCACTTTACATATCTAATTCACTGAAGCATGAAACTCAGGCACTTTGTACATCTAATTTACTGAATCTGGAACCTAGGCACTTTGTACACCTAATTTACTGAATCTGGAACTCAAGAACTTTATATATCTAATTTACTGAAGCATGGAACTCAGGTACTTTGTGCATTTAATTTACTGAAGCATGGAACTCAGGCTCTTTGTACATCTAATTTACTGAAGCATGGAACTCAGGCACTTTGTATATCTAATTTACTAAAGCATGGATCTCAGACACTTTTTACATCTAATTTACTGAATCTGGAACTCAGGCACTTTATTTATCTAATTTACTGAATCTGGAACTCAGGCACTGTATATATCTAATTTACTGAATCTGGAACTCAGGCACTTTATTTATCTAATTTACTGAATCTGGAACTCAGGCACTGTATATATCTAATTTACTGAATCTGGAACTCAGGCACTGTATATATCTAATTTCCTGAATCTGGAACTCAGACACATTATACAGCTAATTTACTAAGGCATGCAACCCAGGAACTTTACATATCTAATTTACTGAAGCATGAAACTCAGGGACTTTATATATCTAATTTACTAAGGCGTAGAATTCATACATTTTATACATCTTACTAAGGCATTGAACGTGTCTACGTCACCTTTCTAATTTGCAAAGCATGAACACTGTGAACTGCGGATTTGTTTGGAGTGTTTTTCGAGGTGTTGGGAATTGTAAATTCAGAAAATGGCTCGATGACGGTTGTCGCAATATTGGTGGTGCCCGTGTGTGATTAAAATTGATCGTGTGTGTAAGTTCTTATCTGTTGGTGATTTCTACTAGTCACTGGTGATACTGTCCATGATGAACTGCATTTCTAATATCGGACTGTTTGTGTTAGCACTTCAAATGGCTACCGTATGCTTTTAATGCGTGTGTATGCTAGTGCATATGCTAAGACAGCAGTCTGTCAATCTTTCCACAAGGGACTGTGATGAAATTTCTGTGTGTTTTTCGTTGGCACAGGAGCGGAGCAACAATGGGGTGACCCGTTTGCTATGAAGCTGAAACTAAGACTACCAGATTACTGAAGCATGAAACCCAGGCACTTTATACATATAATTTGCTGAAGCACTTCATATTTCTAATTTATTGAAGCATGGAACTCATGAACTCAGACATTTATACCTTTAACTTACTAAGGCATTGCACCCAGACACTTTATTCATCTAAATTACTGAGGCATGGAGCCAGACACTTTATATATCTAATTTACGAAAGTAATAAACCCAGGTAATTTATACATCTAAGTTACTGAGGCATGGAACACAGGCACTTTATACATCTAAGTTACTGCGGCATGGAAACCCAGGCACTTTATGCATCTAAGTTACTGAGGCATGGAACCCAGGCCCTTTATACATCCAAGTTACTGAGGCATGGAACACAGGCACTTTATACATCTAAGTTACTGCGGCATGGAACCCAGGCACTTTATGCATCTAAGTTACTGAGACATGGATCCCAGGCCCTTTATTCATCTAAGTTACTGAAGCATGGAACCTAGGCGCTTTATACATCTAAGTTACTGAGGCATGGAACCCATGCACTTTATATATCTAAGTTACTGAGGCATGGAACACAGGCACTTTATACATCTAAGTTACTGAGGCATAGAACCCAGGAGCTTTATACATTTAAGTTACTGAGGCATGGAACCCAGGAACTTTATACATCTAAGTTACTGAGGCATGGAACCCAGGCACTTTATACATCTAATTTACTGGACAAAAATATAAAATTATTCGACTGTAAGAAGGAAGTATTGCATACTTCAGCTTATCACTACAGTCTCTTAAATGACCCTTTATGTCATTAATCAGTTGTATTTGTGAAACGATAGAAATATCCAAACCAGCCAACGTTATCTTTCCCGATATCACAGAACTGTCGTCTTCTCTACGTCTCCATACAACCCAGACAATGTTATCTTTCCCGATTTCACAGAACTGTCGTTGTCTTCAAGTCTCCATACAACCCAGACAATGTTATCTTTTCCGATATCACAGAACTGTCGTTGTCTCTGTCTCGCTACAACCCAGCCCATGTTATCTTTTCCGATATCACAGAACTGTCGTTGTCTCTGTCTCGCTACAACCCAGCCCATGTTATCTTTTCCGATATCACAGAACTGTCGTTGTCTCTGTCTCGCTACAACCCAGCCCATGTTATCTTTTCCGATATCACAGAACTGTCTTTGTCTCTGTCTCGCTACAACCCAGCCCATGTTATCTTTTCCGATATCACAGAACTGTCGTTGTCTCTGTCTCGCTACAACCCATCCCATGTTATCTTTTCCGATATCACATAACTGTCGTTGTATCTGTCTCGCTACAACCCAGCCCATGTTATCTTTTCCGATATCACAGAACTGTCGTTGTCTCTGTCTCGCTACAACCCAGCCCATGTTATCTTTTCCGATATCACATAACTGTCGTTGTCTCTGTCTCGCTATAACCCAGCCCATGTTATCTTTTCCGATATCACAGAACTGTCGTTGTCTCTGTCTCGCTACAACCCAGCCCATGTTATCTTTTCCGATATCACAGAACTGTCGTTGTCTCTGTCTCGCTACAACCCAGCCCATGTTATCTTTTCCGATATCACAGAACTGTCTTTGTCTCCAAGTCTCCATACAATTCAGTCCATGTTATCTTTCCCGTTATCACAGAACTGTCGTTGTCTCGAAGATTCCCTATAACTCAGCCTATAATACCTCTCCCATCATTGCAGATTTGTCTTTGTCTCTAAGCCTCTCTGCAACCCAGCCAATGATATCTGTTCTGTTACGGAACTTCTTTGTCTCTAGTTTTCCCTACATCCCAGCCCACAATATCAGTTCTGTTACGGAACTTCTTTGTCTCTAGTTTTCCCTACATCCCAGCCCACAATATCTGTTCTGTTACGGAACGTCTTTGTCTCTAGTTTTCCCTACATCCCAGCCCATGATATCTGTTCTGTTACGGAACTTCTTTGTCACTAGTTTTCCCTACATCCCAGCCCACAATATCTGTTCTGTTACGGAACTTCTTTGTCTCTAGTTTTCCCTACATCCCAGCCCACAATATCTGTTCTGTTACGGAACTTCTTTATCTCTAGTTTTCCCTACATCCCAGCCCACAATATCTGTTCTGTTACGGAACTTCGTTGTCTCTAGTTTTCCCTACATCCCAGCCCACAATATCTGTTCTGTTACGGAACTTCTTTGTCTCTAGTTTTCCCTACATCCCAGCCCACAATATCTGTTCTGTTACGGAACTTCTTTGTCTCTAGTTTTCCCTACATCCCAGCCCACAATATCTGTTCTGTTACGGAACTTCTTTGTCTCTAGTTTTCCCTACATCCCAGCCCACAATATCTGTTCTGTTACGGAACTTCTTTGTCTCTAGTTTTCCCTACATCCCAGCCCACAATATCTGTTCTGTTACGGAACTTCTTTGTCTCTAGTTTTCCGTACATCCCAGCCCACAATATCTGTTCTGTTACAGAACTGTTTTTGTCTTTGTCTAAATACAACCCAGCCCATGATAGATGTCTCTTACATTACTGTCTTTGTCTTTAGTTTTCCTTACAACTTACCACCAATATCTTTCCCGTTGTTACAGAACTTCCTTATCTGTAGTTTTTCACCTACAACTTGCCCCCAATATATTTCCCGTTGTTACTGAACTTCATTATCTGTAGTTTTCCCACTACAACTTGCCCCCAATATATTTCCCGTTGTTACAGAATTTCCTTGTCTCTATGTATTCCTAGATGTCGCGACATGCCGGTTTGTGGTTGAGGATGATGGAATAAGCTGGAAATTTTCGTCACCACGCAAGATTGCAAAACTTCGCAGTATTTGAAGAGGCAAAGAACACACAAATAAACAATAACAACATGGACTGGCTGGATATTGAATATACAGTGCGAGCTAGATCTCACAGTGAGGAGATTATTTTTGGAAAAGTCAAGAGATTTATCAATACAAGAAGACACACCTTTACAGAGATGGCAGGAATATCTTTCGTAGAAATGACAGCTATTGTCAATATATTCTTTCTCTTCTTCTTCTTCTCTCCCTCCCCTCCCCCCCCGTCTGACTTAAGTAAATGCGTTGTGCCTGTTTACAGCAGAGCTGCGATAATTTTGCCGTTCGGTCGACACATCCAACTTCATTAGGCATTTTCGACCGGGTTAACTTCCCTCGAAAGTCAATATAACAAGTGGGAAAGCTTGTAGAGGCAGTGGGGATATCGCTGCAGGACAAATATGTTTTCAGTGCAACAACTGGGGAATATTATAGTGGAACAAGAAATATCACACCGTAAGAAGAGCATGATGGTAAAAAATACAGAAATAGGGCCGATCTTGTGTAGACAGGAGAGTCTATCAGTCATACAGTAATTGGGGATGATCGTGTGTAGACAGGAGTGTCTGTCAGTCATACAGTAATTGGGGATGATCTTGTGTAGACAGGAGTGTCTGTCAGTCAGACAAGATCGTCTGATCAGATTATCATAAAAGATTGTTAAATGAGATTGGCAGATAATATTTTCAGATAAGATTATTGGATGAGATTGCCAGTTGAGATTGTCAGATGGGATTGTCAGCTAAGATTGTCATACAAGATGGTCAGATAAGATCGTTGGATAAGATTTAGTGATAAATCTGTCAGATAAGACTGTTGGATGATTTTGTCCTATAAGATTGTCCTATAAGATTGTCCGATGAAATTGTCAGATAAGAATGTCAGATAATCTGCCGACTGACAGAGATATTGCCATGACACAACTACCTGTATCCTTGCAGACAAATTAGCAGCTTGATACAAACTCCGATATCTTCGCAAAAACAGATACTCCCAAGACACAACTATCTGTACCTTGCAGATAAATTTTCCGCTTAGATACAAACAGCGATAAAGTCGCAGATAGGGATTCCCCCTTGATACAAACAGCGATATAGTCACAGATAGAGATACCTCCTTGATACAAACAGCGATATAGTCACAGATAGAGATACCTCCTTGATATAAACAACGATATAGTCACAGATAGAGATACCTCATTGATACAAACAGTGATATAGTCACAGATAGAGATACCTCCTTGATACAAACAGCGATATAGTCACAGATAGAGGTTCCCCCTTGATACAAACAGCGAAAAAGTCACAGATAGAGATTCCCCCTTGATACAAACAGCGATATAGTCACAGATAGAGATTCCCCCTAGATACAAACAGCGATATAGTCACAGATAGAGATACCTCATTGATACAAACAGTGATATAGTCACTGATAGAGATACCTCATTGATACAAACAGTGATATAGTCACAGATAGAGATACCTCATTGATACAAACAGCGATATAGTCACATATAGAGATACCTCATTGATACAAACAGTGATATAGTCACAGATAGAGATACCTCATTGATACAAACAGTGATATAGTCACAGATAGACATACCTCCTTGATACAAACAGTGATATAGTCACAGATAGAGATACCTCATTGATACAAACAGTGATATAGTCACATATAGACATACCTCCTTGATACAAACAGTGATATAGTCACAGATAGAGATACCTCATTGATACAAACAGTGATATAGTCACAGATAGAGATTCCCCCTTGATACAAACAGCGATATAGTCACAGATAGAGATTCCCCCTAGATACAAACAGCGATATAGTCACAAATAGAGATACCTCGTTGATACAGTGATATAGTCACAGATAGAGATTCCCCCTTGATACAAACAGCGATATAGTCACAGATAGAGATACCTCATTGATACAAACAGCAATATAGTCACAGATAGAGATACCTCCTTGATACAAACAGCGATATAGTCACAGATAGAGATACCTCCTTGATACAAACAGCGATATAGTCATAGATAGAGATACCTCATTGATACAAACAGCAATATAGTCACAGATAGAGATACCTCCTTGATACAAACAGCGATATAGTCATAGATAGAGGTTCCCCCTTTATACAAACAGCGATATAGTCATAGATAGAGATACCTCATTGATACAAACAGCAATATAGTCACAGATAGAGATACCTCCTTGATACAAACAGCGATATAGTCACAGATAGAGATACCTCCTTGATACAAACAGCGATATAGTCACAGATAGAGATACCTCCTTGATACAAACAGCGATATAGTCACAGATAGAGGTTCCCCCTTGATACAAACAGTGATATCTTGCACACAGAGCTACTTCCATGACACAACTAGCTGTATCTCTGCGGAAACATATACCACATTGACAGAAACACCGATATCTTTGCAGGCATTTATACTACCTTGATACAAACACCGATATTCTTGCAGGCATATATTCTACCTTGATACAAACACCGATATCCACGCAAGCAGAGACACTGTCCACCTCGAGCCTGGAAATACGAGGCTCAGGCCCCTGTGAAGGGTGGGATTTTTTCGCGTGAATATAAAGTAATTTCGAATGTTTTCTGGGTTTTAAGATTGGACGACTGTGTGTACTGTTGCGCACTAAAAACCCATTGGCAGTTGGAAATCGAAAAGAATAGCCTAACGGCGCTGTCCGGGCAAACAATGGAGTTAAAAATCTACCCAAAATATTTCAGGATACTCGCCGGTGCTACAGAGCCTGTGCACGGTGCTAAGATTCTTCGGACTGAGGCTTGAGTTAGAAGTAGAACGGAACACTTATGGGTTACTACCCGTGTGTCATGATACTGCTCTGTTGTTTAAACCGAACCAAACTGCCATAACACATTCACCTCTACCCTTGTAGACAGGTACTCCCAGGATGCAATTACCTAATGTAGATATTTTACCAGCTCCCATTTTACCCTCACGCACCCTCTCTCTCCAATGTGTTACGTGTACGTCAGCCAGGCAGAACACATACCTGTGCAAACAGCAGCTCTCTGGGGACACTTTGATTTCTGGTTTTTTCACGGTTGATTTCCTTCGGAGGAAATGTTTGAGAAAACAATTTAGTCTTGTAAGTCTGGGTCCGAAGTTAGGTCTTTCACCGATTCAACACTTGAACCAAAATGGCTCTTTAACAACCCAATGACGTGAGGCAATGCGGTCGCTCTATGGCTAGCACTGAGTAGGGCATTGTGTGCAGTCTTGGCAAAAGATCAATTGTAGTCTGGAGCCATTAATTCAAGTAGAAATGGCAAACAAGGTAGAGGATAACTTGGTTGACGCTGGATGGTTACTGTTTATATCCGAAAGCCATGTTCCGGATAAGTTTTTTATCCATGTTAGTTAGCTAGTTAATCGAAGATTATTCTCACTGTACATCGCACAATTCTGTAAGCGCTCGCGTCCTATCTTCAGTTTCTTTTTGCGTTTATCGGCTGTAAACCCAGGCGGAAACAGCTGGTTGTTCGTCCATTCGTGGACTTTGGCTTTGTTCCAGGACCTGAGATTTGCGTGTGCATCCGTTTGCAGATCTTGCTTATTTGTTTGCAGGCTGTTGGTTCTTTGCCTCTCAGACCGATGGATTCCGACTCTGAAGGAAGCCCACAATTAGTCGCCTCTTACGACATGCTTGTTGGGGAGGCAGTGGGCCTGTTCTTGTTCTCCCTATGATAGGGCCTCGGACCCCACACAGGATCCATCGTCAGTATCTCCTTCCGAGTTTGGCAACTGATAAAACCAGTTGTGTTAGTTTACTATTCTTCTTTGACTTCCTCCATAGGTATCACGTGTCTGCGTGTCTAGCTATAGCCCCTGATAAGTTTGCATCCATGTGTCTACATGCGTCATTATCTCAAATACAAATACTTCACGTCTTCGCATGAAATTTGTTTGCCTATGTTCATACTTCGTGACCTTTCCAACGTTCTCTATAATCTTTTAGGGGTTTTAGCATATGCTTTTGTTGCTGTGTGTCTCCGTCTCTACACACCACAACTTCAGTAGATGTCTATGCGTCCTGTTCAGCCTTTTGTTTCTCTCTTTCGCTGCTCTTCGCATACGTTGCGCATACATTGATGGCAGCTAGTCTGCACACACTAGTGGAGCCTAGATTGCACTCACTCGTATGACCTAGCTGCAAGCAGTCATGGGAGCTAGGCTGCATGCAGTCGTGAGACGTAGGCTGCACTCTCTCATGGGACATAGGCTGAGGCTGTGGGGCAGGGGGTTGGGGTTAGGATCTGTCGTAGATGTTTTGGAGTAGTTAAAACCGCTCACAATTTGAAATACAGAACGCTTAGATCGTTGACTATACCACAACGTGAAACCCCTAGAAGATAGTGCAGCTTGTTCGAAAGGGCACGGCTCATGAATGGAAGGTCAAGAAATCTCGCGCGACGACGTGAAGTAGTTGTTGGGGACATTTTTTTAATACTTGTACCTTATTTCACTTTGCTAAATTTTATTTTATGGGTTCGGGATACCATTGTTATTTAAGAGGTTATAATTAAACATCCAGCGAGACCCTTGAAGCCATCATATGAAACACCTAACGAGATTACGTGAACATCTAACCAGATCAGATGAAAATCTAACGAGATCACGTGAAAATCTAACGAGATTACGTGAAAATGTAGCGAGATTGAGTGAAACACCTAAAGAGACAATGTGACAACTCTAACGAGATCCTGTGAAAACTTAACCAGATCACGCGAAGAACGATGAAGTCGGGGTTCATTTCTGCTACCATACGTTGATCTCGAAATGTGGAAAATGGAAGATGCCAGGTCTATTTCCAGGGTCACGGGGGAGCAGTGATTGAACGAAAGTGTGAGATGTGTCTTAGGAGAAGAAGATCAGGGAATGAATGCTGACACATGGAAGAACAATAGAAAGAGATACAGAAATGAGTAGTGATAGATGGAACTTCAATAAAAAAGACGTGAGGTAATTTGTGAAACTTGCAACTTCCATGGCAAGGGTTAGCGAGTCTGTGAGTACTTTAGTACTACGTCAACCAAGATGGATGAGTGTACCCGGCACGGCGCGACATTAGTCGATCATTGGGGGTTAGACGTGGCTGGAAACTGATCAACAAACAATAGATGGTCCAGGGTTACAACTAGATTAGCCCCAGACAGACACACCAGACCACAAGTTAGTTCTTGTTATTGTTGTCAGCGTGTAGGGTCAATAAAACAATGACAAACAAGCTACAGACTTTCATTACCTGCTGCTGGCTAGGATTATAGCGAGTGAAGTTATGACACAATCATTTGTGTCAAGCTTTAGAATAAACTATAAACATTCCATGGACTCAAGAGGGGAGGGAAAACGCTGACACTGGATAGAACACGCACTGAGAAAACTTGAACACAGTAAAATTATAATGTTTTTACACCGGGGGCCAAGTGGAAATCAAACTTGAAGAAAGGAATTAAAGGATTATGACGAACATAGGGAGTAGATGAATGGCTGCGTGGCAAAGGATTGACTGCCTTGAGTTGAGATGGTTGAGGGTATCTAGTGAGCGATGAGGACCAGTTAGTTGCGTATCCTTTACAGGACGTTGCAAAACCAACCACAGCATATTTTGGCTGTTGTGGTTTCTTTAAGGCAAATTTACATCTAGTAGTTTGCCATTTCTTTCTGGACGGTGGGCCCCTCGATACCACTGTTGAAACCAACGCAAGGCTCAGAGCCTTGTGAAGACACTGTAAGTTCTGCAAGAAGCCTCCATGAACGGATCTAAACGACGCTGGTTATGGCATCTTTGGTTAGTTCTTTCCTCTTGAGCCTAGAGAGGCTTATAGGGCAGAGATCACCCACATCACATTTTTTTAAACGTTGCTCACGTCACCCCTTAGAGATCTACATACTCTCATCTCCTCGTTGTTACGTTTGTGTAGTTCACTTATGTTTGAAAAAGGCTGCCCGATCGAAAAGTTACGTTCTGTTGTTTTGTGCACGTTTTTCTGCTTCCCCATTTTGTTGAGCTTTTTAGTCAAATTTCTCTGGAATTTCTTAATATGTCGTGTAGATATGTAATATGTTGAAACAGGGATCGACGTCACAGCACCCGGGACACTCCCATAAGCGCCCGTCCCCATCTTCAGCAGCAAGCGAAGAGTTCCAATGCCGGTGGTACCATCATACTGTTTGATTGTTCATTCGTCTCGCCTTTCCCTTGAGCGTTGGCCAGATCCCCTGGTAACTCCTCGCAGCGCCATTCTCCTCAGAACGTAATAATGATCTCTTCGTCCATCTGCAAAGTTTACTCGCTCCAAGAGGGCCCTCACAACATCTTGCTTGTCATACATTAGTTCACCCCCAAGGGGTATAGTACCGGCCAGTCTATCTGCCTGCTCGTGTCCCAACAAACCAGCATCATCTGGAGAAAATACCGAAATGACGCTGTTGATAGGTAAAGGTGAATCACGTGAGTCAAGGAGCAGTTTCAAAGTGGTATATGATGCTAGACTCATAGATTTAAAGACCATTTAGCACTCGATAGGTGATGAGAGTCAACATCACGCATGTCGCCTATACCGTTCATGTCATTAACTGACTGACTTTCTACCCCACGAGGACATCACACAAGCGACAAACACCAGATGACACAAAGTGCCACCATGCGGATAAGGATTGCCGTGGAGAAGTCCCAGAAACCGCGTTCAGACAATTGGCCATATTTATGGCCTGCCTATATTGCGGCCCCTGGAAAAAGCCAGAGTAAGGCTTCAAATAACAAAAATTTCGTCCTTAAAAGGACGAAACCGGATGTATAAATTCATTTCATTACCTGGTGTCCGTGATTATATTGAGTCGACGTAAGCCAAAACATATTTATTTTCATACAGTGTGAAATCGAACGGAAAACCTTCGAGCCAACAGACGGGCGTCTTGCCACTATACCAGCATGGCTGCCAACGCCTGCAAGGCATGGTATCGACGACGCAGTCGGAGCACGGGCGCACCTGTCTGGTTGCCAACGTCCCCGTTTGTCTTATGTTAGACACATTGTAATTACCTCCCTTCTCTGTCCGCTCGCCGAGGTCATTTCAGTGAATGTCCATTTATCTTTTCTCTATCACGTGCTGGTCACATGACTTTTTTTTTTTTTAAGTCATGTAGATATAATTGATGAAACAAAAGTCATTATTTGCTAGCTGAGTACAATCGTGCTCATTTTATAATAAAAAAAAAAAAAAAAAAAAAAACGCCAAGCTAATGAACACATGACACAATTTATTGCCACACATATTTCGCTGTATCTTGTTAGATAAATTAATAAAGATTGATATGAACGTATAAAAGATTTAAATGAACGTATATAGTTATTAATTACGTCCTTCTTAGGATGTTATTTTTTTGTTATTTGAAGCCCCACTCTGGCTTTTGCCAGGGGCCGCAATATAGGCAGGTCATCATAATGGCCAAATGTCTGAACGCGGTTTCTGGGACCTCTCCACGGTGATCCTCATCCGCATGGTGGCACTTTGTGTCATCGGGTGTTTATCGCTTGTGTGATGTCCTGGTGGGGTAAAAAGCCAATCCAATCCAATGAACGTATAATGAGGGGCCCACCCACACCCCCACACCCACTCCCCCACACCCACTCCCCCACACCCCCTTCCCCACACTCACAAATGAATGTTTTTCAGCGAAATACACAGATCAAAGTCAAGTTGCACTCTACGTCTTACCGCCGGAAATGTAAGATTAGCCACACGATCTTCGTGGTAATTCCTAAGTTATTGGACGGTCTTTTAACTTACATAAAGTAGCTTTCTTTAATTGATACGGCCTCGGATAGTTTTTGTAGGCGTCTGTTAAATATGTAGTAAGTAGATAGCTCTAAAGACACTGACTTTATCGACTATTTGCAGGGGGTATAGCAAATGACGTCCCGTCGAAGAATAAGCTCCCTTAGTGAATATTGTTCGAAAGGATTATCACAGCACTCCGGACAGATCCATAGGTGCTCCGATCTCCTCCTCAAAAGCTCGACAAGCGTGAAACGACAGATGACATCTGTTCTGTGTTGGTTAATGAAACGTTTTGTCCCCTTATTGAAATATTCATTTCTTGCAGCTCCAGGCCGCACCCCCATGTCCATCAGTCTAGACAGGGATATGGAGTTATGTCTTGTGGCGTGCTCCACGGTATAGTAAGTGCAGCGCATGGCATTGATAGGTACTGGGGAAACCTTAGCAACTGCAGTGTCTGCACTCTCGTTCCCTTGAACACCCGCATAACCTGGCACAAAGAAGAAGGTTAGGGCAGATATTCTTTGAAGCTTCTTTCTTCTGGTTAATCCTGCCACAGGATCTTCGCTTAGTTGTTGTGACGTGACGGTGGTTTAAATGTTTATAATGTTGAGTAGGAATGTTCCTCTCAACACATTCCCTCCACCAGATTAACGGAACTATAATCTGAGCTATGTTGCTCTCAGACACAGTCCTGGATACCCAAGAAAACAACCATATTGGCTCGTTAAGTACTTTAACATTAGCTGCACTTGGTACCCACAAGAGAAGGCAAGGAATTTTAGATGTCTATCATACTTAATGAATAATTAGACAGGGCAAGTGATTCCTCCGTCATCTACCTTCTCCCGGTTTTATTATGAATAATTAAAGAATTATTATATTATTTGAGCCCCCACCAAATGTACTTCTATCTATCAGTTTAGAAAACAGGTAAGATTGAATACACTTGGAATTTAACAAACGATGTAGTATAAAACTTGACATACAGCTTTATTTTCTAACAATCAAATTCCCAGTTTGTTGATTTACACAAACAGTGACTGGTTAACGTAAAGAGGTTATAAGCGTCAGCGAGACAAACAGCTCGGGGGTTTAGAGTGGTATGATGATGGTGGTTTGTTAACGGAAATGATGTTAACTTATCTTATAAGCCTCTGACAGCCGTGAGGAACTGTCAAGCTTGTCCAACTCTTCCTTGCCTGTTTTCTGCCTGTTTCAGCTTATT
>CAJHNH020000123.1:77500-141057 GCA_905116865.2 Candidula unifasciata | reverse complement strand
TTTATTATGAATAATTAAAGAATTATTATATTATTTGAGCCCCCACCAAATGTACTTCTATCTATCAGTTTAGAAAACAGGTAAGATTGAATACACTTGGAATTTAACAAACGATGTAGTATAAAACTTGACATACAGCTTTATTTTCTAACAATCAAATTCCCAGTTTGTTGATTTACACAAACAGTGACTGGTTAACGTAAAGAGGTTATAAGCGTCAGCGAGACAAACAGCTCGGGGGTTTAGAGTGGTATGATGATGGTGGTTTGTTAACGGAAATGATGTTAACTTATCTTATAAGCCTCTGACAGCCGTGAGGAACTGTCAAGCTTGTCCAACTCTTCCTTGCCTGTTTCAGCTTATTCTCCACTTCATCCCCTCCTCGTTCTCCACATCGTTCTCCACCTCGTTCTCCACCTGGTTCTCCACCTCGTTCCCAGCTGGCCGAGTCTAACACAATGTAGGCTACTTCATGGACTGATCGTCACATGGGCGCTGGGAACTTCCCATTTATCGCCAAACCAGAGTACGACAGTAAAATATACCTTTACGTCGACCTGTTTGTTTGCCGGCAGGCTGCGATTAATGACGGGAATTCCACAGGCTCGCAGTATAAGTATTAATCTATTGTCCAAATTAAACTCCTCCCTTTCCTTAGTTTTTACCCAACCCTCAAGATGATGGCTTAAGCTCCTCCTCCGAAGTACCTATCAAATCACATTAGCTAACAAGTGGCCTGTCAGTCAATTATGGACTGACATCCCTAGAGCAAACATTCTTAAGTGCCCCAATCTAGTTTACCCCGAATTACACTGACGTGTTAAACTTTAAACTTCTCCTCGCCTCAATGTTTACAGTCCGCTCAATTCCCCTGTTCAAAAGGGCCCCACTCAGGCTGTGTTAGGAGATAACATTCTGACACTGGCGTGAGAATCAAACCTACACCCCTAGTCTCATCAAAAGTCTGTTCAAAGCAGTCTGGTCAGGAGATAACATTTATGACATGGGCATGTGAAAGGGAATTCCTAGCTACAGTGTAAAGTTTTAGGTAATATTACCCAAGGTTGGGTCGCTTTGTCTGGACTAAGGACTGGAAACATTTAAATCAATACGGTTTAAAGTAACATTTGGTTTAAGGGCAAAGTCTCTTGTCTCTCAATAACCAGAAGAACTTATTACAAGTACTAACTTCTGGAATCACTGAGATCGTTTCGTGACAGTTGTTCATGGAGCCATGTGTGGATATGTTTCGCTATCCCAAGTTGTTTTCAATCTGTTATCTCCAGTCGACTCTTCTTCTCCTTAAAGTCCATGTCGTTTGGCATTGGTGATCATGTCTATCCACAATCTTCTGTCTCGAGTACTTTCAATCAACTCTCACACAGTTGATTTTCTACGCAATGATAATAGACTGCCCAGTATATGTTCTCTCTGTCTCCCTCTGCCTCTCCTCCCCTCCAAATTTCCTACTGTTACAGCTTTTTCATTTATACCCAGTCTTCAGTAAAATTATCTTATATTTCTGTTGTACCCAGTTTTCAGTATACACATCTTCTATTTCAGCGGTACCAGTCTTCAGCACACAAATCTTCTATTTCAGTTGTACCCAGTCTTCAGTACACACATCTTCTATTTCAGCTGTACACAGTCTTCAGTACACACATCTTCTATTTCAGCTGTACCCAGTCTTCAGCATGCACATCTTCTATTTCAGCTGTACCCAATCTTGAGTAGATTCGTCGTCGTCCTAGCGGTCTTCCAGTGTTTGTTTACTAGCCCCTGTTGTCTGACATTGCCCAAGATTTTTTATATTTGACCCTTCTCCAAGCAAACCTGGTTTCAGTCTCTACACTATTGGAGAAATAAATTCACTGCTGCTGTTTGGAAATGTACAGCTGTGGAATGTACTGGAGGTTGGCACATTGTGGGACAAACCATGATTGAGTGGGACGTTGTACTAAAGACTTAGTTAGCCTGGAACAAAGCTGGAGTTTGTGAAACGTTATGCAAGAGATTGGTACAATGTGGAGCAAAGAGCAAACCAAAAACTAGTGTGTCATTGTGCCAAAGTGGGTTCAATGTGGTACATACTAGGAGCTAATAGGACGTTGTACCAGAGGTTAGCACAATGGGGAGCTAACCTTCAGCTAGTGGGACATTATGCTAGAGGTTGGTAGAATGTGGAGCAAAGAGCACATCAAGAATTAGTGGTTCATTGTGCCAAAGTGGGTTCAATGTGGTACATACTAGGAGCTAGGGGGAGTTGCACCAGCGGTTGGCACAATGTGGAAGTAACCTGAAGCTAGTGGGAAGTTGTACCAATGTGAAACAAACTTGGAGCTAGCGGAAAGTTGTATCAGACGTTGGCACAATGTGGAGCAAACCTTGAGCTAGTAGGACATTATAATAGAGATTGGTACAATATTGAACAAACCTGGAGCTCTTGGGACCTTGTACTAGAGGTTTGTACAATATTGAACAAACCTGGAGTTCTTGGGACCTTGTACTAGAGGTTGGTACAATATTGAACAAACCTGGAGTTCTTGGGACCTTGTACTAGAGGTTTGTACAATACTGAACAAACCAGGAGCTCTTTAGACCTTGTACTAGAGGTTGGTACAATATTGAACAAACCTGGAGTTCTTGGGACCTTGTACTAGAGGTTTGTACAATACTGAACAAACCTGGAGCTCTTTAGACCTTGTACTAGAGGTTGGTACAATATTGAACAAACCTGGAGCTCTTGAGACCTTGTACTAGAGGTGGTACAATATTGAACAAACCTGGAGCTCTTTGGACCTTGTACCAGAGGTTGGTGCAATATTGAACAAACCTGGAGCTCTTGGAACTTTGTAATAGAGGTGGTACAATATTGAGCAAACCTGGAGCTCTTGGGACTTTGTACTAGAGGTGGTACAATATTGAACAAACCTGGAACTCTTTGGGTCTTGTACCAGAGGCTGGTACATGATTGAACAAACCTGGAGCTCTTGGGACCTTATAATAGAGGTGGTACAATACTCAACAAATTTGGAGCTCTTGGGAGCTTGTACCACAGGTTGGTACAATATTGCCTGGGTGTCACTGTTTGTATGTTTCACATCACACACACATGCCAGGGCTTGTTCTACCAGGTCCACACAGCTACAGTGAAACCGATATTAATGAGCGTAATTAAGCATCAACGATCTAACATGCTGGGGATTTACTGAAATTAATAAACATAATGAGGCGTGGATAGAATGAAATACATGTGTACATAAGAGATTGGCGTACAAAAAAGACGAAGATAAAACATTGTTTATAAGATAACGAGAATAAAAACAGAGAAAAGGCAGATAATTATCTTGCTTACTTCACACCCCCAACCTCCCAATTTGTGATAGGGCGTCCTTGGTAACGGATGGAGAAAAGCGGAAATAGTTAAGCAACCCGGCTAACTAAGTGTAACGAAGAACGAGTAGGTGCGATATTAGCATCGTTTACCTGGGACTGCTGGGTCTTTGATGGCAGATTGTGGAGCCTTGTTTAATGATCTTTGACTTGCTAGATTTATTTTTGGGATGCGGCTTCCGGCTCTGTGACAGTCATTAAATAATGTATGTGGATCATCAAAGGTGTTATATATGTGACAGTTAGAGAATGTGTGACAGCTAGAGAACGTGTGACAGTTAGAAAATGTGTCATAGTTAGAGAATGTGTGATAGCTGAAGAATGTGTGACAGCTAGAGAGTGTGTGACAGTTAGAGAATGTGTGACAGTTAGAGAATGTGTGACAGTTAGAGAATGTGTGATAGCTGAAGAATGTGTGACAGCTAGAGAACGTGTGACAGTTAGAAAATGTGTCACAGTTAGAGAATGTGTGATAGCTGAAGAATGTGTGACAGCTAGAGAGTGTGTGACAGTTAGAGAATGTGTGACAGTTAGAGAATGTGTGATAGCTGAAGAATGTGTGACAGCTAGAGAATGTGTGACAGTTAGAGAATGTGTGACAGTTAGAGAATGTATGACAGTTAGAGTATGTGTGATAGCTGAAGAATGTGTGACAGTTAGAGAATGTGTGACAGTTAGAGAATGTGTGATAGCTGAAGAATGTGTGACAGCTAGAGAATGTGTGACAATTAGAGAATGTGTGACAGTTAGAGAATGTGTGATAGCTGAAGAATGTGTGACAGCTAGAGAATGTGTGATAGTTAGAGAATGTGTGACAGCTAGAGAATGTGTGATAGCTGAAGAATGTGTGACAGCTAGAGAATATGTGACAGAGAATATGTATCAGAAAACGAATGTTTGACAGTAACAGGATATGTGACAGCTAGAGAATATGTGACAGACAATATGTATCAGATAACGTATGTTTTACAGTAACAGGATGTGTGACAGCCAGAGAATATGTGACAGAGAATATGTATCAGATAACGTATGTTTGACAGTAACAGGATGTGTGACAGCTAGAGAATATGTGACAGAGAATATGTATCAGATAACGTATGTTTGACAGTAACAGGATGTGTGACAGCTAGAGAATATGTGACAGAGAATATGTTTGACAGTAACAGGATGTGTGACAGCTAGAGAATATGTGACAGAGAATATGTATCAGATAACGTATGTTTGACAGTAACAGGATGTGTGACAGCTAGAGAATATGTGACAGAGAATATGTCTCAGATACCGTATGTTTGACAGTAACAGGATGTGTGACAGCCAGAGACTGGAGAAGGTAAAGTCGGAAGATGTGAACCAGCGTCATTGCATACGGTTATAAACCATAAGTGCTCTACCACTACTACGGGCAGCTGATAAGAAACTGTCCGCCTGTGTCGCCTTCCACACGAAAACTCCGTAGCTATAGCCATGTTCCTCCGTTTATCCCAGTGTTAACTCTGATACCCATTTCCTTCAGGCTGGGTGAACCACAGAAACCGTCCGGTTTCAAATACCGGCTGTGGGCTGCAGCGAGCGTAGCTGGATTTGAAAACGTGTCTCCTATCGACTGCGCTAACGCAGCTCCCAGCTAGAGAGTTAACGGATGTGTGACAGTTAGAGGATATGTGACAGTTAGATGACGTGCGACTGCCAGAGGATGTGACATTTTGAGGATGTGTGACGGCTAGAGGATGTGTAACAGCTACGGAAAGTGTGAGTTAGAGATTGTTTGACAGCTAGATGATGTGTGGCAGCTAGATGATGTGCGACAGCTAGATGATGTGTGACAGCTAGAGGATGTTTGGCGGCTAGAGGATGTGTGACAGTTAGAGAAGGTATGACAGCTAGATGATGTGTGACAGTTAGAGGGTGTTTGGCAGCTAGAGGATGTGTGACAGTTAGAGGACGTGTGACAGTTAGAGGACGTGTGACAGTTAGAGGATGTGTGACTGTTAGAGGATGTGTGACAGCTACAGGAAGTCCGAGTTATAGGTTGTTTGACAGCTAGATGATATTTGGCACATAGATGATGTGTGACAGCTAGATGATGTGTGAGAGCTAGAGGATGTTTGGCAGCTAGAGTATGTGTGACAGTTAGAGGATGTGTGACAGTTGGAGGATGTGTGACAGTTAGAGGATATGTGACTGCTAGAGGATGTGTGACAGCTATATGATGTGTTGAAGCTAGAGGATGTGTGGCAGCTAGATGATGTATAATAGTTAGAGGATGTGTGACAGCTAGATGATGTGTGGCAGCTAGAGGATTTGTGACAGCTAGATGATGTTTGGCACCTAGATGATGTGTGGCAGCTAGAGGATGTGTGACAGTTAGAGGATGTGTGACAGTTAGAGGATGTGTGACTGCTAGAGGATGTGTGATAGCTAGATGATTTGTGGAAGCTAGAGGATTTGTGGTAGCTAGATGATGTGTGGCAGCTAGAGGATGTGTAGCAGTTAGAGGATGTGTGACAGCTAGAGAATAAGTGATCGCTAGAGGATGAATGGCAGCTAGAGGATGTTTGGCAGCTAAAGGTTATGTGACAGTTAGAGGATGTGTGATAGTTAGAGGATGTGTGATAGTTAGAGGATGCATGATAGTTAGAGGATGTGTGATAGTTAGAGGATGTGTAATAGTGTGACAATACGCTCGGTGACATCAGAATGTCTTCTCTCAGCCTACTTTTATTTCTTTGTATTTTGAAAGTATACAGGAAAATAGGGATTTGGATACATCCTTAATCTAAGTAAGACGACCACAACAAACATTTAATTTTCCGGGACTGTTGATAATATCAAACACTGAGACTCTTTCCCAGATGTAAAGTGTTAAGGTAGTCTTTGTGACGCCTGTGATTCTGACCAGCGTAGACTTACTGTCTGCAGATTTGCACACCATATGTTGGTGTCGGATATTTATCTGCTAGCCAGACCATTAGGAATAGATAACTCTAGCTAATTGTGTTTAATTCCCCCTGACGTTACCTAAACTGGAGTGCCGGTCAGATCGTCAATATTGACACAGTGAGCTGAAAGTGTTGGCAGAAGAATTGAAAAAGTCTGATTTTATTGTGATGACAGGTGAAGTAGACTGGAGGTGTGACTTGTCCTATTTGCTCTGGTCAGATGAATTGACCAGGAGATCCTAGCGTGGGAATTTAAACAAGTGTTGTACAGCCCTGACTGACAGCGAATAAACTTACCCACAGGGGGGAGCTGTGATATCCTTGAATGAGAATGATTTTAGGCGTAATGTAGGAGGAGCTTAATAAAAGTTATAAAGTGGTGAACTCTAGGTCTGGTAAAGGAGACTCTGTCAAGCACATGCCATCTGTTGGGCTTAACCTAAGCTTGAGACAGAACTTTGGGCATTGTGGTTTCATTTTCCAGGTAAGATCGAAATTAGGTTCAAATCTATATTTTGTGATAGAAATCTAACTGTCTTTTTACTCAAGTGTGTGTCTTCATCACTTTGTAGTACTCCTAGGCGGACATTTCTTCACATTGCTTTATATCCTATTTGATAGTGTCATGAATGTTTTTTCGTGCACATGTGTTTCAATGTTGTAAAACTTAAATGTTGATGTTACCATTGAAATTTAATGAACTATCATGTTTTTGAAATCACAAGCGTGAAGATAACTTTGGCAATCTTTTCACGTGTGGTTAATGTGAATCTGTATTACATACAGCTAACACACTGAAATGTGTTTAACTCTCGGAAGGCTAATGCGGAGATTGATCCCGGAGAGTAAATCCACGAGATTTGTTATTTGATTCGCCTCAGAAATATTGTTAGCTTTCTGGGCGCGTCTATTGTTCCAAGCATGGATTCCAGAACTGGTTCTGTCTGACTGAGTGTCATTTTAGTCTGTACGAGAGATGGCATCTGACGTAGAAGACTTGACTATCATTACAGGACTCGTGTAGAGGAAGGCAGAAAATGTAACGGGTGGAATGTGAGACATAAGCCCTTCCAAATTGGACAGGAGTGAATGTGAACATGAGGGAGAGATGAAATGTTTTATTTAAATAAACATGCTTGATGTTATTATAATATACATGCTTAGTGTATATCTATAGCAGATACTACAGATATGCGCTTGTTTCTTTATCACAGTTCCCACATTGGACAGGGACTAGTAGGCATCCATTATTTGCCGACCGTCGAGTGTAACGACCTGCTGAAAGCAGTGAGGACGACAAACTGGAAAAGATAGGCAGGGTCTCAAGCCGAGAACTGTCCAAAGGTTGCTACTTTCCAATTTATGATTTCATCAATCACATCACCTTAACTCTGCTAGCCTAAACAAGTTCATTTTAATTTCGATTTATTCAAATAAATCAGGTTTGATGTTGTTACAACATAGTTGAGTAAATTGTGTACTTAGGTTCAAGTGTCTTTGTGCATATTAGTTTACTTCAGCTAACAAATATTTAAATCGCTTGATGGGGACTTTTAAGTAATGCCAGGAGAGGAGAACAGTCGGAGGGGTTAACTGAGTATCCTGATATTATCTCAGTGGGTTCATCTTGATCTCTATCTATCCCTTCTCCTACTCCTGTGGATACAAGTACAGCAACTTTCATTTCATGGAACGAGCCACTCGCTGTTTTCTTGGCTATCCAGGACTGTCTAGGATCAACATAGCTTAGATATTAGTCCAGTTTCTCACGTGGGTGGGCATTGTTAAGGTTCAAACCCACACCCTCACTATATCAGTGTATTTACCCACGTGGGCGCGCGACAAATAGTTAGAGGATGTGTGATAGTTAGATGATGTGTGACAGTTAGAGGATGTGTGACAGTTA
The DNA here is from genome assembly GCA_905116865.2 of Candidula unifasciata. NCBI lineage: Eukaryota > Metazoa > Mollusca > Gastropoda > Stylommatophora > Geomitridae > Candidula > Candidula unifasciata. The sequence continues at coordinate 132,819 of CAJHNH020000123.1, read as the reverse complement.
GAGGATGTGTGACAGTTAGAGGATGTAGACAGTAAGAGGATGTCTGACAGTTAGAGGATGTGTGACAGTTAGAGGATGTGTGACAGTTGGAGGATGTGTGATAGTTAGAGGATGTGTGACAGTTAGAGGATGTGTGACAGCTAGAGGATGTGTGATAGTTAGAGGATGTGTGACAGCTAGAGGATGTGTGACAGTTAGAGGATGCGTGATAGTTAGAGGATGCGTGATAGTTAGAGGATGCGTGATAGTTAGAGGATGTCTGACAGTTAAAGGTTGTGTGATAGTTAGAGGATGTGTGACAGTTAAAGGATGTCTGATAGTTAAAGGTTGTGTGACAGTAAGAGGATGTGTGACAGTTAGAGGATGTGTGACAGTTAGAGGATGTGTGATAGTTAAAGGTTGTGTGACAGTTAAAGGTTGTGTGAAAGTTAGAGGATGTGTGACAGTTAAAGGATGTGTGATAGTTAGAGGATGTCTGACAGTTAAAGGATGTGTGACAGTTAGAGGATGTGTGACAGTTAGAGGATGCGTGATAGTTAGAGGATGTCTGACAGTTAAAGGTTGTGTGACAGTTAGAGGATGTGTGACAGTTAGAGGATGTGTGACAGTTAAAGGATGTGTGATAGTTAGAGAATGCGTGATAGTTAGAGGATGTGTGATAGTTAGAGGATGTGTGACAGTTAGAGGATGTGTGATAGTTAGAGGATGTGTGACAGTTAGAGGATGTGTGACAGTTAGAGGATGTGTGATAGTTAGAGGATGCGTGATAGTTAGAGGATGTGTGATAGTTAGAGGATGTGTGACAGTTAGAGGATGCGTGATAGTTAGAGGATGTGTGATAGTTAGAGGATGCGTGATAGTTAGAGGATGTGTGATAGTTAGAGGATGTGTGACAGTTAGAGGATGCGTGATAGTTAGAGGATGTGTGATAGTTAGAGGATGCGTGATAGTTAGAGGATGTGTGATAGTTAGAGGATGTGTGACAGTTAGAGGATGTGTGATAGTTAGAGGATGCGTGATAGTTAGAGGATGTGTGACAGTTAGAGGATGTGTGACAGTTAGAGGTTGTGTGACAGTTAGAGGATGTGTGACAGTTAGAGGATGTGTGATAGTTAGAGGATGTGTGATAGTTAGAGGATGAGTGGCAGTTAGAGGATGTGTGATAGAGGATGTGTGACAGTTAGAGGATGTTTGATAGTTAGAGGATGTGTGACAGTTAGAGGATGTGTGACAGTTAGAGGATGTGTGACAGTTAGAGGATGAGTGATAGTTAGAGGATGAGTGGCAGTTAGAGGATGTGTGATAGTTAGAGGATGAGTGGCAGTTAGAGGATGTGTGATAGTTAGAGGATGAGTGGCAGTTAGAGGATGTGTGATAGTTAGAGGATGAGTGGCAGTTAGAGGATGTGTGACAGTTTGAGGATGTGTGACAGTTAGAGGATGTGTGACAGTTAGAGGATGTGTCAAAGTTATGGAGAATAGCTAGGTAGTCGAAAGATTATCCTCATTACACATGGAACCATAAAAGCTCATCTACCCGCCTTAGTAAATCGCTGCAGCGTGTACTGGTTCTGTGTTGGTCAGTAAGGGAAAATAACTCACATAAACACACACGGAGACACACACAGACACACATGGCTTGTACTGAACGAACTAACTAGCTTACATGGAGCACGTCCCACAAGTCTACACAAAGAAGCTTACACGTGCTGACAGCATAAGTTGTGAGAATGACATTCGGTAATTCCTGGGCTGTCAAGATGGCGACAGAAAGGTGCCACGTCTGGTGCTAGTCAGTCACGGCAGCCAGTAGGTCTACATCAGGCCGGCATCGCGTGACTGCCCAGCAAAGTTGACAGCTAGTCTGTGCCGGGTGACAATTTTCTAGTCGCTGTCTGTGACAAGTGACACTTTTTCCATTCTCAGTGGTGACATCTCGACATGTCCTCTTGTAACCATGTTAATATTCTCTTGCAGCGATGATAGCATCTGAGTTATGAAGATAACATTATTTTACAGCGATGATAACATCGGAGTCGTAATGATAACATTCTTCTGCAGCGACAATAACAGCGGGGTCATAGTGATAACATTCTCTTAGAACGATAATAGCAGCAGAAATGAAGCGACAACGTTCTCTTTCAACAATGATAACATACGAGTTGTAACGATACAATTCTTTTACAGTAATGATAGCATCGGAGTTGTAGCGATAACATTCTCTTATAGTAATGATAGCATCGGAGTTGTAGCGATAACATTCTTTTACAGTAATGACAGCATCGGAGTAGTAGCGATAATATTCCCATACAGTAATGACAGCATCAGAGTTGTAGCGATACCATTGTCTTTTTTTGTAATGATAACATTGGTGTTGTAGAGACGACAACATGGGTGTTGTAGAGGTGATAACTTTGGGGTTGTAGAGTTGATAACATTGAGGTTGTAGTGGTGATACCATTGGTGTTGTAGAGATGATAATATTTGGGTTGAAGACGTGATAACATTGGTGTTGAAGTGATAACATTTGTGTTGTAGAAATTATAACGTTGGTGTTGTTGTGATAACATCGGTGTCGCAGTGATCATAACATGTGGGGCTGAAGTGATAACATTTGTGTTGTAGAGATGATAACATTGGTGTTGTAGTGATAACATTAGTGTTGTGGTGATGACATTGGTGTTGTAGAGATGATAACATTGGTGTTGTAGAGATAACACCATAGGTGTTGTAGAGATAACAACATAGGTGTTGTAGTGAAAACATTGGTGTTGTAGCGACGATAACATTGATGTTGCAGAGGTGATAACAGGGTGATGTAGAGATGATAACATTGGTGTTGTAGTGAAAACATTGGTGTTGTAGAGACGATAACATTGGTGTTGCGGAGATGATACCATTGGTGTTGTAGAGTTGATAACATTGGTCATGTAGTGATAACATTGGTTTTGAAGAGATGATAACATTGATGTTGCAGAGGTGATAACAGGGTGATGTAGAGATGATAACATTGGTGTTGTAGTGAAAACATTGGTGTTGTAGAGACGATAACATTGGTGTTGCGGAGATGATACCATTGGTGTTGTAGAGTTGATAACATTGGTCTTGTAGTGATAACATTGGTTTTGAAGAGATGATAACATTGGTGTAAGAGATTAGACCATTGGTGTTGAAGAGATGATAAAAGTGGTGTTGAAGAGATGATAAATTGATGGTGTAGAGATAATAACATTGGCGTAGTGGAGATGATAACATTAGTGTTGTAGAAAAAACATTGGTGGTGTAGGGATGATAACATTGGTGTTTTAATAAATAATTGTAGTTTACCGCTAGATCTCTTCGTGACATTGCACAGCGCCTTGTGGATTGTGTGCCAGATTCAATGGTCGAGCCTCATGAAAGGTTCTAGAGGCTTTAATTTATTAACGTTGTGTTGTGTTGTGTTGTGTTGTGTTGTGTTGTGTTGTGTTGTGTTGTGTTGTGTTGTGTGTGTGCGTGTTTAATAGGGTGGGGTGGTTAATCTTTTACCAAGATTAAGTGTTAGATACACACGCGTAAACACACATACATACACACATGTAAATGAATAATTCAGACAAACATTAAACCCGCAAACAATTCATGACATAGACAAACATGTAGATGCACATAGACATTCAAAAGCAAACATGCAAATAAAAATGCTTATCCTTCCTCCTTCCCCTCCCCACCCTAGACCCGGCCCAAGATCGCCCCCAGAAAAGATAATATTTGGTTCCATCATGCAATATCCGGGAAACAGAATCCACAAGCTCTCGGGCTAAGCTGGTGATTGTCGGGTCAAGGGGCCTAGAGATTTGACGTTTTGAACAACGGATCTACGTCAGGGCACAAGAGGACTGACCAATAAAAGTTCGGTTCTGCTGCTAACTTCAGCGAAGAGCACGAAACTCCGGAAGACCGGCGAGGATCTTGAAATACTTTAGGTAGATTTTTAAACTTCAAATGGTGCCCGTACGTTAGGCTACTCTTTTCGATTTCTAACTGCCAAGGGATTGTTTACGTGCGCAACAATATACACACGGGCGTCCGGTCTTACTAACCAGAGAGCATGGCAAATTACTAGAAGTCAATGTGACCCCCCCCCCCACCCACCCAAAAAAAAAAAAAAATTCTAGCCTTCACCGGCGCCTCAACCCGGGACCTCTAGCACGCGAGGCTGACGACATGCCCCGTGAACACTCAGGATCCTCAACCCACCCCCTCCCACCCCATATCTGGGTCTGGGGGCTAGCGGTATCCATTTTGGGTCCCGGGATACAGGTGCTCATCTCTGGGTCGGGGACTAGTGGTGTGCTACTATGGGACAGGGACTAGTGGTGTCTATCTCTGGGTCGGGGATTAGTGGTGTCTATCTCTGGGTCGGGGACTAGTGGTGTCTATCTCTGGGTCGGGGATTATTGGTGTCTATCTCTGGGTCGGGGATTAGTATTGTCTATCTCTGGGTCGGGGACTAGTGGTGTCTATCTCTGGGTCGGGGACTAGTGGTGTCTATCTCTGGGTCTGGGACTAGTGGTGTCTATCTCTGGGTAGGGGACTAGTGGTGTCCTTCTCTGGGTCAGGGACTAGTGGTGTCTATCTCTGGGTCGGGGACTAGTGGTGTCTATCTCTGGGTCGGGGACTAGTGGTGTCTATCTCTGGGTCGGGGACTAGTGGTGTCTATCTCTGGGTCGGGGATTAGTGGTGTCTATCTCTGGGTCGGGGACTAGTGGTGTCATTCTCTAGGGTCGGAGATTAGTATTGTCTATCTCTGGGTCGGGGACTAGTGGTGCCATTCTCTAGGGTCGGAGATTAGTATTGTCTATCTCTGGGTCGGGGACTAGTGGTGCCCTTCTCTGGGTCGGGGATTAGTGGTGTCTATCTCTGGGTCGGGGATTAGTGGTGTCTATCTCTGGGTCGGGGATTAGTGGTGTCTATCTCTGGGTCGGGGACTAGTGGTGTCTATCTCTGGGTCGGGGATTAGTGGTGTCTATCTCTGGGTCGGGGATTAGTGGTGTCTATCTCTGGGTCGGGGATTAGTGGTGTCTATCTCTGGGTCGGGGATTAGTGGTGTCTATCTCTGGGTCGGGGACTAGTGGTGTCTATCTCTGGGTCGGGGACTAGTGGTGTCTATCTCTGGGTCGGGGACTAGTGGTGCCCTTCTCTGGGTCGGGGACTAGTGGTGCCCTTCTCTGGGTCGGGGACTAGTGGTGTCTATCTCTGGGTCGGGGACTAGTGGTGTCTATCTCTGGGTCGGGGACTAGTGGTGTCTAACTCTGGGTCGGGGACTAGTGGTGTCTATCTCTGGGTCGGGGACTAGTGGTGTCATTCTCTAGGGTCGGAGATTAGTATTGTCTATCTCTGGGTCGGGGACTAGTGGTGCCATTATCTAGGGTCAGAGATTAGTATTGTCTATCTCTGGGTCGGGGACTAGTGGTGTCTATCTCTGGGTCGGGGACTAGTGGTGTCTATCTCTGGGTCGGGGACTAGTGGTGCCATTCTCTAGGGTCGGAGATTAGTATTGTCTATCTCTAGGTCGGGGACTAGTGGTGTCTATCTCTGGGTCGGGGACTAGTGGTGTCTATCTCTGGGTCGGGGATTAGTGGTGTCATTCTCTGGGTCGGGGACTAGTGGTGTCTATCTCTGGGTCGGGGATTAGTGGTGTCTATCTCTGGGTCGGGGACTAGTGGTGTCTATCTCTGGGTCGGGGACTAGTGGTGTCTATCTCTGGGTCGGGGATTAGTATTGTCTATCTCTGGGTCGGGGACTAGTGGTGTCTATCTCTGGGTCGGGGATTAGTGGTGTCTATCTCTGGGTCGGGGACTAGTGGTGTCTATCTCTGGGTCGGGGACTAGTGGTGTCTATCTCTGGGTCGGGGACTAGTGGTGTCTATCTCTGGGTCGGGGATTAGTGGTGTCTATCTCTGGGTCGGGGACTAGTGGTGTCTATCTCTGGGTCGGGGATTAGTGGTGTCTATCTCTGGGTCGGGGGACTAGTGGTGTCTATCTCTGGGTCGGGGATTAGTGGTGTCTATCTCTGGGTCGGGGACTAGTGGTGTCTATCTCTGGGTCGGGGACTAGTGGTGTCTATCTCTGGGTCGGGGACTAGTGGTGTCTATCTCTGGGTCGGGGATTAGTGGTGTCTATCTCTAGGGTCGGAGATTAGTATTGTCTATCTCTGGGTCTGGGACTAGTGGTGCCATTCTCTAGGGTCGGAGATTAGTATTGTCTATCTCTGGGTCGGGGACTAGTGGTGCTCTTCTCTGGGTCGGGGACTAGTGGTGTCTATCTTTTGCTGTCCATTTCTGTGTTATCAGGCAGTATAGTTTAACAGACAGTCAGTATATTCCACACTAAAGGATAGTATAATTCAACAAACGTTTGGCATATTTCACACACAAGGACAGTATAATTCACACAACACAACATTATGTAATCCACTTAGTTTAAGGACACTGCATGTAGACAACAAACTGCTTTGGGAAGACTGTCTCCCGCTTAAAGGTTGGACTGACTTAGTGTGCCTACCTCGTGACTGAGAGAGAGAGAGGGGGGGGGGGGGGGGGGGGGGCTGCGGCTTTCGAGGCATTGTGTCAGTCTCAAGTGCTAGAGGTTCCTCGATTTCGAGTAATTCACCTGGCCTCTGGGTAGTGAGAAGCAATGTCCGTGTGCATTTTTGGGCACGTAAAAAAAATCCGTGGCAGTTGGAAATCGAAAAGAGTAGCCTAACGTCGCTACCCGGGCAAAATTTGGTGTTGGAAATTTACTCAAAAGTATTTTCAGGATCTTCACCTGTGCTACAGAGCCTGTGCACTGTGCTGAGCTTCTTCGGACTAAGACTTCAGTTAGAAGTAGAACGGAGCACTTATGGGTTACTACCCGTGTGCCATGATGTTGTTCCGGTGTTCAAACTCCAAAACTCTCCTTATGAGAATATCACAGGCCCACGTTCTTTTCATGTGTTCTTATACTCCTATATATATCCTGCCAGCACTCATCAGTTGTCAAGCCATGTAACCCCAGATGTCCAGTCAAATAACCCCAGATGTCTAGTCATATAACCCCCGATGTCCAGTCATATAACCCCCGATGTCCAGTCATATAAACCCAGATGTCCAGTCATAAAACCCCAGATATCTAGTCATATAAATCCAGATGTCCAGTCATATAAACCCAGATGTCCAGTCATATAAGCCCAGATGTCCAGTCATATAACCCTATATGTCCAGTCATATAAATCCAGATGTCAAGCCATATAACCCCAGATGTCCAGTCATATAACTCCAGATGTCCAGTCATATAACCACAGATGTCCAGTCATATAACTCGAGATGTCCAGTCCTATAACCACAGATGTCCAGTCAAATAACACCAGATGTCCAGTCATATAACCCCAGATGTCCAGTCATATAACCCCAGATATCCAATCATATAACACTAGATGTCCAGTCATAAAACCCCAGCTGTCCAATCATATAACCCCAGATATCCATTCATATAACCCCAGATGTCCAGTCATATAACCCCAGATGTCCAGTCATAAAACACCAGATGTCCAGTCATGTAACTCCAGATGTCCAGTCATATAACACTAGATGTCCAGTCATATAACCCCAGATGTCCAGTCATACAACACCAGATGTCCTGTCATATAACCACAGATGTCCAGTCATATAACTCGAGATGTCCAGTCATATAACCCCATATGTCCAGTCAAATAACCCCAGATGTCCAGTCATATAACCCCAGATGTCCAGTCATATAACACCAGATGTCCAGTCATATAACCCCAGATGTCCAGTCATATAACTCTAAATGTCCAGTCATATAACCCCATATGTCCAGTCAAATAACCCCAGATGTTCAGTCATATAACCCCTGATGTCCAGTCAAATATCCCCAGATGTCCAGTCTTATATCCCAATATGTCCAGTCTTATATCCCAAGATGTCCAGTTATATAACCCCAGATGTCCAGTCATAAAACCCCAGATGTCCAGTCATATGTCCCAAGATGTCCAGTCATATAACCCCAGATGTCCAGTCACATATACCCTGATGTCCAGTCATATATACCCAGATGGCCAATTTTATATCGCTAGATATGTAGTGAAATAAAAGTAAGAAAGAGAAAAACACTGTTCTTTGGACACATAATGAGAGGAGAGACACTGGAGAACATCGAGACAACTGGAAAGATCAGTGGAAAAAGGGGTAGAGGCAGACCAAGAGACATGATGCTGAATGGTTTGAAATGATGGCATGGAGGGAAATCATCAAGAGAGCTGTCCCAGGCAACCAGGGATCGTGATCTGTAGAGACGCTTGAGCGCCTACGCCTGTTGGCAGGGCACATGATAATAATAAAATAAAAGTTATCGGCGAAGGTCTATGCTTTTGGCATTCTGTACAGCAACGTGAAACAGCCTGCAAACAGCATTTTTAGAAAGAGCCATAACGGCGTCACTGGTATTAACAATAAAAAAAAAAATATATCCACCGATAAAGTGTAGGAGGTCGAGGACATATGCTCCATTGGGGGCTAGAAAGGCAAAAGAAGAAAGAAAAGAAGACAGAGCAGAAGAGTGTTGAAAGTATACGAAGGTGCTATGGAAAGGGCTTCCGCATTGTTACTGATAAGCCCAGGTGTGGTCTCGAGGCATGCTGTCCCCGGTAAGAGCTGGCATTTTTTCACGTGGACTTGAACTTCTATTAATTTCTTCTGGTCTCTGGGTAGTAAGATCGGACGCCCGTGTGCATTTTTTGCGCACGTAAAAAATCCCTTGACAGTTTGAAATAGAAAAGAAAAGCCTAACCACGCTGCCGAACAAAATTTAGAGTTAAAAATATGTCTAAAGTATGTATAGATTCTCGCTGGTGCTACAGAGCCTGTGTACTGTTCGGAGCCTCTTCGGACCCAGGTAGACTTGAAAGAATAACGGAGCACTTATGGGTTACTACTCGTGTGCCGTGAAGTTGATCCGTTGTTCAAACCCCATACCATACTGATAACCCGCAGCAAAGCTTCAGTGGGAGATCATTCTGGTAGGGTAGGGCGGAGATAAGTTTAGATGTGAGATGTACTATTGTTATTGAGCGTGTCTATAAACCTGCAGTTATTTAGGAGTGGGACAAGGAATTGTTGCTGGCGTGACAGTGAAATTGTTGGAACAATAACAGTGAATTGTTGGAGTAGTGATTTGCTGAGCTAGGTTCTATCGATTTGCAGTCAGTGGGATAACAAGGCAGAGAGCAAAAGAAACCCAAGGTAAATAACAATTATAGTGAGATTAAAACTTTGAAGTGCCGAGTAATTGATATCTGCTAGTGATAGGGTGGCATCATTATGTCGTGGGTAGCTGTGTTTCCTTGAACTAGGAAGTCTGAGAGTTCAGCCGTAGCCGTGAGTAGCTGTGTTCGTTTGAACTACGAGAGTCTGGGATTAGAGTTGTAGCCCTGTGTAACCGTGTTTGGTTGAATCAGAGGAGTCAGGCAGTTGAGCTGCAGTCGTGGGTAGCTGTGTTTGCTTGAACTAGGAGAGTATGTGATTCGAGCTGCAACCGTGGGTAGCTGAGTTTGGTTGAGTCAGGGTAGTCTGGGAGTTCATCTGCAGCCGTAGGAATGTTGGTGCTGATTGTCAGGAGGTCTTGAAAGAAACGAAGAGAACTGAGTGCGAACACGAGAAAGAGACATCTACATTCTTTGGTCATGTGCTGAGAAGGACAGGAAGACAGTTGGAGGGGAGGAGAGGCCGAGGGACACCGAGAGAAATGCTGCTAGACAGTTTGACATCATGACATGGAGGATCATCTGTATCAGAGCTGATCGAAACTAAACGACACAGAAGGTTGTGGATAGAAATGACTATCAACGCCACACGGCATGGACTTTAAAACTGACAAACACTAAATGCGGTAATGACATGCTGCCATTTCTGGGGCAGTAGAGAAGTGATTTTTTTTGTTATGTTTAGTCTTGTTTCAGGAGGGTCTGCGTGGTCTCGCGGCATGGTGTCCGCCTCGAATGCTAGAGGTTCCAGGTTCAATCCCCGGTAAGGGCTTTGATTTTTTCACGTGTAATTTGCCCTGGTCTCTGGGCAGTGAGATCGGACGCCCGTGTGCATTGTTGCGAAAGTAAAAATGTTTCTTGGCAGTTGGAAATAAAAAAGAGTATCCTAACGGCGCTGCCCGGGTAAAAATTTAAAGTTAAAAATCTACCCAAAGTATTTCAGGATTCTCGCTGGTGCTACAGAGCCTGTGAACTGTGCTGAGATTCTTCAGACTCAAACTTGAGTAAGAAGAAGATCGGAGCACTTATGGGTTACTACCCGTGTGCCATGATTTTGACTCCTGTTCAAACCTCAAACCCCAGTCTTGTTCCACGACTTGAGTGTTGAATGCACATCCGTTTGACAGCTGCTGGTTCCTTGTCTTTCGTGCATTGCACTACGTCTTCAAAAGAAACATTGATTCGATCTATCTTGGCCAAGGTTTCCACCCTAACCCTTGTTTTCAGAAGTATGATCATAGAAAGTATAAATAGGTCGGAACCACTATAAGCCTGGAATTGGTGCACTCCACACGTGGTTCGATAACTTTGTGTTCTCTACATGGTCTGTAGTGTTTGGAGTACTTTCCCCTTTGTTACTGTTGTGTAGTTAGTTCATGTCGAGAAAGGCTTCGGTCGAAACATCGATTTGTGTTTTTTGTGCACGTTTTTTTGCTTCTCCATTTTTCTTTTTGGTCACTGTTCACTAGAACAGTTTTTTTGGTATTAGCTTGGCTGCAGTCACTCCTGTTTTCACTACTATAATGGGTAACAACAGCGATTGTGGTCATAGTACTAGTATGTTTGAAGTGATGGCTAAAGGTTAAAAAAAAAGGTAAAGTCGGGAGATGTAAACCATCGTCATTGCACACGGTTATAAACCATACGTGAATGCCACCAGTACGGACAGCTGATAAGAAACTGTCCGTCTGTGTCGCCGTCCGCCCGCAACTCCGTAGCTACAACGACGTTTCGCCATTAACCTCAGTGTTAACTCTCGTACCAATTTCCTAGAGGCTGGGTGAGCCCCGGGAACCGCCCGGTTTCGAACACTGGCTGTGGGCTGCAGAGAGCCGCAGCTGGATTTGAAAGCGAGTCTCCCATCGACTGCGCTAACGCGGCCCCTAAGGTGGCTATGGTGGTGGCACTGAGTACTGGTGTGGTTTTGGTTGTAGTAGAAGTAGCAACAGTAGCAGCAGCAGTATTAGCAATGCTATAGTGCATTTAAAAAGTCTGGGGCAGACACTTTAAACAAATATCTCAAAGATGTCTGTACCTATTTACACGATTTTTTGGTTCTTTATCAATATCTTGCCCCCAGATGACGTCACAAGACAGTCCAACATTTCAGTGGGTGGTAAGCCTGGGTTTCCCGGCTTTCTGATGCCTTAAACGACCCCAAAAACGTCTAGAACTGACGCGAATCCCAACCCACCTACGTCCCACGAGAGAGGGCAGCCTAGGTTCCACGAATGCCTGCAGCCTACGTCCCACGACTGCGTGCAGCCTATCGACCACCCCCTGAAATATTAGTGTCCTATGATCTGTGGATTTCCCCTGCCTGGGATATTAATAAGGCACCCGACTTTTGTGTGTGCATGTGGTCTTAGATTTCCGATGTCATAATTGTTTCGTAATTTATAACGGCACAGGTGCTGCTCTTCTTAAAGCGGCTAATTTATTTGATCTTTGACCGATAATTGGTGGCCCTAAAAAATAGAACTGGCACACGTGTGGATAATTTTGGGAAATCACTTCACATGTGCAAGCAATGAATGGTGATTATTCTGATAGCCTATTCCATGTACAATGAAAAATTCTCATTTTACGGGAGGGTAATGCTGGAGATGACCATACGAGAGAGTCAAAAGCCTATGAAACGCGTGTAATTTGATGTTTTAAAAAGTTGCCGTTACTTATGTTACCGTAAGCACGCTGATTGTTTGCTTTGTATCGGTGTCTGATATTTTCTTTTACCGTAAATAAGGCAAATTAAAAACTAGATCTCTTCTCTTCTACCTTTGTAGCCCCCAGTGGAGCATAGGCCCTCAACCGACTCAGGCCAAGTCGCTCTATCCTGTGCTATCGTATGTAGCTCACCCCATGTCCTCCCCATCTTTCTAACTTCATTCTCCAGCTCCCTTCTCTATGTGTCTTTTGGCCATCCTTTATTCCTATACCCCTGTGGGTTCCAATGTAAAGACATTCAAGTTATATTGTTCTCCGGTTTTCTCAATGTGTATCCTATCCAACACCAGCGTCTTTTCTTTATCTCTTGGCCCACTGGAGCTGCTTAGTTCTTTTCCATAGCTCTATATTAATGATTATATTGTACCATTTAATTTCCTTTATTCAGCGCAGGCACCAGTTAATGAATGTCTGTAGTTTATTAATTATTGCCTTAGTTGTTGTCCATGTTTCAGCTAAATACATAAATTGAAATATAGATACTTGTTAATATTAAAAAAAATTATGATAAGGACAAAATTGTTCAAACAGGTTGCATGCCAGATGTCAATACCTTATACTGAACGCTTACTGAGTTACCGATTTTTAAAGTTAGGCCGCGACTTTTGGGGCGGATTATAGTCTGGCTCAGATGGAGAGTGTGATGGTTTTGATAGTGGTAAAGGTAAAATCGGGAGATGTGAACCAGCGTCATTGCACACGGTTATAAACCATAAGTGCTCTGCCACCAGTAAGGACAGCTGATAAAAAACTGCCTGTTTGTGCCGCCGTCGGCCCGTAACTCTGTAGCTACAGCGACGTTCCTACATTTACCCCAGAGTGTCAACTCTGGTACCCATTTCCTAGAGGATGGGTGAACCCCTGGAGCCGCCCGGTTTTGAACACCGACCGTGGTTGCAGCGAGTCACAGCTGGATTTGAAAACGAACCTTCTATCGACTGCGCTAACGCGGCTCCATGTAGTGGTAACAGTAGCAACACATACAGTCACACCTTAACAAAGCTAGAGCTGCTTTTGGAAGGATGAGACAACTCTGGAAATCCAACAATTACTGCAGATGAGCGAAACTCCGACTCTACAAAAGCATTATTTTACCAGTTCTTCTTAATGGAGCAGAATGCTGGAGAATGACTAAAAAGGATGCACACAAGCTAACCACCTTCCATCACACACGTCTACGCAGAATTATTACAGTTTTCTGACCAGATACAATCTCAAACACTAAACTACTTCAAGTCACAAACCAAGAAACTCTAGACAGTATTATAACCAAGAGAACATGGAAATGGCTTGGCCACGTTATGAGAACGAATCCTTATATACCTGTCAAAGCAGCTCTCACGTGGGAAAAAAAAGCGCTCGAAAACAACATGGAGACGAACGATGGAAAGTTATCTGATTGCGGCATCTCTGACATTGAAAACTGCTCTGAAGATTGCAGACAGGAAAGCATGGAAAGTTCTCTCTGGAGCATCATGTGCCACTGGGCCAAAAGAGAACTAAACAGCAGCAACAACAATGCCTGCAGCGATGTGTGTAGTTAATATTCAAATGAAAAACATCTTGTGCAACAAATCCTTGTCATTGCGAGTTAGAAAAAGAATTCTTGCTTGCTACATACATCCAATTTTAACATATGGCTGTGAATCTCGGACAATCGGTAGGCAGGCCAAACAATTTTTAGAGGCCTCGGAGATGTGGTTTTACAGAAGAATGCTTAAAACACCTTGGACAGCCAAAAAGAGCAACCAAGAGATTTTGAAAGAGGCGGGAGCCCGAAGACAACTTATCACAGACATCAGAAGCAGACAGTCATCATTTTTCGGCCATGTTATGAGAAGAGGAAAAATAGAACATCTTGTGACCACTAGAAAGATCTGCGGAAGGAGGGACAGAGGAAGACAAAGAGAGAAGATTCTTGACAGTCTTGTTGCATGGCATAGAGGTGTGTCGGCACACGAACTGATACATTCTGCAAGAGATCGTGGATTACAAGAGGCATGATCGCCCACGCCAGTCGACAAGGCACCTGATGATGATGATGATGATGATTATAATGGCTGTTAATGGGTTTGTACTGGCAGACGTTTGTGATATCTTTGCTGTTGCTACGTTTCCGGCTGTTTTTGTCCTTGATGTAACTACTAGACAATCGACCAGGTGTTAAATGATATCACGTTAGAAGAGACACCGAGAGAGGGAGAGGGAGAGAGAGAGAGAGAGAGAGAGAGAGAGAGAGAGAGAGAGAGAGAGAGAGAGTAAAGATCGATGGATGTTGAAATTGGCTGTACTAGCAAACTTCATCGCCACTCCTTGAGTACCAGAAAAACATGCATCAACTCTTGGAAACAATCATTTTGCGGCTGTTTACGAAATCTTTTCGACAATCCTTTTCTGTCTGCTTACTGATTGTTTTCTGAAATCTATGCATGCCTATTCTACAATCACCCCCCCCCCCCCTTTTTTTTTTCTATTTTAAAATCACTGTTGATTGTTTCTTTCTTTTTCTGAATTATTGTTTATTTCATATTTATGTTTGTAAACAGTAATATTTATTGAAGAGAGGAAATACTGGCATTTTAAAAGGAAGATTGGCTAATAAACAGCATCCTGTCTCGGAAGCTGAGCTATTTTTGTCACATCAAGCGCCACGGCGGATTGGGAGAACAAAATAACAGAAGAAGGCACGGTACCAGGAAGGAGGGGCAGGGGCCGATCCAGACGAATATTTGCACACAATATAAGTGACTCCTTGAATATGAAAGTACATAAGGCGGGAGAGCTAGCGAGGGATCGAGTTTCTTTCAGGCAGACCGTGATGAGAGCGACGTTCTGCAAAGGACCTGCTACATGATCATGAAGCATATTTATGGTTATAGACTGCATTCACCAAACAACTTTGCGTTAAACAACCATTGCATTTGGCAGTCATTACATTCAGGAGTGGAGATATTCAACAGTAATGTTAGTTATTTGCGTATCCTTTACAGGACGTAGCAGAACCAACCTCGGTATGTTCTGCTGTTGTGGTTTCCCAAAGCAAATTTACATTCAGTTGTGTTAGAATGTGTCATAACGGCGTCAGTGGTATTAACAATACAAATATAAATCAACTGATAAAGAGCACGAAGTCGAGGACCTATACTCCATTGGGGGCTAGAAAGGCAAAAGAAGGTTCTGAGGTTCCATATGTGATCTACTAATGGGAAAGGAAAACATTTTAGGGAACCATTTGTAATCTACTGGTTGGAGAGGAAAACATTTCAGGGAACCATATGTAATCTACTGAAGGGAGAGAAAAACATTTTAGGAAACCATATGTGATCTATTAATGAGAGAGGAAAACATTTCAGGGAACCATATGTATCTATTAATGAGAGAGGAAACATTTCATGGAACCATATGTGATCGACTAATGCGAAAGGAAAACATTTTAGGGAACCATATGTGATCTACTGGTGGGAGAGGAAAACATTTTAGGAAACCATATGTAATCTACTAATGTGAGAGGAAAACATTTTAGGAAACCATATGTAATCTACTAATAAAAGAAGAAAGTATTTTAAGGAACCATATGTGATCTATTAATGGCAGAGGAAAACATTTTAGGGAACCATATGTAATCTTATCATGGGATAGAAAACATTGTAAGGACTCAGACGTGATCTTCTAGTGGGAGAGGCGCGAGTTTCAGGGAATTTGCTGATGGAAGAGGAAAATATTTTAGGGAACCATATGTAATCTACTGAGGAAAGAAGAAAACATTTTAGGGAACCAGATGTAATCTAATCATGGGATAGGAAACATTCTAGGGAACCAGATCTAATCTACTAGTGGGAGAGGCGCGAGTTTTAGTAAATCTGCTGATAAAAGAGGAAAACATTTTAGGGAACCATTTGTAATCTACAAAGGAAAGAGGAAAATATTTTGAGGAACTATATGTGATTTATTAATGGGAGAAGAAAACATTTCATGCAACCAGATGTGATCTACCAGTAGGAGATGCGCCAGTTTCAGGGAATCTACTGATGGGAGAAGAAAATGTTCAAGAAACCATATCTATTAATGGGAGAGGAGCCAGTTTCATGGAATCTACTGATGGGAGTAGAAAATGTTCAAGAAACCATATCTATTAATGGGAGAGGCGCCAGTTTCACAGAATCTACTGATGGGAGTAGAAAATGTTCAAGAAACCATATCTATTAATGGGAGAGGCGCCAGTTTCATGGAATCTACTGATGGGAGAAGAAAATGTTCAAGAAACCATATCTATTAAAGGGAGAGGCGCCAGTTTCATGGAATCTACTGATGGGAGAAGAAAATGTTCAAGAAACCATATCTATCAATGGGAGAGGCGCCTGTTTCAGGGAATCTACTGATGGGAGAAGAAAATGTTCAAGAAACCATATCTATCAATGGGAGAGGCGCCAGTTTCAGGGAATCTACTGATGGGAGAAGAAAATGTTCAAGAAACCATATCTATCAATGGGAGAGGCGCCAGTTTCAGGGAATCTACTGATGGGAGAAGAAAATGTTCAAGAAACCATATCTATTAAAGGGAGAGGCGCCAGTTTCAGGGAATCTACTGATGGGAGAAGAAAATGTTCAAGAAACCATATCTATCAATGGGAGAGGCGCCAGTTTCAGGGAATCTACTGATGGGAGAAGAAAATGTTCAAGAAACCATATCTATCAATGGGAGAGGCGCCAGTTTCAGGGAATCTACTGATGGGAGAAGAAAATGTTCAAGAAACCATATCTATTAATGGGAGAGGCACCAGTTTCAGGGAATCTACTGATGGGAGAAGAAAATGTTCAAGAAACCATATCTATTATTGGGAGAGGAGCCAGTTTCAGGGAATCTACTGATGGGAGAAAAAAATGTTCAAGAAACCATATCTATTAATGGGAGAGGCGCCAGTTTCAGAAACCATATGTAATCTTATGGTGCGAAAGGAAAACATTTCAGTGAACCAGCTGTTATCAACTAATGTGAGTGGTGTGAGTTTTAGGGAACCAAGTGTTATCTTCGAAAAGGAGAGGAACATTATTCAGATGTTATTTCTTCTTCTTCTGCCTTTCTATCCCCCAATAGAGCATAGGCCCTCAACCAACTCACGCCAAGTCGTTCTATTCTTTGCCATTGCATGGAGCTCTTCCCATTTCCCTCCCATCTTTAAATCACTGCAGATGTTATCTACAAATCAGAAAGACTTATGTCGCAGAACCAGCCAGGTTAATGAACAACTTTTCTGACCCAGCATCTCTCGCCAAGTCACACATCCCCCCAACTCCCATCTCAGCATCCCATCAAAGGGGGCCCTACAATAGAAAAGAACTACTACATGAGGCTGCCTGTGTTTGGAGGAAGTGAGCTCTGCCCAAAAAACGACACGCACCTTGTCGACATTTTAGAGTTTTGAGAAAAATTCGATCTGGAATTTTGATTAAAATTATTGATCTGTAGATTTTTTCCTATCTTTTCAACTGGGACTTGTGGTGGGATTGTGAGCACCATGTCAATGATAAAAATGTCACCCCAAAAAAATCACTATCTCCCTTTTGATTGTGCAGGTTGGTTGAGAGATTGGCCTCTGTTATTGCTTTTCTCTAGGACTTGACAATTCCATTTGCTAATCAACTTGCATCTGTCTGCTTGGGAATGTGCTTATAGTTAGCGACACAAAGTTACGTCTCCTTATATGAGCCTGCGCTCACTGTTAGCGACACAAAGTTACATCTCCTTATATGAGCCTGCGCTTATTGTTAGAGACACAAAGTTACATCTCCTTATATGAGCCTGCGCTCATTGTTAGCGACACAAAGTTACATCTCCTTGCATGAGCCTGCGCTCACTGTTAGCGACACAAAGTTACATCTCCTTATATGAGCCTGCGCTCACTGTTAGAAACACAAAGTTACATCTCCTTATATGAGCCTGCGCTCACTGTTAGCGACACAAAGTTACATCTCCTTATATGAGCCGGCGCTCATTGTTAGCGACACAAAGTTACATCTCCTTGCATGAGCCTGCGCTCACTGTTAGCGACACAAAGGTACAGCTTCTTGTGTGAGCCTATGCTCACAGTTAGGGTCACAGTTACATCTGTCTGAGCCTGCGCTCAATGTTAGGGACACAAACTTACATCTGTTTGTTTGATCCTGCTCTCACACTTAGGGAAACAAACTTACATTTGTTTAAGACTGCCCCCACACTTAGGGACACAAACTTACATCTGTCTGATCCTCAGCTAACTATTGAGGACAACCAATTACATGTCTGTTTTAACTTGAGCTTACATGTCTGTTTTAACCTGAGCTCACAGTCAGGGGCAAAATGTTACGTCGGGTATCGTATGCTAAACAGTATATTGTTCGCTGACTGGCATGTTTCTAAACAGTATATTGTTCGCTGACTGGCATTTTGCTAAACAGTATATTGTTTGCTGACTGGCATGTTGCTAAACAGTATATTGTTCGCTGACTGGCATGTTGCTAAACAGTATATTGCTCGCTGACTGGCATGTTACTAAACAGTATGTTGTTCGCTGACTGGCATGTTGCTAAACAGTATTTTGTTCGCTGAATGGTATGTTGCTTAACAGTATATTGTTTCGGAATGGCATGTTGCTAAACAATATATTGTTCGCTGAATGGCATGTTGCTTAACACTATATTGTTCGCTGACTGGCATATTGCTAAACAGTATATTGTTTGCTGACTGGCATGTAGCTAAACAGTACACAATTTGCTCACTGGCATCTTTTTGCAAAACAGTATATTGTTCGCTTACTGGCATGTTGCTAAACAGTGTATTGTTTGCTCACTGGCATCTTTTTGCTAAACAGTATATTGTTCGCTTACTGGCGTGTTGCTAAACAGTATATTGTTTGCTGACTGGCATATTTTTGCTAGACAGTACACTGTTTGCTGACTGGCATCTTTTTGCTAAACAGTACATTGTTCGCTGACTGGCATGTTGTTAAACAGTATGTTGTTTGCTGACTGGCATGTTGCTAAACAGTATATTGTTTGCTGACTGGCATGTTGCTAAAAAGTATATTGTTCGCTGACTGACATGTTGCTAAACAGTATATTGTTTGCTGACTGGCATGCTGCTAAACAGTATATTGTTTGCTGACTGGCGTGTTGCTAAACAGTATATTGTTTGCTGACTGACATGCACACACACACACACTCACACACACACTCTCACACACACTCTCACACATACATACGCACACAAACACACAAACATACGCACACAAACACACAAACACACACACACTCACACACACAAACACACACACAAACACACACACACACAAACACACTCACACACACAAACACACTCACACACACTAGACCACACGGACACTCACCCGAGCGCTGACAGCGACAGAGTCAGCAGCAGTGGCAGAATCCAACAAATGGCCTTCATTGTCAGTGGTTGGTTGAGCGCTGGGCTTGTGGTGAAGGGCGTGAGTTCAGATCCTTGTCAGCGAGTCTTGCTTGCTGATCCCGCTGTGGATTGATGTCAATTTATTGTACTAGTCAGTAATGTCGGCAGCCTCCGACTGATGGTGGTGGCTGTCGAGTCACTGGCTATGTGGTCCAATCTGTCTGTTGTTGGTTCTAGTATTCCTCTAGTATTCCATCAGTTGTATTGTTGGTTTTATTGTCCTGTCTCTCGGTTGTATCCTTGGTTCTAGTGTCCCGTCTGTCAGTTGTATTGTTGGTTCTAATGCCCTGTCTGTCAGTTGTATTGTTGTTTCTAGTGTCCCGTCTGTCAGTTGTATTGTTGGTTCTAGTGTCCCGTCTGTCAGTTGTATTGTTGGTTCTAATGTCCTGTCTGTCAGTTGTATTGTTGGTTCTAGTGTCCCGTCTGTCAGTTGTATTGTTAGTTCTAATGTCCTGTCTGTCAGTTGTATTGTTGGTTCTAGTGTCCCGTCTGTCAGTTGTATTGTTGGTTCTAATGCCCTGTCTGTCAGTTGTATTGTTGGTTCTAGTGTCCCGTCTGTCAGTTGTATTGTTGGTTCTAATGTCCTGTCTGTCAGTTGTATTGTTGGTTCTAGTGTCCCGTCTGTCAGTTGTATTGTTGGTTCTAATGTCCTGTCTGTCAGTTGTATTGTTGGTTCTAATGTCCTGTCTGTCAGTTGTATTGTTGGTTCTAGTGTCCCGTCTGTCAGTTGTATTGTTGGTTCTAATGTCCTGTCTGTCAGTTGTATTGTTGGTTCTAATGCCCTGTCTGTCAGTTGTATTGTTGGTTCTAGTGTCCCGTCTGTCAGTTGTATTGTTGTTTCTAGTGTCCCGTCTGTCAGTTGTATTGTTGGTTCTAATGTCCTGTCTGTCAGTTGTATTGTTGTTTCTAGTGTCCCGTCTGTCAGTTGTATTGTTGTTTCTAGTGTCCCGTCTGTCAGTTGTATTGTTGGTTCTAATGTCCCGTCTGTCAGTTGTATTGCTGTTTCTAGTGTCCCGTCTGTCATTACTGAGAAATGTTAACAAGTGTGTGTGTGTGTGTGTGTGTGTACGTGTGTGTGTGTGTGAGAAGGTTTGTGTAGGTGTGGGAATAGGGACGCCCGCGCGAGCATTTAAGCACGATTTGTGGCACTATATATTGACGCCAACAGAGTGCGCGCGTCCCGTACCCCCCCCCCCCACACACACACACAACACACACACACATTTCCCATGTCTGTACAACCTAAAGCAAATATTGCTGACTAATTACAAACAGACGAAGGTGTTAAACTCATCAATACAGATAGACGAACCCACAAATATTTTCAGACATATAAATACACATGCAGACAGGCCGTTAAAACTGTATCCTTTACAGGACGTTGCAGAACCAAGCCCAGAATTATTTTCCACTGTTGTCTTTCTAGGCAATTTTTACGTTCAGTAGTTTGCCATTGCTTTCTAGCCCGTCAGCTCTCGGAACCAGTGTCGAAACCAACGAAATACAAATCGTCTACAGCTGGAATCGAACCCGGCAACCTGGGATTACTAAGCGCAGTCGCATCGCCCAAGCCACCTACGCATGCTGAATAAACAACATGGCTGGAGCAACATTGACTAAGGGAGTCGCCGTGGTCTAGCGGCTAGACGCTCGGCTGCGGATCGGAAGGTCGTGGGTTTGTGTCCTGACAGGGGCTGAACTATTTGTTAAATATGACCTTGGCTTCTAGGTCGACCCAGCCTTGTGTGGGTAACAGGTAACGTAATGGAAAGTAAAGGCGGCCGGCGTGATAATCACATCACCCACGAAGTGCCGTCAGGTCTTTGAAATATAGGCTTAGCCCTATATGCCCAATCAAGGTCCTTTACTTTTAAACCAGTGAGACAGGGCATACACACAGGCTACAGACTAATGTCAGTTACTGTGGCAACAACTAGCATTCAAGCAGCATGTCACATGCTTGTATGTGACAAGGGAATATTATCAGTAAGTTACATAAGGATACTTATAGATTTAACAATAGAATAATTTAAAAAATAATGTGTCACAGTGGAATAATGTCAATAAATTAAAAATGTCACATTGAAAGAAAATATATTGAAAGATTTGCAAAGGACTAATATGATGTAACAGGATGTAACAAAGAAATATTATCAGTAAAGTATGAAAAATAGCAAACTAAAGATATTACAAAGAAATAATAAGAACAAATTAAAGATCTCGCAAAGGAATAAAATCAGTTAATTAAAGATACCACAAGGGAATAAAACATAAAAAAGGCCACAAGGGAATAATAAATGAATAATGTCACAAGGGAATAATATCAGCAAATTAAAGATGTCACGAGGGAATAACACATAAAAATGTCACAGGAGAATATTTAAAAAAATTTCACAAGGGAATAATATCAACAAATTAAAGATCTCCTAAAAAAATATCAACAATATTAAAGATGTCGCTGGAAAAGAACATCGGGTAGCTAAGGAAGTCACAGGAAAGAATATCATAAGTGCTAATTATTGGTGTGACAAAAGAAAGAAAATGTGCAGCGTTTGGTTAGAATACCAGCGACTTCTAGATGTCACAGGGAAAGATTATGTGCAACTTATGGATAAACAGCGGCGTCCGTGGCTTAAACGTTGTGAGTCCGACTCATAATTCCAACGTACCGCGATCGAAACCCACTGCTGGCTGCGTGGATTTTGATCGTGGTATGGGGCGTCGCCGGTCGACCCAGCCTAAAATGGGTACCAGGATGTATGTCCTGGGAAAGTAGAGACAGCCGGCGTAATGCTGACCACATTACCCACCGAGTGCTGGTGGTCTGTAAAAATATGGGTGCTTTTCCCATATGCCCGATGCGCCTGGATCTTTACATACTTGAAAAAAAAAAAAAACAAAAAAAACACGTGAATGACGCTGTTCGAGTTACTATAAGAGAAACAAAAGGAAACTGATAATGGCAAAGTAGCTAGCAGAGGTAAATCTAGTACTCTTGACACAAATATCACTTCACACAGACCAGACGTACACGTCACAGAAATCACCTGCCTGTTCAACTCTCGACTGATGCAGTTTTTCTAAAGTAGATGTGTTATCTGTTCGACGTGTCTAAAGTAGATTTTCTCCCGTCGGCAAGTCTCCGAGGCTATCAACTGGTCCCCTCAACACGAGAAGACAGCAATAAACTTGAGAAATAAGACTTGTCGTCTCGTTTAAATATATCCGCGGGTTTACTAACAGAGAGTGTGGGTGAGACACACGACGCTTCCAGCCAATCACAGAGCGACGCCTGGCTCTGGTCCTGGAGATGGTGACAGAGCTCGTGTATCGCGGACAGGCTGTAGACAGCGCCCAGTGCCGCAGCTGTTGACATATATGGCATTTGGCACAGTTATTGTTCTAGCATGGCTTCCAGATTGCTGACAGCGTCAAATGCTGCAAATATTGGCACATATGGCACGTGGCACAGTTATTGTTCTAGAAGGGGCATAGACTAAAGACATCGTCAAGTGCTGCAAATATTGGCACCTATATCACTTGACACAATTATTGTTCTAGAAGGTGCCCAGACTGCTGACATCGTCTAGTGCTGCAACTGTTGGCACACCTGGCACATGGCACAGTCAGTGTTCTAGCTAGGCGCACAGACTGGAGACATCGACAAGAGCTATAACTCTTGGAAAGTCTATCACTTGGCACAATTATTGTTCTTAAAAGCGCACAAACTTGAGACATCATCAAGTGTTGCAACTATTGGCACACATGGCACAGTTATAGTACTGTTTGGCCGCACAGACAAGTGACATAGTCCAGTGCTGCAACTATTAACACACGGCACTTGGCACAGTTATTGTTCTAGAAGGTGACCAGACTGCTGACTGCGTCTAGTGCTGCAACTATTGGCACACCTGGCACGTGGTACAGTCAGTGTTCTAGCTAGGCGCACAGACTGGAGACATCACCAAGGGCTACAACTACTGGCACATCTATCACTTGGCACAGTTATTGTTCTGTAAGGCACCCAAACTTAAGACATCATCAAGTGCTGCAACAATAGGCACATTTAGCACTTGGCATATTTATTGTTCTAGAAAGCGCACAGACAAAAGACATCGTCAAGTGTTGCAAATATTGGCACATATGGCACTTGGCACAGTTATTGTACTATTTGGGCTCACAGACAAGTGACATAGTCAAGTGCTGCAACTATGGTCAGCATTTCTAGGTTGCATAGGCGATGGATCATGCAGGCACCTTAAAATGATGATGATGATGCCAACGCTACTCGCACCAGTCATAGCATTTAACAACTACACCCCCAGATAAAAATCTCTTCTTCCAGCACCTACACAATATATCTACTCACACCACACAGAATATCTCTACTCATCCCACTCACAGAATATCTCTACTCATCCCACTCACACACTATCTCTACCAACCCCACACCCAGAATGTCTCTACTCATCCCACTCACACAATATTTCGTCTCATCATACTCACACACTATCTCTACTCACCCCTCTCACAGAATATCTCGCTCTACTCCTGCCATTCACATAATATCTCTCTCTACTTATCCCACTCACAAAATATCACTACTCATCATACTCACCGAATATATCTACTCATCCCACTCACTACACATCTCACTCATAGAATATATCTATTCATCCCACTCACATAATATCTAACTCATCTCATTCACACAAAATCTCTACTCATCCCACCCACATACTATCTCTACTTATCCCACCCACACAAACTCTCTATTCATCCGACTCTCACAACGTCTCTACTTATTCCATTCAAACAACATCTCTGTTCATCCCACTCACACAATATTTCTACTTATCCCACTCCCACAACATCTCTACTCATTCCACTCAAACATCTCTACTCATCCCACCCACACAATATCTCTACCCATCCCACTCACACAATATCTCTACTCATCCCACTTACACAATATATCTACTCATCCCACTCACACAATATCTCTATTAATTCCATTTACAAAATAACTTTGCTCATCTCACTCAGACAACATTTCTACTCATCCCACCCACACAATATCTCTAAGCATCCCACTCACACAATATCTCTACCCATCCCACTCACACAATCTCTACTCATCCCACTCAAACAACATCTCTACTTCCCCCACAATAAATCTTTTTATCTCATTCACACAATATCTCTACTCATCCCACTCACACAAAATCTCTACTCATCCCACTCACACGATATCTCTACTCATCCCACTCACACAAAATCTCTACTCATCCCACTCACACGATATCTCTGCTCATCCCACTCACACAATATCTCTAATAATTGCATTCACACAATATCTTTTCTCATCCCACTCAAACAACATCTCTGCTCATCCCACTCACACAATATCTTTGCTCATCCCACTCAAACAACATCTCTGTTCATCCCACTCACAAAATATCTCTATTCAACCCACTCACACAACATCTCTCCTCATCCCACTCACACAATATGTCTATTCATTTTATTTACACAATATCTTTGCTAATCTCACTCACACAAATCTCTACTCATTAACGCACACAGTATCGCTACTCATCCTACTTACACAACATCTCTACTAATCCCACTCACACAATATATCTACTCATTCCACTTAGACAATATCTCAACTCATCAAACTAACACAGTTTGTCTACTCATTCCACTCACACAACATCCCTGCTCATCCCACTCACACAATATCTCTACTCACCCACTCACACTACCTATTTACTCATCCTACGCACACAATATCTCCGCTCATCCCACTCACACAACATCCCAGCTCATCCCACTCACACAATATCTCTACTCACCCACTCACACAACTACTTAACTCATCCCACTCACACAATATCTCTGCTCATCCCACTCACACAATATCTCTACTCATCCCACTCACACAACATCTCTACTCATCCCACTCACACAACATCTCTACTCATTCCACTCATACAACATCTCTGCTCACCCCACTCACGCAATATCTTTGTCATCCCACTCACACAACATCTCTACTCATCCCACACAAACATTTCTACTCATCCCACTCACACAACATCTCTACTCATCCCACTCATACAACATCTCTGCTCATCACACTCTCAAAATATCTTTGTCATCCCACTCACACAACATCTATACTCATCCCACACAAACATTTCTACTCATCCCACTCACACAACATTTATGCTCATCCCACTCATACAACATCTCTGCTCATCCCACTCCCACAATATCTTTGTCATCCCACTCACACAACATCTCTGCTCATCCCACTCTCACAATATCTTTGTCATCCCACTCACACAACTTCTAAGCATATCCCACTCACACAACATCTTTACTCATCCCACTCACACAACATCTCTACTCATCCCACTCACACAACATTTCTACTCATTCTAATCATACAATATCTCTGCTCATCCCACTCACACAATATCTTTGTCATCCCACTCACACAACATCTCTACTCATCCCACACAAACATTTCTACTCATGCCACTCACACAACATCTCTACTCATCCCACTCATACAACATCTCTGCTCATCCCACTCTCACAATATCTTTGTCATCCCACTCACACAACATCTATACTCATCCCACACAAACATTTCTACTCATCCCACTCACACAACATTTATACTCATCCCACTCACAACATCTCTGCTCATCCCACTCTCACAATATCTTTGTCATCTCACTCACATAACATTTTTACTCATTCCACACAAACATTTCTACTCATCCCACTCACACAACATTTATACTCATCCCACTCATACAACATTTCTGCTCATCCCACTCTCACAATATCTTTGTCATCCCACTAACACAACATCTCTGCTCATCCCACTCTCACAATATCTTTGTCATCCCACTCACACAACATCTAAGCATATCCCACCCACACAACATCTCTACTCATCCCACTCACACAACATCTCTACTCATCCCACTCACACAACATCTCTACTCATCCCACACAAACATTTCTACTCATCCCACTCATACAATATCTCTACACATCCCACTCACAGAAAAAGCCTGTTTGTTAACAACTTTTTGGACCCGCCCTTTCATCTCGTTATTATTTCACTTTCTTGGGATCGAACTCCAACCTGTGTTGCCTTTAGCTTTGGCAGGCGGCAGTTCGTCTTCGTTTAAACATCACTTGGCAACAGCCGACTGCAAATTTAGACCTGGTGACAGTTGAACCGGTACAGTTAATTGCCCGCCTACATTTGGAAGCGCTGAGAGCAGTCGGTACACTCCCAGTGTGACTCGAGGTGCCAGGTTTTGGAAACGACTAGAAATTATAGAGGATGACAGACTTAATCACAGGTCTGCTTGTGTCCCCCGGGTGCTGAAGGAGTTGGTTCTTTCAATGGCAGGAGAAGCCGTAGTTACCTTGGTCGTGTCTTTGCGTGTGTGTAGTGTAGTCTGTGAGAGTGGCAAATTGTTTCAAATGATTGATTGGGAATGATTAATTGATTGAGAACGAGAGACGGAGATATAGAGACAGGAAGAGGGGCGGAGACAAAGAGAGAGATAGAGAAAGAGACAGACAGAGACAGATAGAAAGAGAGAGAGACAGAGATATAGAGATAGGAATAGAGGCGGAGAGAAAGAGAGAGATAAAGAGACAGACAGATAGAAAGATAGAGACAGAGAAAGAGACAGACAGAGAGAGAGAGAGACAGAGAAAGAGTCAGACAGAGACAGACATAGATAGAAATATGATAAAGACAAAAAGAGACAGAAAGACAAAGAGAGAGACAGAAAGAGACAGAGAGATACAGAGAGATACAGAGACAAAAAGAGACAAACAGAAACAACAAGACAAAGAGAGACAGAGAGTGTCAGAGATATAGAGATAGGATGAGAGACAGAAAGAGAGACGGCAAAAGAGAGAAAGACAGGGAGACATATAGAGAGACAAAGAGAGACAAAGAGAGACAGAGAGAGACAAAAAAAGAAGTGATATTGAGAGAAACAATGAAGAGACAGTAACACACGACGGAGAGTTTGAGAGAAACAGAATGAAAATGAATCCTGAGATATTACCACATGATACACATAAGCAGACTGACTTGAACTAACCGGGCAGGCAAAGTGTGCGAGGTACAAACATACAGACACTGGGGGGAAAGGCAGAGAGATTACTGTGACATAGGTGGGCGCGAGACCGGAAATCGTACACCGATACCCCGGAACTAGAAATAAAGGACCGGAAATAGGAACATGTTGTGGAAGGTAACTGGGCATTCAACACAAGCCAAGGAGTCCAGAAATTATAAACGCCAGGTGATCAATCTGACAAACGTTTAACAACATGTAAACGATCTTTAGGCTCCAGAACTTAGATTTTTTACAGGATAGTGACACAGTGGGCGGCGCTGAAAACATGTTCTTGTAAGAGAATTTTCATGATTTTGAGAGAGAGAGAGAGAGAGAGAGAGAGAGAGAGAGAGAGAGAGAGAGAGAGAGAGAGAGAGAGAGAGAGACAGAGACAGACAGAGAGAGAAAAAAAAGAGAGAGAAACAGAGAGAACGATTCAGGCGAGAACAAGATGAAGGAGAGAGAGAGAGAGATAGAGAGAGAGAGAGAGAGAGAGAGAGTGAGAGAGAGAGAGTGTGTGTTTCAGGTGAGGGAGTGTTTCAGATGAGAGAGTGATAGTATTTCAGATCAGAGAATGTTTCCGGAGAGAGAATGTTTCATGAGAGAGAATATTCCAGGTGAGAGAATGTTTCAGGTGAGAGAATGTTTTCGGAGAGAGAATGTTTCAGGAGAGAGAATGTTTCAGGTGAGAGAATGTTTCAGGTGAGAGAATGTTTCAGGTGAGAGAATATTTCAAGTGAGAGAATGTTTCAGCTTAGATAATGTTTCAGGTGAGAGAATATTTCAGGTGAGAGAATGTTTCAGGTGAGACGAAGAAAGTATGTTTCAGGAGAGACACAAATTCTTCAGGTGTCAGAAACAATGTCTCAGGGAAGAGACAATGTTTCAGTTGAGAGAATTTTTCAGGTGAGAGACAATTTTTCAGGTATGTGGGACAATGTTTCAGAGGAGAGGAATGTTTCAGGAGTGTGTGTGAGAGAGAGAGAGAGAGAGAGAGAGAGAGAGAGAGAGAGAGAGAGAGAGAGAGAGAGAGAGAGAGAGAGAGAGAGAGAGTGTGTGTGTGTGTGTGAGTATGTTTCAGGAGTGAGATAATTTTTCAGGTGTGAGAGACAATGTTTCAGGAGAGAGACAATGTTTCAGGAAAGAGAAATGTTTCAGGTGAGAGAAAGAATGTTTCAAGTGAGAGAAAGAATGTTTCAGGTGAGAACGGAAATGTTTCTGGGGAGAGAGAGAATGTTTTAGTTGAGACAGAATGTTTCAGTTGAAAGAGAATGTTTCAGTTGAGAGAGAATATTTTAGTTGGGACAGAATTTTTCAGTTGAGAGAGAATGTTTCAGTTGAAAGAGAATGTTTCAGTTGAGAAAAAATGTTTCAGCTGAGAGAGAATGTTTCAGTTGAGAAAGAATGTTTCATCTGAGAGAGAATGTTTCAGTTGAGAAAGAATTTTTCAGTTGAGAGAAAATGTTTCAGTTGAGAGAAAACGATTCAGTTGAGAGAGAATGATTCAGTTGAGAGGGAATGATTCTGTTGAGAGAGCATGTTTTAGTTGAAAGAGAATGTTTTAGCTGAGAGAGAATGATTCAGTTGACAGAGAATGATTTAGTTGAGAGAGCATGTTTTAGTTGGGAGAGAATGTTGCAGTTGAAAGAGAATGTTTCATTGAGAGAGAATGTTTCATTGAGAGAGAATGTTTCAGTTGAGAGAGAGTGTTTTATTTCAGGTGAGAGAGTAAATTTTTCAGCTGAGAGAGAATGATTGAGTTGACAGAGAATGATTCGGTTAAGAGAGCATGTTTTAGTTGAAAGAGAATGTTTCAACTGAGAGAGAATATTTCAGTTGAGAGAGAATGTTTCAGGTGAGAGAGACTGTTTCAGCTGAGAGAGAATGTTTTAGTTGAGAGACAGTATTTTATTTCAGGTGAGAGAGGGAATGTTTTAATTGAGAGAGAGTGTTTTAATTGAGAGAGAGAGTGTTTTAGTTGAGAGAGAGTGTTTTATTTCAGGTGAGAGAGAATGTTTCAGCTGAGAGAGAATGTTTCAGTTGAGAGAGAATGTTTCAATTGAGAGAGAATGTTTGAGTTGAGAAAGAATGTTTCAGTTGAGAGAGAATGTTTCAGTTGAGAGAAAATGATTCAGTTGAGAGAGATTGATTCAGTTGAGAGAGCATGTTTTAGTTGAAACAGAATGTTTCAGCTGGGAGAGAATGATTCAGTTGACAGTTGAGAAAGCATGTTTTAGTTGAAAGCGAATGTTTCAGTGAGAGAGAATGTTTCAGTTGAGAGAAAATGTTTCAATTGAGAGAGAATGTTTCAGATGAGAGAAAGGGTTTTATTTCCTAGTGCCCTGCGGATTCACAGGGTTGCTAGTGCATTTCACAGGTAGTTATTTTCCGTTCTAGTGCCCTATTCATTGTCCGTGTTTGGCACTGATAACCTTAAGTAGGGATAAAGGTGTTAGTAATGGAAGGGAGACATTTGGGTGTCTAAGCAGTGAGGCTAACTGGTAGGTGACAGCATTTGCCTCCTGTACTCCGGCTTCTATCTTTCTTTCGAGTCTGCCATTCTCTGTAAATATGCTTCCCAAAATTTGAATTCTCGTACTTGTCCTGACTGTAGTACCGTTAACATGAACGTTCGTGATATTATGCTTCCTGTCTATCCTCCTTACCTCAGTTTTTGGGGTGTTTGTTCTCGTATTATACGTTGTGGAAGCTATTCACCTTCCATCACACATGTCTACGTAAAATTGTCAAAACTTTCTGACCAGATACAATCTTAAACACTAAGATATTTCAAGTCACAAACCTAGAAACTCTAGACAATATGATAACCAAGAGAAGATGGAAATGGCTTGGCCACGTTATGAGAATGAATCCTGATTTACCTGCCAAAACAGCTCTCACGTGGATACCAGAGGGACAGAGAAAAACAGGGGCGCCCAAAAACACCATGGAGACGAACGATGGAAAGTGACCTGAGTGCGGCATTTTTGACATGGAAAACTGCACTGAAGATTGCACAGGACAGGGAAGCATGGAAAGTCCTCTCTGAAGCCTCATCTGCCACTAGGCATAACGAGAACTGATGATGATAATGATGATACTTTGTGCAGGCTTGATGTAAGGAGTCAATATAGTGTTGTACATTTTGTTTTTAGTGATGTATTAGACATTGCTCGTCTGTAAAAAGAAGTTCATTGATTTTCTTCAGTGTCTGTATTTGCCGCCTATGTTATTCTATCCGTGTAAGTAATGAAAGGCAATGGTAAGAGGACACATCCCTGTGGAAGAGAAGGGGTTCTTAAATCTTTAATGTCCTGCCTGCCATCTAAGTCTGACTAGGCTTGGGAAAGAGACTGGGAGCCTGAGGACCCCTCTCTGCAGCAGTTAGAACTTTCGTGTCCGAGCCAGTAAACAGCGTTACACGGACAACTCACACTGGAATGTAACATTATGTCAGCCAAGAAAAAACATACACTCGGATGTAATATTATGTCAGACAACAACAAACATACACTCGGATGTAACAATATGGCAGCAAGGAACAAACGTGCATCGGATGCAACATTATGTCAGCAAAGAACAAACGTGCATCCGATGTAACGTTATGTCAGCAAAGAACAAACATACACTTAGATGTGAAATTACGTCAGCAAAGAACAAACATACACTGGAATGTGACATTATGTCAGCAAAGAATAAAGATACACTCGGATGTAACATTATGTCACCAAAGAACAAACATACACTCGGATGTAACATAATGTCAGCAAATAAAAAACACACAATACACTCGGATGTAATATAATCTCAGCAAAAAACATACACTTGGATGTAACATTATGTCAGCAAAGAACAAATGATCACTCTAATGTAACATTACGTCAGCAAAAAAAAAAAAAAAAAAAAAAAAAACTTACACTCGGCTGTAACATTATGTAAGGAAAGAAAAAACACACACTCGAATGTAACAATATGTTAGCAAAGAACAAACATACACTTCGATTTAACATTATGTCAGCAAAAAACAAACATACACTTGGATGTAACAGTATGGTAACAAAAAAAAAAAAAAACATACACTCGGATGTAACAGTATGCCAACAGTGAACAAACACTCAGTCGTAACATTAAGTCAGCAAAGAACAAACACACATACAGGTATAACATTACGTCAATAAAGAACAACAATAGACCGCTTACATAACATTATGTAAACAGAGAAAAAAAAAAAAAGACGCTCAGCCGACAAAAAAAAAAAAAAAACAAACAAAACAAACAAGAACAAACATACACTCGGATATAAGAGTATGTCAACAGTGAAGAAACATACACTTGGATGTGACATTATGTCAGCAAGGAACAAACTAACACTCGGATGTAACATTATGTCAGCCAAGAACAAACTAACACTCGGATGTAACATTATGTCAGCCAAGAACAAACTAACACTCGGATGTAACATTATGTCAGCCAAGAACAAACTAACACTCGGATGTAACATTATGTCAGCCAAGAACAAACTAACACTCGGATGCAACATTATGTCAGCCTAGAACAAACTAACACTCGGATGTAACATTATGTCAGCCAAGAACAAACTAACACTCGGATGTAACATTATGTCAGCCAAGAACAAACTAACACTCGGATGTAACATTATGTCAGCCAAGAAAAAACTAACATTCGGATGCAACATTATGTCAGCCAAGAACAAACTAACACTCGGATGTAACATTATGTCAGCCAAGAACAAACTAACACTCGGATGTAACATTATGTCAGCCAAGAACAAACTAACACTCGGATGTAACATTATGTCAGCCAAGAACAAACTAACACTCGGATGTAACATTATGTCAGCCAAGAACAAACTAACACTCGGATGTAACATTATATCAGCCAAGAACAAACTAACACTCGGATGTAACATTATGTCAGCCAAGAAGAAACGAACACTCGGATGTAACATTACTTCAATAAAGAACAAACATACACTCGGATGCAACATTATGTCAGCCAAGAACAAACGAACACTCGGATGTAACATTATGTCAGCCAAGAGCAAACGAACACTCGGATGCAACATTATGTCAGCCAAGAACAAACGAACACTTGGATGTAACATTATATCAGCCAAGAACAAACTAACACTCGGATGTAACATTATGTCAGCCAAGAACAAACTAACACTCGGATGTAACATTATGTCAGCCAAGAACAAACTAACACTCGGATGTAACATTATATCAGCCAAGAACAAACTAACACTCGGATGTAACATTATGTCAGCCAAGAAGAAACGAACACTCGGATGTAACATTACTTCAATAAAGAACAAACATACACTCGGATGCAACATTATGTCAGCCAAGAACAAACGAACACTCGGATGTAACATTATGTCAGCCAAGAGCAAACGAACACTCGGATGCAACATTATGTCAGCCAAGAACAAACGAACACTTGGATGTAACATTATGTCAACCAAGAAAAAACATACACTCATATTTAAAATCTGTCATTAAAGAACAGTCATAGACGCTTTCAAAACATTCTATCAACAAAGAATGACCTAAATATATTACACATCCCTTAACCTAGGATAGACCTTTAAACAACAAGCGAACGTACTCCGCAGCTCAGTTGTTAGGTATGATGTAAACACAGATTACATGTCGGCGTCTGTGGCTTAGGCGTTGCGAACGCGTTTCGTAATGCCAGGGTGCCGGGTTTGAGTCCAACTGCCGGTGATGTGGAAGCAGTGGTGGATTATGGCCTAGGATTGCTTACCGTCTCATAGAGTCAGATGGACAAACTACAGCGCATACAGAACGCAGCAATGCGGGTCATTCTGGGTTGCACCAGGGACACCCCAGTGGTGTGTATGCGACACATCCTTGGTTTGCCGACGGTTGCAGGTAGGCACAAGGTGCTGCAGGAGAAATCATAGGGTAGCTGCAGACACAGACCACCCTCTGCATGAATC
The DNA here is from genome assembly GCA_905116865.2 of Candidula unifasciata. NCBI lineage: Eukaryota > Metazoa > Mollusca > Gastropoda > Stylommatophora > Geomitridae > Candidula > Candidula unifasciata. The sequence goes on along the minus strand of CAJHNH020000123.1, from coordinate 99,174 downwards.
TCTGGGTGCAGTTAAGGGTCAGCGGCTGATAAGAGGGAGGTCATGGATGGCTCGGGCAGAAGACACAATCAGACAGGTTTGCATCCTTGAGAACATTAGGCGAGGAGAAGAGTGGGTCAAAGTTCCACCTGAGCAGTCAGACTTGTGTAGAGTCATAATCACGCTGAGCCGGGAATGCAGGGACTGGCCAGCAGGTGCCACAGAGGTAGAAATTCAGCAATTAATTCAAGATAATGCTCGCTCAGAGGATTTGATCATTTACACAGACGGTTCAGTGTCAAGAGGCAAAAGAAGTGCTTGGGGCGTTTTAGCAAAAGTTAATGGTCGACGTTTGGTGCAGGAGAGCCTAGCATATGATACCACAACACCCAGCTTAAGAATGGAGATGGAGGCGGTCACTGCAGCTTTCTGTTGGCTAGAGAACACGCCACACACACACACATTGTAATTGTAACTGATTCAGAAAGCATGCTGAGGAAGATCAGAACAGGTATGCTTCGTGCAGAGTGGCATGCTTGGCTGCGGAGGACACGAGTGAGGAGTATTGTCTGGATTTTTTCACAGGGTCACGCCGGTGTGTTGGGAAATGAACAGGCGGACAGACTGGCTGGCTCTGCACAACATGGTGGAATACTGCTACATGATAAGGCAGACGTGGTTAGTGCCTTGTGGGAGAGCGTGTACAATGCGGAGGAGCTGATGGATCACCACAGTCTGGTGAGATTAATGCAGTTGGGGGTGACGAGAGGTTCTGGCAGAAGCTCAAGGCTCAGAGGAAAGGCAAGACGGACGTTTAATCAGAAAGCTACTGGCACCATTAGTATCGGAACTCTTCGCTGGTTGCTGAAGATGGGGGCAGAGCGCTTATGGGAATGCACCGAGTGCTGTGATGTCGGTTCTTGAATCAAATCAAATCAAATCAAGCAGAATGTCTTGCCTTGGTTTTGACAGTAGTACCGTGAGTAGACCGTCCAGTAAGCAACGACAAACTACTCAAAGTAAAAATGTGCCTAGAAAAACCAATAGAGTAAAAAAATATATGCTGCGGTTGTCTTTGCAACTTCGTGTAAAGGATTCGTACTAACTACACACCTCTATAAAAGGTGAAAGTATTTTACATATAGGGTATGTTTTCCTCTATAATTATTACAATTATTATAGTGTATCTTGATTAGTAACATCGGATGGAAGATGTATTAGAAGTTGAATTTCGAATGTTAAATGTCGAATAAGGAATCGACATTACAGCAGTCGGGACAGTCCCATAGGTGCTTAGTCTCCATCTTCAGCAGCAAGCAAAGAGTTCCTATTCCGATGGTACCAGTAACCATCTGAATATATTTGTCTGATCATTCCCCTGATTGTTGAGCGTCGGCTTTTCCTTGGTAACTTCTCGCAGCGCTATTCTCCTTACACCTTAATTATATGTCTGCGCCTCTGCACTGTTCACTCGCTACTAAAGTGCCCTCACAATATCTAACTTGTCATACATCAATCCACTACCAGGTAGTACAGAACCAGCCAATCTATCTACCTGCTCATTTCCCAACACACCAGCATGACTTGCAGAAAATATCAAAAGGATGCTAACTACCACTTAAATTTTAAATGTAGAATAACTCAAGCAAAGGCAGCTTTTTTCAAAAAAAAAAGAATATTTTATGCAATCTTTCTTTGTCAACTGAGCTAAGAAAGAGAATTGTTAAAAGCTATATAAATCCTATATTGATATACAGATGTGCATCATGGAGAGTTAGTAAATTAGGGAAAACCTATTTGGAAGCTGCGGAGTTGTGATTTTATAGACGAATGATGAGAATACCCTGGACAGATAAAACCAGTTATAAAGACGTCTTGAAAGAAACTGGCACACGATGCGAATCTTACCCACATTAGAAAGAGACAATCTACATTTTTTGGTCATGTGATGAGAAGGAGAAAATTGGAGTACATCGTGCCAGTAGGGTAGGGAAGTTGGAGGGCAGGAGAGGCAGAGGGAGACCGAGAAAACAGATGTTGGACAGTTTGGCATCATGGCATGCAAGATCATCTGTGTCAGAGTTGATTGAAAGTACATGAGACAGAAGGTTATGGATAGACATGACGACCAACACCACACGGCATGGACTATGGAAGATCATCTGTGTCAGAGTTGATTGAAAGTACACCAGACAGAAGGTTGTGGATACACATGAATACCAACACCACATGGAATGGACTATGGAAGATCATCTGTGTCAGAGTTGATTGAAAGTACACGAGACAGAAGGTTGTGGATAGACCTGAATACCAACGCCACATGGCATGGACTTTAAGAAAAAGATCTTGATTAGAAACTTGGGGGGGGGGGGGAGGGCAGGGGGGAGCTGCGTGGTCTCGATGCATGGTGTTAAGTGCTAGAGGTTGCGGGTTCAATCCTCGGTACCGGCTAGGACACTTTCACGTTGACTGGGACTTCTAGTAAGTCCCTCCAGTCTCTGGGTAGTGAGATCAAACGCCCCTGTGCATTGTTGCGCACGTAAATAATCCCGTGGCAGATGGAAATTGAAAAGAGCCCGGGTAAAATTTAGAGTTAAATATCTACCCAAAGTGTTTAATGATCCTCGCCGATGCTACAGAGCGTGTGCACTGTGCGGAGCTTCTATAGACTCAGACTTGAGTTAGAAGAAGAACGTACTAGTCGTGTGCCATGATGCTGATCCGTTGTTCAAACCTCAAACCACGATTGGAAATGTAGGTGTAATTTAAGCACATTCCACCGATTGTGTTTGATATTTAGCAGTTGTTGGTTATATTTTATCTAATTCAAAGCATATTTATTCCAACTCTGTGCTACCAGTGCCAGACATGGTCACTCACAACAAAACATAAAAGAAAATTAGTAACCACGGAAATGAGATGTCTGAGAAGGGCTGTAGGAGTGACCATAAGAGATAAGATCAGGAATGAGATCGTAAGAGAAAAAGTCGGCACAGAACCAATTCTGAATTACATATGAAGACAGCATGTGAAATGGTTTGCCCACTTAGAGAGAATGCCTTGAGACACCATACCATACAAAGCATACATGGAAAGAGAAGAAGGACGTAGAGCACGAGGTAGACCAAGAACAAGATGGAAGGATAACATTAGAGAAACTCTACAACAGCACGATGTGCCTATGGTCGAGGCAGCCAGAGGAGCTGGAAACAGAACCTTATATCTCCCTCGACACCCACAGCGGTAAAAGAGGAAGTGAAGAAGAAGAAGAAGTTGGTAATATTTACTACTGCTTGTAAACAGGTTTGAAGTCAATGCAATGATCTGTGAAAGGTGGGCGGAATGTTAGGCGTCCAGGCCAAATTTTAAGCCCTCTGAAAAAAAAAAGTTTGTTGGATTGTTCGCACGCACGCATACACACACACGCGCGCGCGCACACATACAAGCGCGCGCACACACACACGCACACACACACGCACGCCAGCACGCACACACACATACACACTAACACACACGCGCACGCACGCACGCAAGCACCCACACACACACACTCACACACACGCGCAAGCAACCCCCCCCCCCCCCCCCACACACACGTATACATAACGGTTAACGGTTAATGTCGAGAGGATCGACCTCATAGCACTGGGTTTTATCCCATATGGCTCAGTCTCTCTCTCAAGCTGTCTGCCTGGCGCGTCACAGAGAGCAGAACTCTGTAGCTCCAGCGACGATCCTCAGGGATCTCCGTAAAAAATTAACTGGTGAACTGAAGCGAGCATCCGTGAAACGAAACCACGGCCTTCACAGCGCGAGGCAAACGGCTTGACCACACACACAAACACGGGAGCCGCATTAGCGCAGTCGATAGGAGGCTCACTTTCAAATCCACCTGCGACTCGCTGCAGCCACGGTCGGTGTTCGAAAACGGGCTGTTCCCGGGGTTCACCCAGCCTGTAGAAAATGGCACTCTGGGGTGAATGGACGAACGTCGCTATAGCTACAGAGTTACGTGCGGTCGGCGACACAGGCAGACAATTTCTTATCAGCTGCCCGTACTGGTGGCAGAACACTTATGGTTTATAACAGTGTGAAATGACACTGGTTCACATCTCCCGACTTTACCTTTTACTTTTTTACACACACACACATACACACACACACACACACACACACATATATATATATATATATATATATATATATATATATATATATATATATATATATATATATATATATATATATACGCTCACACACTCACGTGCGCACACACGCACACAGAGTCACCGTGTAAAGACAGCACGTCCAGCCCCGTTCCCAAAACAACTATTTGAGTACTTTGTCCGGTCCTGATAATGACAGATGATGATGATTGTCCAAACGGATTGTCTAGGCCAGCAAGTCTCGGCCATTTCTCACTCGTTCCAATGCTGGCCAGCCGCAAACTAAAGTCTGACCAGTCAGTGGACTGCGGTAAGCGGTCAGTGGCTGGACAGGGCAGGCCCCTAAAGTTGCTGCCAGAAATCCCCCGCCATCAAGTGACACTAGTAGACCCCCAAGGGAAAGCTTGCAGAAGTCGTTTGGCCCACGACGGCGGAAGCCCGCGAGACGTTGATTGCAGGCAGATAAGTGAGGAAATAAGTGGCCCACCATCTAGGAGCTCATGGGAGCTTCTCAATGATCAGTGGAGATTGTGAGCGTGTGTCCATGTTAAGCTCTCCAATCCGCGGTGGGTGATGGGTGGTTGAGAGAGGGGGGGGGGGGAGGGGTCGCAGGGAGTGGTGCTATTGCTTGTTTTTGTGTGGTTGTTATGTGTGTACATATGTGCGCGCGTGTATATAAATATATATGTACGTATATATATATATATATATATATATATATATACGTATATATATATATATATATATATATATATATTCAGTATCCTGTAGTGACATTATATGTCACACTGGGCTGGCAGTTTTGGTCTCTCTTATCAACGTTCATCTTAGGGTTTCTTCGAGCGTACTCGCCCCTTTAATCCCTTTATTTTCCAGTTAAATGTCTGTATGGTGATTCTCTGCTGGTTTCGCTTTAGGGATATATACATATATATATATATATACGCGGCGTCCGTGGCTAAGGCGTTGCGAGTCCGACTCATAAGCCAGCAGACCGCGATCGAAACCCACTGCAGGCTTCGTGGAATTTTTGTCGTGGTATGGGACGCCGCAGGTTAACCTAGCCTAAAATGGGTACCAGGATGGGCTGTCCTGGGAAAGTAAAGACAGCCGGCGTAATGCTGACCACATTACCATCAGTGCTAATGGTCTGTAAAAATATTGGACGCTCTGCCTGATGCGCCGAAAGGCGTGAAAAGGGATCTTTACCTTTTTACTTTATACATATACATATATATGGTTTGAATAAAGGACCAACATCATGGCACACGGGTAGTAGTAATTCATAAGTGCTCCGTTCTTCTTCTAAGGCAATTCTAAGTCCGAAGAAGCACAGCATAGTGCACAGGCTCCGTAGCATCGGCGAGGATCCGGAAATACTTTGGGTAGATTTTTAATTCCAAATTTTGCCCAGGCAGCGCCGCTAGGCTACTCTTTTCGATTTCCAACGGGCAAGGGATTTTTTTGTACATGTGCAGCAGTGAACAATGGAGTCCGATCTCACTACCCAGAGACCAGGGGGAATTACTAGAAGTGTAAGTCCACTTGAAGAAAATCGCAGCTCTTACCGGGGATTGAACCCAGAACCTCTAGCACTTGAAGTGGACACCGTGCTGGGATAATGTCTCCTGGGTGTTGACTTGGCACGATAAATTGATTAGTAGAAATCTGCCACATATATCTGGAATATAGCGTCGTTATTAGCGAGGTTGTGTAACGTGGTTGTGTATCGTGGTTGCGTATTGTGTTTGTGTGGCGTGGCTGTGTAGCATGGTTGTGTATTTTAGTTGTCTGGCGTGGTTGTGTGGCGTGGTTGGTTGTGTAGCGTGGTTGCGTAGCGTGGTTGTGAAGCGCGGGACAATATAATGTGATAGAGAGTGCTAAAATCATGCAATGCAGATGTTCCATAGACAGCTAGGATAGACATAGACAGTATGTGGACAGCTTGTATAGACATAGACAGTATGTGGACAGCTAGGATAGACATAGACAGTATGTAGACAGCTAGGATAGACATAGAAAGTATGTGGACAGCTAGGATAGACATAGACAGTATGTGGACAGCTAGGATAGACATAGACAGTATGTGGACAGCTAGGATAGACATAGACAGTATGTGGACAGCTTGGATAGACATAGACAGTATGTAGACAGCTAGGATAGACATAGACAGTATGTGGACAGCTAGGATAGACATAGACAGTATGTGGACAGCTAGGATAGACAGAGACAGTATGTGGACAGCTAGGATAGACATAGACAGTATGTGGACAGCTAGGATAGACATAGACAATATGTGGACAGCTAGGATAGACATAGAAAGTATGTGGACAGCTAGGATAGACATAGACAGTATGTGGCCAGCTAGGATAGACATAGACAGTATGTGGACAGCTAGTATAGGCATAGACAGTATGTGGACAGCTAGGATAGACATAGACAGTATGTGGATAGCTAGGATAGACATAGACAGTATGTGGACAGCTAGGATAGACATAGACAGTATGTGGACAGCTAGGATAGACATAGACAGTATGTGGACAGCTAGGATAGACATAGACAGTATGTGGACAGCTAGGATAGACATAGACATTATGTAGACAGCTAGAATAGACATAGACAGTATGTGGAAAGCTAGGATAGACATAGACAGCTAGGATACACATAGACAGTACGTAGACAGCTAGGATAGACATAGACAGTATGTAGACAGCTAAGATAGACATAGACAGTATGTGGACAGCTTGGATAGACATAGACAGTATGTGGACAGCTAGGAAAGACATAGACAGTATGTGGACAGCTAGGATAGACATAGACAGTATGTCGACAGCTAGGATAGACATAGACAGTATGTGGACAGCTAGGATAGACATAGAAAGTATGTGGACAGCTAGGATAGACATAGACAGTATGTGGACAGCTAGGATAGACATCGACAGTATGTGGACAACTAGGATAAACATAGACAGTATGTAGACAGCTTGGATAGACATAGACAGTATGTGAAAAGCTAGGATAGACATAGACAGTATGTGGACAGCTAGGATAGACATAGACAGTATGTGGACAGCTAGGATAGACATAGACAGTATGTGGACAGATGGGATAGACATAGACAGTATATGGACAGCTAGGATAGACATAGACAGTATGTGGACAGCTAGGATAGAGATAGACAGTATGTGGACAGCTAGGATAGACATAGACAGTATGTGGACAGCTAGGATAGACATAGACAGTATGTGGACAGCTGGGATATACATAGACAGTATGTGGACAGCTAGGATAGACATAGACAGTATGTGGACAGCTAGGATAGACATAGACAGTATGTGGACAGCTAGGATAGACATAGACAGTATGTGGACAGCTTGGATAGACATAGACAGTATGTGGACAGCTAGGATAGACATAGACAGTATGTGGACAGCTAGGATAGACATAGACAGTATGTGGACAGCTAGGATAGACATAGACAGTATGTGGACAGCTTGGATGGACAAAGACAGTATGTAGACAGCTTGGATAGACATAGACAATATGTGGACAGCTAGGAAAGACATAGACAGTATGTGGACAGATAGGATAGACATAGAAAGCATGTGGATAGCTAGGATAGACATAGACAGTATGTGGACAGCTAGGATAGACATAGACATTATGTGAACAGCTAGGTTAGGCATAGACAGTATGTGGACAGCTTGGATACACATAGACAATATGTGGACAGCTAGGATAGACATATACAGTATGTGGACAGATAGGTTAGGCATAGACAGTATGTAGACAGCTAGGATAGACATAGACAGTATGTGGACAGCTAGGATAGACATAGACAGTATGTGGACAGCTAGGATAGACATAGACAGTATGTAGACAGCTAGGATAGACATAGACAGTATGTAGACAGCTAGGATAGACATAGACATTATGTGAACAGCTAGGTTAGGCATAGACAGTATGTGGACAGCTAGGATAGACATAGACAGTATGTGGACAGCTAGGATAGACATAGACAGTATGTGGACAGCTAGGATAGACATAGACAGTATGTGGACAGCTAGGATAGACATAGACAGTATGTGGACAGCTAGGATAGACATAGACAGTATGTGGACAGCTAGGAAAGACATAGACAGTATGTGGACAGCTAGGATAGACATAGAAAGCATGTGGATAGCTAGGATAGACATAGACAGTATGTGTACAGCTAGGATAGACATAGACATTATGTGAACAGCTAGGTTAGGCATAGACAGTATGTGGACAGCTAGGATAGACATAGACAGTATGTGGACAGCTAGGATAGACATAGACATTATGTGGACAGCTAGGTTAGGCATAGACAGTATGTGGATATCTAAGATAGATATAGACAGTATGTGGACAGCTAGGATAGACATAGACAGTATGTAGACAGCTTGGATAGACATAGACAGTATGTAGACAGCTTGGATAGACATAGACAATATGTGGACAGCTAGGATAGACATAGACAGTATGTAGACAGATAGGATAGACATAGACAGTATGTGGACAGCTAGGATAGACATAGACAGTATGTAGACAGCTTGGATAGACATAGACAGTATGTAGACAGCTTGGATACACATAGACAATATGTGGACAGCTAGGATAGACAAAGACAGTATGTAGACAGATGGGATAGACATAGACAGTATATGGACAGCTAGGATAGACATAGACATTATGTGGACAGCTAGGATAGACATAGACAGTATGTGGACAGCTAGGATAGACATAGACAGCATGTGGACAGCAAGGATAGACATAGACAGTATGTGGACAGCTAGGATAGACATAGACAGTATGTAGACAGCTAGGATAGACATAGGCAGTATGTGGACAGCTAGGATAGACATAGACAGTATGTGGACAGCTTGGATAGACATAGACAGTATGTTGACAGCTAGGATAGACATAGACAGTATGTGGACAGCTAGGATAGACATAGACAGTATGTGGACAGCTAGGATAGACATAGGCACTATTTGTTCAGCTAGGATAGACATAGACAGTATGTGGAGAGTTTGCATGGACAAAGACAGTATGTAGACAGCTTGGATAGACATAGACAATATGTGGACAGCTAGGAAAGACATAGACAGTATGTCGACAGATAGGATAGACATAGACAGTATGTGGATAGCTAGGATAGACATAGACAATATGTGGACAGCTAGGATAGACATAGACAGTATGTGGATAGCTAGGATAGACATAGACAGTATGTGGACAGCTAGGATAGACATAGACATTATTTGAACAGCTAGGTTAGGCATAGACAGTATGTGGACAGCTAGGATAGACATAGACAGTATGTGGACAGCTAGGATAGACATAGACATTATGTGGACAGCTAGGTTAGGCATAGACAGTATGTGGACATCTAGGATAGATATAGACAGTATGTGGACAGCTAGGATAGACATAGACAGTACGTAGACAGCTTGGATAGACAAAGACAGTATGTGGACAGCTAGGATAGACATAGACAGTACGTAGACAGCTTGGATAGACAAAGACAGTATGTGGACAGCTAGGATAGACATAGACAGTATGTAGACAGATAGGATAGACATAGACAGTATGTGGACAGCTAGGATAGACATAGACAGTATGTAGACAGCTTGGATAGACATAGACAGTATGTAGACAGCTTGGATACACATAGACAATATGTGGACAGCTAGGATAGACATAGACAGTATGTAGACAGATGGGATAGACATAGACAGTATATGGACAGCTAGGATAGACATAGACAGTATGTGGACAGCTAGGATAGACATAGACAGTATGTGGACAGCTAGGATAGACATAGACAGCATGTGGACAGCAAGGATAGACATAGACAGTATGTGGACAGCTAGGATAGACATAGACAGTATGTAGACAGCTAGGATAGACATAGGCAGTATGTGGACAGCTAGGATAGACATAGACAGTATGTGGACAGCTTGGATAGACATAGACAGTATGTTGACAGCTAGGATAGACATAGACAGTATGTGGACAGCTAGGATAGACATAGACAGTATGTGGACAGCTAGGATAGACATAGGCACTATTTGTTCAGCTAGGATAGACATAGACAGTATGTGGAGAGTTTGCATGGACAAAGACAGTATGTAGACAGCTTGGATAGACATAGACAATATGTGGACAGCTAGGAAAGACATAGACAGTATGTGGACAGATAGGATAGACATAGACAGTATGTGGATAGCTAGGATAGACATAGACAATATGTAGACAGCTAGGATAGTCATAGACAGTATGTGGACAGCTAAGATAGACATATACACTATGTGGACAGCTAGGATAGACATAGACAGTATGTGGACAGCTAGGATAGACATAGACAGTATGTGGACAGCTAGGATAGACATAGACAGTATGTGGACAGCTAGGATAGACATAGACTATGTGGACAGCTAGGATAGACATAGACATTATGTGAACAGCTAGGATAGACATAGACAGTATGTGGACAGCTAGGATAGACATAGACAGTATGTGGACAGCTAGGATAGACATAGACAGTATGTGGACAGCTAGGATAGACATAGAAAGTATGTGGACAGCTAGGATAGACATAGACAGTATGTGGACAGCTAGGATAGATATAGACAGTATGTGGACAGCTAAGATAGACATAGACAGTGTGTGGACAGCTAGGATAGACATAGACAGTATGTGGACAGCTAGGATAGACATAGACAGTATGTAGACAGCTAGGATAGACATAGACAGTATGTGGACAACTATGATAGACATAGAAAGTATGTGGACAGCTAGGATAGACATAGACAGTATTTTGTCAGCTAGGATAGTCATAGACAGTATTTTGATTGCTAGGGTAGACATAGACAGTATGTGGACAGCTAGGATAGACACAGACAGTATGTGGACAGCTAGGATAGACATAGACAGTATGTAGACAGCTAGGATAGACATAGACAGTATGTGGACAGCTAGGATAGACATAGACAGTATGTGGACAGCTAGGATAGACATAGACAGTATGTGGACAGCTAGGATATACATAGACAGTATGTGGACAGCTAGGATATACATAGACAGCATGTGGACAGCTAGGAAAAAACATAGACAGTATGTGGACAGCTAGGATAGACATAGACAGTTTGTGGACAGCTAGGATAGACATAGACTGTATGTGGACAGCTAGGATAGACATAGACAGTATGTGGACAGCTAGGATAGACATAGACAGTATGTGGACAGCTAGGATAGACATAGACAGTATGTGGACAGCTAGGATAGACATAGACAGTATGTGGACAGCTAGGATAGACCTAGACAGTATGTGGACAGCTAGGATAGACATAGACAGTATGTGGACAGATAGAATAGACATAGACAGTATGTGGACAGCTAGGATTGACATAGACAGTATGTGGACAGCTAGGATAGACATAGACAGTATGTGGACAGCTAGGATAGACATAGACAGTATGTGGACAGCTAGGATAGACATAGACAGTATGTGGACAGCTAGCATAGACATAGACAGTATGTGGACAGCTAGGATAGACATAGACAGTATGTGGACAGCTTGGATAAACATAGACAGTATGTAGACAGCTTGGATAAACATAGACAGTATGTAGACAGCTTGGATAAACATAGACAGTATGTAGACAGCTTGGATAAACATAGACAGTATGTAGACAACTAGGATAGACACAAACGGTATGTAGATGGGTAGGATAGACAGTATATGTTGGTAGGTAAGTTATAAATAAAAAGTATGTTGACAACTAGAATAGACACAGACAGTATGTGTTGGTAGCTAGATTGGACATAGACAGTAGGTTTGATATAGACAGTATGTAGACAGGTAGTTAGGCAAAGACAATATGTAGATACCTGGGATTTACATCGACATAATATAGACAGCAAGAATGGACATAGTAAGTAAGTAGACAGATAAAATGGAGATAGACAGTGTGTCGACAGCTAAGATGGACATGGAATGGAGGCAGCTAATATAGACATAGACAGTATTAGACAGCTAGGATGTACATAGACATCATGTGAGCAGATAAGATAGGCATAGGCAACCTGTAGACAAGAAGGATAAACATAGACAGTATGCAGACGGGTAGGAGAGACAGTAAATGTTGGTAGGTAGGTTAGGTATAGACAATATTTGGACAACTAGGCTAGACATAAACATCATTCACCGGCAGCTAAGTTAGACGTAGACAATATTTCGACAGCTAAGATAGACATAGATATTATGTAGACAGCTATTTTAGCTGCCTACAGTGTTTAGGCAGCTAGGATAAACATAGGCGGCGTGTAGACAGCTAGAAGGGACATATAAACAGCTAAGATAGATATGAAAAGTATGTAGACAGCTAGGAGAGACAGACTGAATGATAAAGGTAGCAAGTAGACAGTCGGCATAAATATAGACGGTATAAAGACAGCTAATATAGATATAGACATTATTTAGACAGTATGCAGATAGCTATGGTAGACGTAGACAGTATGTAGACAGCTAGGAAAGACACATATATTATATAGACAGCGAGGTTAGACATATACAGCATTTAGACAGCTGATATATACAGACACTGTGTAGACAGCTAAGATAGACATAGACAGTATCTAGACAGCTGGGATAAACATAGGCAGCCTGTAGACAAGTGGAAAAAACATGAACAGCAAGTAGAAAGCTAGTATAGACACAAACAGCAAGTAGACAGCTAGGATAGACATACACAGCAAGTAGACAGCTAGGATAGACATAAACAGCATGTAGACATCTAGAATAGACACAAACAGCATGTAGACAGCTAGGATAGACATAAACAGCATGTAGACAGTTAAAATAGGCATGCACAGTCTGTAGCCAGATAGATTGATTTCCTATAGTTAGACTAGAGATAGACTGTCGGTGGATAGCTTGTATAGAGATAGACAATCGGTAGCTGGGACATAGAACACATACCTACACACACACACACACACTCTGCGCGACCTCCCTCTCTTATGTAGGATTTGTGGCTAATTCAGACGTAATGCCAGTGTCAATTTTGCTGTTTTGTTAACTGTTTTGTTATTGTTGTTGCTTCGAGCTTTTATGTTTTATATATGTTTCGAGTTTTGATGTTTCCGGTTTGTTTTCCCTTTTGATATTTTCTCACTGAGTCGATCATTACACGTGCCTAATTCTGACTAATCTGTATGTTTTCTGTCTGTATATTTTCTGTTTATTGTCAGATTTACACTTCGCGTTTCCATCCTTAGTGCAGAAAACAAGTTTAAAAAAAAAAATATTATAGGAACCCTCCGGCCACTCACACATCTCTACCATCCGTAAATGTGTGCTTTTGTCACTTATTTTGTCACAAGCACTGCTCAATTTGACACTCCACCACCCCTCCCCTAATAGCAATCTAATTTTTGCTCCTTTGCGGCTCAACTTTGATACCTCCTTCACCCTCCACCCCTATCTTCCTCTATGTTTCCTACCCCCCCCCCCTCCATCTCCCTCCTCGTTGCCTAACGGGGCAATACCTCCCCCCCCCCCCCCCCCCCCCAGCGCTTGGAGGGCTCACTAAAATAATTGTGTGCACCTTGGCAAATCCCCCAGGACATCGTTAATGGAGGATTTCTGAAATCAGGGATCGCCATTGAGGAGGTTTTTTCCCCCTGCTAAATCGTTTTATGGCATCGTCATCTGATCCTTGCCTGATGCAACATTGGCCACTTAACGTTTTTTGTGTCGATCCGGTTTATGGGCAGGGAGATCTTTGACTGAGGGCAGGGATATATTTAGCGGGGGGTGGGGGCGGGGGGCAGGGAGCAGGGAGATCTTTGGCTGAGGGCAGAGATATATTTAGCTGGGGGCAGGGAGATCTTTGGCTGAGGGCAGGGATATATTTAGCGGGAGGGGGGGGGGCAGGGAGATTTTTGGCTGAGGGCAGGGATATATTTAGCTGGGGGCAGGGAGATCTTTGCCTGAGGGCAGGGATATATTTAGCGGGGGGAGGGGAGGGAAGGGGCAGGGAAATCTTTGGCTGGGAGCTGGGATATCTAAGGCTGGGGACAGGGAGATCTTTAGCAGAGGGCAGGGAGATCTTTGGCTGGGAGCAGGGATATCTAAGGCTGGGGACAGGGAGATCTTTAGCAGAGGGCAGGGAGATCTTTGGCTGGGGGCAGGGATATCTAAGGCTGGGAACAGGGAGATCTTTAGCAGAGGGCAGGGGGATCTTTGGCTGGGGGCAGGAAAATCTTTGACGGGGCACAGGAAGATCTTTGGCTGGGGGTGGGGGGTAGTGGGGGGGGGGGGAGGAATATCTGACTGGGGGTAGGGACCTTTTTAGCTGGGGACACAGAGACCTTTGGTTGAGAGAGTGTGTGTGTGGGGAGGGGGCGGGGTAGGAAGATCTTTGGCTGGGGGCAGGGAGACGTTTGGATGAGGGCAGGGAGACGTTTGGATGGGGGCAGGGAGACTATTGGCTGGGGGCAGGGAGACGTTTGGCTGGGGGCAGGGAGACGTTTGGATGAGGGCAGGGAGACGTTTGGATGGGGGCAGGGAGACTATTGGCTGGGGGCAGGGAGATGTTTGGATGGGGGCAGGGAGACGTTTGGATGGGGGCAGGGAGACGTTTGGATGAGGGCAGGGAGACGTTTGGATGGGGGCAGGGAGACTATTGGCTGGGGGCAGGGAGACGTTTGGATGGGGGCAGGGAGACGTTTGGCTGGGGGCAGGGAGACGTTTGGATGGGGGCAGGGAGACGTTTGGGATGGGGGCAGGGAGATGTTTGGATGGGGGCAGGGAGACGTTTGGATGGGGGCAGGGAGACGTTTGGATGGGGGCAGGGAGACGTTTGGATGGGGGCAGGGAGATGTTTGGATGGGGGCAGGGAGACGTTTGGATGGGGGCAGGGAGACGTTTGGATGGGGGCAGGGAGACGTTTGGATGGGGGCAGGGAGATGTTTGGATGGGGGCAGGGAGACGTTTGGATGGGGGCAGGGAGACGTTTGGATGGGGCAGGGAGACGTTTGGATGGGGGCAGGGAGATGTTTGGATGGGGGCAGGGAGACGTTTGGATGGGGGCAGGGAGACGTTTGGATGGGGGCAGGGAGACGTTTGGCTGGGGGCAGGGAGACGTTTGGATGGGGGCAGGGAGATGTTTGGATGGGGGCAGGGAGACGTTTGGATGGGGGCAGGGAGACGTTTGGATGGGGGCAGGGAGATGTTTGTTTGAGGAGGGGGTTGGTTAGCTAATCTCGTACTGATATTCCCCACTGTATTCAACAAGTCCCATGGCACCGTAGGGAGACGTCTGCCATGTATGTCTCACATGCACCGAAAGAGAGAGAGAGAGACAGAGAGAGGAGGAGAGGGAGAAAGAGAGGGAGAAAGAGAGGGAGAAAGAGAGGGAGAAAGAGAGGGAGAAAGAGAGGGAGAAAGAGAGGGAGAGAAAGAGACGCGAGGAGACCGAGAGTGACAGAGACAGGGCACGTTCTCTGCGCTTGACACATTTTTCAGCAGTTCGTGAAGAGGGAGTGAGGAGGAGAAAGAATAGAAAAAATAAAGTAAAGGACTCTCTTCTACGCCTTCATGCGTATAGGGCATATAGGGCTAGACCTATATTTTCATAGACTAATCGGCACAAGATAAAGTGATGTGGTCAGCATCAGGCCAGACGCCTTTACTTCCCAGGACTGCACCTGGAACCCACTCAAGGCTGGGTCGACCTGGGAGCCAAGGTCATTTTTGAAAAAAAAGTCCTGCTCCGCCAGGGAGCGAACCCACGACCTTCTGATCCGCGGCGAGCTAGGCCACAGTGACTTCCTAAGAAAGAATGATATAAATAAATAAATAAAGACAGAGAGAGAGAGAGAGAAAGAGAGAGAAAGAGAGAGAGAGGAGAGGCAGAGATAGGCAGAGTCAGAGAAGGAGACAGAAACAAAGAAAGAAGGAGGTTGGAGAGAGACACAGTCGGTGAGAGAAAATTGAGAAAGAAAGAAGGAAAAAAATGAGAGATAGAAAATTAGAAAGAAAGAAAGAGACGAAGAGAGGCGTGGAGAGAGACTTGGAGAGAGGGGTCAGAAAAAAAAGAAAAAAAAAGAAAGAAAAGAGAAAGAAAAAAGAAAAGAAAGAAAGAAAGAAAGAAAGAAAGAAAGAAAGAAAGAAAGAAAGAAAGAAAGAAAGAAAGAAAGAAAGAAAGAAAGAAAGAAAGAAAGAAAGAAAGAAAGAAAGAAAGAAAGAAAGAAAGAAAGAAAGAAAGAAAGAAAGAAAGAAAGAAAGAAAGAAAGAAAGAAAGAAAGAAAGAAAGAAAGAAAGAAAGAAAGAAAGAAAGAAAGAAAGAAAGACGAGATACCGAGAGGGGGAGGGGGAACAAGACGAAGACAGTCCGAAAGGCAGACTGAGAAGAGAAGGAGACAGAATTAAAGAAAGAAAGCGGGGCGAAGAAATAAGAAAGGAAACACAGACAGAAGAAGAAAGAAAAGAAAAAAAAAAGACCGAGAGAGAGACTGAGAAAGAGACAGAGAGCGAGTCACAGAGACAGAATGAGAAAAAGAAAGAGAGAAAAAGAGAGGGCGGAGAGATGCAGTTTGCGAAAAAGACAGACATAAAATAATAAAGAAGTAAAAAAGAAGGAAGCAGACAGACAGACAGACGGACGGGCGCCGGACGGATAGATAGATAGATAGACAGACAGACAGATAGATAGAGAGATAGATAGATAGATAGAGCTGGTGTTGTCGATGATAGAAAAGTTGAAAAGAAGGTAAATATAAGTTCGAAATTAGCACCTCCCACCCACAGAGAGCAATATTATACAGATACAGTGGTAACAGGACCAGAGGTCGACCACGGAGAAGATGGACCGTAGAAATATCAGATACTCTGAAAAGTACTATATACGAAGTGAACAGACGGTTCTGTTCTAGAGATCTTTCTCCTCTGACGGGAGGCGCTCTAGGAATAGAGGTTTGAGGTTTGAACAACAGTTCAACATCATGGTATATGGGTAGTTACCCATAAGTGGTCCGTTTTTCTTCTAGCTGAAGTCTTAGTCTGAAGAAGCTCGACACAAAGCACTGGCTCTGTAGCACCGGCGAGGATCCTGAAATACTTTTTATTTAGGTAGTTTTCTTTTTAAACTCCAAATTCTGCAGGGGCTATTTTTTCGATTTCCAACTGCCAAAGGATTTTTTACGTGCCCAACAATGCACACGGGCGTCCGATCTCACTACCCAGAGACCAGAGGAAACTACTAGAAGTCCAAGTCCAAGTGACAAAATCCCAGCCCTTACTGGGGATTGAACCCGGAACCACTAGCACTAGAGGCGGACACCATGCGTCGAGACCACGCAGACCTTTCCAGGAGTAGAGAAAAGAAGAAAAAAGCGAGAAAAACGCCCGCAAGTCTACCCCTACAAACTTTCTCCAGACATAATTCCCAGAGAAGATGGTTGTTTTTCTGGGTCTGTGTGGTGGAACAAAACTGGGTTGCTCATATTAAGATACCAGCCTTATAATTTAAGAGCTTGTATTAGTTGATTTCCAGTTTAGTAGTGAAGCTTAAATTAATGGGTTATATTGTTGCCAGGCGTGAGGTGTTTCCCCCATTAATTACTTCTAATTATACCATTAATGTCACCTCAGATCACGTGGCCAAGCGTCACCTATTGCCACACATGCCATCGTTGATTCCATCAAATATTAAAGAAAAATAAAAAATTGTGTAACTGCCGCAACGACTCAGCTCGTTCATTGTTATCATCATCACCTTTCACTCTGTTATCGTCGCCAAATCGTCGCCCCGTGACGTCATGGGCGAGTTTTCAACAACGGGAAGACAGTCACGTGGGCAGCAAGAGGGAAAGTGACCATTCTGGCAACAGGTTGTGGCTATGTCGAATAGTGGTCGCTAGCGAATGCCAGCGTCACACATGATGGTGATGGTGAGTTGATAGGATTCCAGAATCGACGTCACAGCACTCAGGGTATTCTAATAAGCGCTGCGTCCCTATCTTCAGCAGTCAACGCAGAGTTCTAATACAAATAGTGATAGTTGCAGTCTGATTTATGTCCGTCTTGCCTTTGCTCTGAGCGTCAAACATCGGCAAGATCCTCTCGTCTCTCCTCGCTGCATTATTCTCACCAGACTTACGATCAGTTTGCTGTTCTGAGTTGGTCACTTGCTTTCATAGGGACTTAACCACGTCTACCTTATGATGCATCGGTTTTCCACCAAGTCGCGCCTTACCTAATGCCGGGATGCCGGGTTCGATCCCAGATGCTGGCCATGCGCCTTGCGTTGGTTTCGACAGTGGTATCAAGAAAGCCGACCGAAGCAATGGCAAACTACTGGACGTAAATTTGCCTAGAAAAACCACACACCACCCAGGGGCTTTTGGGGTTAGTTCTGCAACGTCTTGTAAAGGATACGCAGCTAACCGCGCATAACTAGCCACACTGTCGGAATGTTCATTTCCCAACACACTGGCATGCCACGGGTAAAAAAAAAAAAAAAACAAGATTCAAACAGTGCTCGTCACCCATGACCTCCGAAGTGAAAGATGCCACTGCACGAAGCATAGTCTTAGTCTTATCGTCCCAGCAATCGGATTTTCCCTATACTTTCACAGTTCCTTTGCCAGTGTAAATCAAATGAATTGTCCCCGATAGTCGTATTTGAAAAACTGGCGAACAATTAGTCCCGGCACAATCGAGAAATATGTACACGCAGTAAATGGATATGGCAGTTGCTGGAGGTGCCAATGCCAACTGTCGACATCCGATATTCACTTTGTCGTTGGTGAAAGTAGTTGGGCACGATGAGTTGGCTATGCACACGTAGAATTATTGCACAAGGTATTTCGCCAGCTCACTCATAAACCGGCTACCGGCCATATTGAAACAACGACTCAACAGCTTCACAAATGAAAAGAATTCCACATGTAAAAAAAAAAAACCCAACTCATTTGGTTGCACCAAGCACTATACGCAGTAGCTCAAGCAACAAAACCGTAAATTAACATGCATATGTGAAAACTGCTTTAGCAAAGCGCTGTCAGAATCAAAAATAGCTTCGAAGCTAAACATTCTGCAGTGCACAGTCCTCCAGTTTGGACCGGAAGCATGTCTTTCCTGACCTTCATCAGCTTGCGCTGTGAGTCAGTTATAATCATGATGTGTGTGTATGAGATAATGGTGTTGATGACTCTGCCTTAAATACCTCATTTGATTTCGAAGTCATTAAAAATCACCGATAGAGCAACTTACAGCGCTTCTGTAAGAGAGAGTATGGATGTGCAAACAATGCGGTTGTGGAGAAAGTGCAGGTGTGGAGAAAGTGCTGATGTGGAGAAAGTGCAGATGTCGAAGAAATACGGATATGGAGAAAGTGTAGATGTGGAGAAAGTACAGATGTCGAAGAAATACAGATATGGAGAACATGCAGACATGGAAAAAGTGCAGATATGGAAAAAGTGCAGATATGGAAAAAGTGCAGATATGGAAAAAGTGCAGATATGGAGAAAGTCCAAATATCGAGAAAGTGCAGATATGGAGAAAGTCCAGATATGGAGAAAGTGCAGATATGGAAAAAGTGCAGATATGGAGAAAGTCCAGATATGGAGAAAGTGCAGATATGGAAAAAGTGCCTATTTGGAAAAAGTGCAGATATTGAAAAAGTGCAGATTTGGAAAAAGTGCATATGTGGAAAAAAGTCCAGATATGGAGAAAGTGCAGATATTGCAAAAGTGCAGATATGGAAAAAGTGCAGATATGGAAAAAGTGCAGATATGGAAAAAGTCCAGATATGGAAAAAGTGCAGATATGGAGAAAGTCCAGATATGGAGAAAGTGCAGATATGGAAAAAGTGCAGATATGGAAAAAGATGTGGAGAAAGTGAGGATTCAGAGCAAGTGTAGATGTGGAGAAAGTGCAGATGTGGAGAAAGTGCAGATGTTTAGAACGTAAAGATGTGGAGCAAGTGTAGATGTGGAGAAAGTGCAGATGCGGAAAAAGTAGGAACGCAAGAGATACAACAATTCCATGTGTGTAATCCGTTTAAGAATGTCTGGAATGTCTAATTGAGATCTAATTATCGTCTAATTCTCCCATAAGTATCTAACTATTGCGATCACGCGCAGTGATATTTCCTAATTGTTGACAGTTTAGAAGTCTGAAATCGATGTGTGATAAACAGGAAACAGTTATCACCCGCAGACCGGCGCTGTAGATCGTGACCAGTGAGGCGTGTCTGTCAGACGATTGAGCGCACCCTTCAGGACTGATAGGTAGCTTCACTCACAGACAGCGGCTACCACGATCCGGCACTTTTGCACATGTCTCGAAAGTTCTGTCGATTAGCATAGCCGTGACGGATGTTTATAGAGACAATTCTTCGAAATCGAGGGACAAATCTTCGAGAAAGAGGGACAACTAAAGCATTTTCTGTGAATCATGTAACATTATTTGAGTTCCCCGTGTGGGTTCCGTGGCCCTATTATAGGGAAAACTAGAATAGACCCACTGTTTACCCAAAAGCTTGTGTTAAAAGTCGATTAACTGGGAACTTTTTTCGAAGTTGATGTGCATCTGCCTGAGAGGAAAGGAACCAACAGTCAGCACGCAAATAAGTCAGATCTGTCAAACCGATACACAAGCAACACTCAGGTTCTGAATTATTTGAGTGCATGCATATATTTGTTTAAGTTAAATCTTGTCTTATATTTGGGTCTTCGCCATAAAAATATGATGCTCCTGATAGGACAACTGGGACAGTATTCACATTTGGGACAAGTTGTAACTTAGTATATATTTAGATAACTGGAATTCCCCGTGTGAGTTCCTGGCCCCATTGTGGGGACAACAAGAATAGACCCAGTGCCTCTCCAACAAGCATGTCGTAGGAGTCGACTAATTGGGGACATCCTTCGAAGTGGGCGTGCATCTGCCTGAGGGGCAAGGAACGATAGGTCTGCATACAGATAAGCCAGATATGTGAAACGGATGTGCACGCAACCCTCGGGTTCTGAAGGAAGACTAAAGGCCTGAGATAGACGAACACTGAGAACTTTTCGCCGGGTTTACAGCCGGTGAACAGGAAGAAGGAGATGGAGGAGGAGGAGGAGGAGGAGGAGGAGGAGAAGGAGGAGGAGGAGGAGGAGGAGAAGGAGGAGGAGGAGGAGGGGGAGGAGGAGGAGAAGGAGGAGGAGGAGGAGGAGGAGAAGGAGGAGGAGGAGGATAAGGAGGAGGAGGAGGAGGAGGAGAAGGAGGAGGAGGAGGAGGAGAAGGAGGAGGAGGAGGAGGAGAAAAAGAAGAAAAAGAAGAAAAAATAGAAGAAGAAGAAGAAATAGAAGAAGAAGAAGAAGAAGAAGAAGAAGAAGAAGAAGAAGAAGAAGAAGAAGAAGAAGAAGAAGAAGAAGAAGAAGAAGAAGAAGAAGAAGAAGAAGAAGAAGAAGAAGAAGAAGAAGAAGAAGAAGAAGAAGAAGAAGAAG